>OX359293.1:11790853-12360853 GCA_947179395.2 Pulicaria dysenterica | reverse complement strand
TGACCTTGAGAAGTCAATTGTTATCCCATATGTGTGTGTGTTTGTTCCCTGGAGGAGAAGAAAACCTCAAGACCATTTGCTCCAGCCATTTTATCCTTGATTTTGAGTGATTCTTGCTGGATGAAAAGTAAGTTCATGTTTGTTAGATGGTTCTTCATGATATCCCTACTTGTTCTTGTCAAAAACATATTTATTCTTGAATTCTAGGGTTGAGAATCAAGTGGGTTTTGTTGAATCCGAATTGGTTTCATGTTTGTATAAGTTTGAGGAACTTTATGTACTGATTTCGAGTTGAATACTATGATAATTTCAGTGTTCTTACTTTATTTGAGCTTATGATCCATTAATGGAGTTTTAGGTTTATTTTGAAGATTTGCATTCATGAATTGATCCTAGTTAATGTGTTTTGATGTTTGGCAAATGTTCCTAGTATGTTACTCGAAGTTATAGGATGTTTAGAATTGAGTTTAGTTGTTATATACTGCTGCAAATCGAAGTACAAGGGTTGGATTGCAGGCTGGAACGAACAGGGAAGAACATACCTGCTGTTGTTCGCAAAATTCCGCGGCGCGGAACAAGCAGGGGACCGCGGCGCGGTATCCCCTGCACAACCCAGTATTTTGCGTTGTTTTTATGTGTTTCGTGTCGTATCTTCTCGTATGCTGTTGTTTGATGTTAGTACAGGTTAAGTATGTATTTATAAGATATTTAGGAAGGTCTTTTGTTGACGAAATATGACTAGAAGGGTCTTGAACTAATTATGATAAATTGATGTTAAATGCTCACTTTAATTGCAAGAAATGGACGTAGATGACTTGTATTCGTGTTCCATTAATTCATACATGTTTTATATATTATATATGATGTTTTTTTAAAGTGTTGAACATGTATGACAAGTTAGTTTGGTATTTTAAAATCAAACGGGTTGGGTTTAACCCGTTAGTAAGCTAAGTTATGATATATGAACTTTAAATGTGTTTTGTTGATTGCTACACCTTGTTGGTAACATATATGGATATTTTAAATGGTATTGGATGTTTTCTATATTGATTATGTGTGTTTTGCGTAACGGTTAAGTTATGACCCGTTTGTGTAGCTAGTTGAATTATTGAATTAATTGAGATTAAATTCACTAATTCGTTTGTATTGTGTTTTCAGGGAAATTAGACAACTGAGCTTGGCGTGTTGGAGAACACAGGTGAGTGGACTTTAACTCACTGGTGGTATTAGTTATGATTATGAGGATTATCTGGATTCGTTTATTTAATCATGCGATAGATTGCTTAATCTGATATGATGGTTCGGAGATTGGTATTGTGATTATACGAAGATTGAGATTATGATGGTATGATGGTTGGCACTATGATTGTGCGATGATTGGAAACTTATATTGATTGTTTAATTGGAATGTTAATTGATTGCAATCGAGTCCAAGATATGTGCGCGGTGAAGATTACTGTGTGCATGCTGTCTTTGAGGGAGGTTAGCCGGTTTGTGAGGGCTAGGCTCGTTTGCTTCTGGTAGTGCGGTTGTTCAACCCCTGTTACATTTGTTGCAGCAGAGGGGGTTTAACTGTGCCAGTTAGCAGGCAGTCTCGGTAAACCTATGCTTGGCCGGCATATGGGTTGCAGGCTCTGCAGAGCCGCCGTGCCTCTGATGATACATGGTGCCCCGCTCTTGAGTAGTCCTTGTGGGTCTTGTTTCTATGATAATTGTTGTGATTATGCTATTGTTACATGTGGCTTAAATTCCATTCACTTAGCTTTGTGCTAATTCCCCACCCTAACTCTCTGTTGCAGGTTTTGGTGAGCTTCGGTAGGTGGTTGTTTGTAAAGGGGAAGTTTGACCGTCGATCTGATATTATGTTTTAGATAAGATGAGTCATCTTTGTGAACTCTTTTGTAACACTAAACGATATACTGTGTTGTTGAACAGTATTGGTTTTAAGTTTGTGGGTGTTGTTATCTTTACAGTTTTTCTATTGCAATACTTTCGCTGTGATTAAAAAAAAATGGCTTGAGTTTTGCGGTGTTACAACCCTTTTGTGTTTTTTTAAAAATTAAAAGAAAAACAAAAAGGCCATTTTTTAGGACCAGATGAAGGGCTGAGATTTCTTCTTACTCTTTTTATTTTAATTTTCTTTTTACAGGATCCTGACTATATATATATATATATATATATATTTTCTTTTTACAGGATCCTGACTATATATATATATATATATATATATATATATATATATATATATATATATATATATATATATATATGGGATGGTTCAAACGAGAATTGTTTTTCGTACGAGAACTGCGAGAACCAATCTCGACCGTTCCTTGGATATGAGAAGTTCATGGATGGAGAGCGTGGAGGGGATCAAGAATGGCAGGGTGCATTTGAGGAATTCATGGGCGGGCAATGACATTAAAGGAGGGAGAATTGGACGGCTCAGATTGGTTCTCGCAGTTCTCGTACGAAAAACAGTTATCATTTGAATTCCCCCATCTTCAATGTCATTGTCCACCCATGAATTCATCACATGCACCCTGCCACACTTGATTCCCTCACGCTCCACATCTATGAGTTCCACTTTATCAAGTCAACGGCTAAGATTGGTTCTCACAGTTCTCGTACGAAAAACAGTTCTCGTTTGAACCTAATATATATATATATATACATGTGTGTGTAGGGATGTTCAAATGAGAATGAATATTTAGATAAGAATGTGAGACTTAATCTTTACTCTTCGTTTGATTTGATTTGATGGTCTACATTTGACACATCATTTTATTCATAACTCAACCATGAATTACAATTGATGTATTGCCACCATAAAATCTAATAGAACAGCATCTAATCGATGGCTAAGATTTGTTATTTTATTCTCCCATAAACATCCATTCTCATAATAACCCTACCATATATATAAAAATTTATTTGAGAACTATTTTTATTAATAAACTCATATACAAGAACTCATTGGCGACTAAGAAGTTGGACATCCTAGCGTTGACGACAAATGATATTTCCAACGACGATGGTTCTATCTCAGCGGCAAGCAAGTGTACATACCCGCGTATGTTACTTCACGTGATCATGTTCAATTTGTTTTATTCGACCTTCAACCAACTCTATCCATCAGTGAACAATAAATACAGATACTGTAGATTTTTTACTATGAATTGCATCTAAAGTGGTAGATTGATGTGAGTTTTTGGGTTCTTTAATCTTGAAGTAGTAATTTATGTCCAAATTTTGTATTCACATCTATGAGGATGCAATTGACAATATTGTGACAAATAGCTGTAAGGCCATCCGTATGACATAGGTTTAGGATTTCATAACTTAGCTTACACGTAAAATATAATTTGTATTTTAATTAACGGTAGTATCACAGTGAGCTTGTCCATTTGCATCTTTCACCGGACAACAAAACAAATCGACTAATTGGTTGATGATACGTACGAGGTTTTGTTTGTCCCATTTTTGACTTTGGAATAAAGGTCAATATAAAGCACATAGACTTCCACCGCATAATCAGTCATATGAAAAGGCCGACCCTTTTACTTTAACCTGTACAGATTAGTATTATTTTAAAGTCCTTCGTTTTATATGTCAACGCCGGCTGGGGGTACGTTTAACCGGAGTTAAAATCAAAAGTCAAGGTCGCCCAAATATATATATGTATCTTTGTATCATCGGTTTATTTGATGGACGATGGATGGGATTTGCATGCGATGTTTAGGAGCAGTGCGGCTTCTACCTCCGTTCCCGACGCTGCTGCGGCCTCTACCTCCTTCACCGCCGCCGTACCAGTAAACACTCCGACAGTCATGGATCTGCGACAGGAAGGGTTTTACAGATCCATGGCAATACGAGACGAGCGTGAAATGGCTAATTTGGGTGAAACGCAGCTAAGTAATATCTACAAGTCCGGTGGATTGGAGGAAGTTTACATGGAAGGCTGTATTAATCAATCGTCAGTACCATCTACTATTACCGGCACCTCTATATCGTTTATCGGAAGACGATCTACTCATGATCAACAACCGTCGATCTTCGGTGATCCTACTTCATTTTCCATCAAATTACCTGTGAATTCTCAGCCTATTCAAGCTACATACAGGTGATGTTAATTTCGAGTAAATAACTTACTATATACAGGAATTACCATAATGCTATTTGACGCCATTTTTCTTTAGCAAATATACTAAGAAGTTATAGCATGCATGATTCTTCTTACAAAAAAAGTAAATAGTTTATTAATTATCTAGTCATATATATATATATATATATATATATATATATATATATATATATATATATATAGAGAGAGAGAGAGAGAGAGAGAGAGAGAGAGAGCAAAGAGAGAAAAATTTATGTAAGAACCGTTGTTAGCGCGAAAACCAATCTGAGCCGTTCAATTTTTCCTACTTCAATGTCATTGTCCACCCATGAACTCCTCACATGCACCTTGCCACACTCTATCCCTCCACGCTCTCCATCCATGATCTTAAATATCCAAGGAACGGCTGATATTGATTCTCGCGGTTCTCGCGCTAACAACGGTTCTCGAATGAACCCTCCCCTATATATATATATATATATATATATATATATATATATGTGTGTGTGTGTGTGTGTGTGTGTGTGTGTGTGTGTGTGTGTATTCACACACACATTACACATATAAGGAAGAGTTCATTTGAATACCACTTTTAATACGATTACCGCGAGAATGAGTCGACCCTTGGTTAAAACAAATCAATGATCAATAAAACTGACGACTCATTAATGAGCTATTAATGAGGGATATTTTGTGAAATTCAAACATCGTTCTTTAGTGACGGTCCATCTAGACATAATGCACGGTTGGTAAAATATAATGGTTTTACATCAAGCATAAGTTCTACTTTATACCACTGCATCCAAATGGTACCTCGTCATATAATCCAAAAGTCATAGTTTGTTTAGGTACATAAAACGTCAGTGTTAACAAAAAAGTGATTAAACACATATAACACCCTTATGATATGCTTCATAAAATCATTAACAAGATTTACAAAAGTAGAGCACACTCAAAAGTCGGACCATCATCTCAAGCTAGCCGGAGCCTTTCCCTTATCTTTTCCCAAAGAGTCGGGAGTACATGAAAAGTTAAACACAACATTGATTAAACAAGGTTTAGTGAGCACACAAATATCATAGAGTATACCACATATGTGCAAATGATGCGCACGTATATGCTTCATGTTATCATTCACTCCACATAAATTTCCAACAGCCACTAAGGTCGTACCCCGCCATAAAGGCTAAACCAACAACCATAAAGACCATATCTAACCACGAAGACTAAACCAACAGCCATAATGGTCATAACCCACCACATAGGCCAAACCAACATCCATAAATGCCGTATCCAGCCACAAATGCTAAACCAACAGCCATAAAGGCCGTATCGTGCCATGAAGGCTAAACAATTAAAACATGTGTTGTCTTTCACATACATAGCTTAATAAGCACATATTCACATAGTTTACATTAAGTGAATCAGTGTACTCACTTGTTGGTGTGATGAGAATGAACACCTAAATACTCACAACCAAATCCAACCAACAATATACGTATAAGCCTTAACAAGTATAAGAACAACATTACTTAGTCAAATCCAACTCATACGAATCAACCGAGTAGCACACTTGATCAAGGCATAAGTGGTATAAGAGATCCTAAACATTAACTAAAATTTGACATTAAGGGTTCCCAAGTCTCCTCAAAGAGGCTCATAGCCCAAATCATAAAAAATCTCAACTTTTATGCTAAAAAGTATACTTTCAACTTGACCACTATGTAGTATTTCATATTTTTAACTATCGTAGGGTCCAAATTAGCTTCTGTGGCAAATATAAGAAAGAAACTAGACATCCAGATCTTTCCAACGGTATATAGTACCATGGTAATGATTTTTCTTTGATTTTTAATGATTTATTTGACAATAACAAAATATGCTGACCTATGAAGAACGTAGCCATGGGTTTGTATCAAATATGTCTAATTTAACCCCAATTTATACCCAATACTTGAAATACTTCAAATCCAGATTTATTGGCATTTAAAATACTATTCTAACATCTGTTAATCCTTAATTTGATACCAATATATAAAATTCCAAGAAGATTATACAAACCATATCTATCTAACATATTCTGACCACACAACTCAATCTCATGCTTTGGAAACTTGCAACATTTAAACCCAATTCAAAATAACTAATTCTAACATCAAAATATTGACATGCAACAATTAATACATGTTCTTCTCTGTGTATAAACACCAAATTAACCATTAAACATAACATGCAATACCATTATACATTAAACATATTATTCGAAGCTTTCTCTCACTAAATCAAGATCACATGCAAGAAAAAGAGATGAAGATCTAACCTTTAATCGAGATGATTATCACTTGTTTTGCTTGAAATTATACTTGAAATCATCTACTAACAACATGCAAACCTTGATCTTCCTTTAAATCACCAAATTTCCAACTTTCTCTCACTAGATTCTCTCACACCAAAAACACACACTAAGTGTGTGTATTTCTAGATCATAATATGCTATGAAAAGCTTCCAAAATCTTAATTATAACTTGATAAGGATAAATCATGTACCAATCTTGCTTAATCTTTGATAAAAACTCACTTTCTATCTTTAAAATGAGAGTCTCTCTATAACACATACACACCAAAATGGCCAGAACACACTAATGTGTGTAAATGGTATGGAAATGAAATTTTTTATAGTGAGTACAAATATGTGGGTAAAAATAAACCTTATTCATTTACAGCTATTTTTTGGTAATTTCTATTTCGGATAGATTCTTTTACCATTAATATAATCTGATCCATCCTTATTGCTTTAACCTTGTTAATATATATATATATATATATATACTCAAAGTATTCTTTCTATGTTTTGGGGTGTTACAACTCTCCTTCACTTTAATATTTCGTCCTCAAAATCCTTTATGTGAATAGCTTAAGGTAGTTGCTCTTCCTCGGGTTCCTATGTGAACCCAGATAATTTGTGAGGCTTCCATTGTACTTTGACTAGGGTTATATGTTAATTACTTAGTTCTTTGATTTTCTTTTATAGAATTGCTACGGTTTGCTCCACATAGTTTAACTTTACATCAACAACTACTTCATTTATAGGAATATGCGCCATGACTTTGAAGGATCCAATAAATCTAGGACTAAGCTTTCCTCGCTTTCTAAATCAGATAATACTTTTCCAAGGAGATGCATTCAACCTCATAAGGTCCCTTACTTAAAATTCCAAGAATGATCATCTCTTATCTACATAGCTCTTTTGTCGGCTCTGAGGAGACTGCAATCGTCTCTAATTCGCTGAATCTTCTCAGTTGTCTTTTTATCTACTTCAGTACTACCAAGAACACAATGACTCACTTCACCACAACAAATACATATTCGAAACTTTCTTCCATTAAGCATATTATAAGGTGGCATTCCAATAAAGAGAATTCAGCAAGTAGAAGGTACGTATCCCGACTGCCCTCGAAATCGATCACACAAGCATGTAGCATATCTTCAAAGTTCGAATCGTATGCACAATATGACCATCCGTCTGCGGGTGGAAGGTTGTACTAAAATGCAACTTGGTGCCCATATCATGTTGAAATTTTCTTAAGAAACGAGAGGTGAATTTGCTACCCATGTGGAACACCACCGTCACAGGCACCCCGTGTCTAACCCCCACCTCTTTAACAAACACATCAGCCATTTTCTTAGAGGAAATATTCTCGCAGATAGGAATGAAATGAGCAATTTTTGTCAGCCTATCAACGATAACCAAGGTAGCATCATGATTTCTTAGGGTCTTGGGGAGTTTTATCATAAGATCAATTGTAATATCATCCCACTTTCACACAGGATTTTCCAAATGTTTCAACTTTCCGTGCGGTTTTTGTGTTCAAATGTGAACTATTTTTCGTATGAAAATTGTTTATAACTTCATTAATGATTCATTTATAAGGGTATTTTGGTTATTTTTATAGTTTTCCTAACCGTGAATTGCGTCCGAGTGGACTGTTATTAATATACGAAACTTGATTTGCACAAAATACCCCTCATTAATGCGTCATTAATGAGTCAATCGTTAGCCGGCAAAATTATTAGCTATTAATTCATTTAAATCAAGGGTCAAGATTGGTTCTCGTACGAAAAACTGTTTTTATTTAATCCCTTCCCTATATAATAATAATAATAATAATAATAATAATAATAATAATAATAATAATAATAATAATAATAAATAATAATAATAATAATAATAATAATAATAATAATAATAATAATAATAATAAATGTTGTTTCCATACATGTTCTTTTTTTTGTCTGGAACGAATATTAATGTTAAATATGAATCAGAAACTACAAATACATACTTATCTCGTAAATATTTTTGTAGGTTTCAATATTATGTTTTACAAGAGAATATAATGAATTATATTTGATTATATATATATATATATATATAAGAGAATATTAACCCACTATTGATCAAATATCTAATTCACTCTATTTATATATGAATGCATTAGCTTGTATTATTTGCAGAAAAAAGAAGAGGGTGGTCGAATTGATCAGAGAAGAGGAATTGAGTAAGGATGGATGGGCATGGAGGAAGTATGGTCAAAAACCTATAAAAGGCACTCCTCATCCAAGGTTTTCCTGTTTAATTTTAATAAAAATTTTATACCATATTATTAGACTTTTAATCCTCTTTAATCTTATAAGATTAGTCTTGATATATTGTGGGTAATTTTTCAAAAATGCAGATTGTTTGACGAAAATGCAAATTATTCCAAATGTAAAAAACAATAGATCTCGTAGAAGTAAAAACAAATCAGACTATAATCGAATGGCAGATTTCACCAAAATCTGCATGTTAATCTAAATGCCTATAAAAAAAACTACAAAAATGCAAATTTCTACAAAAATGCAAATTTCATCAAAATATGCATGGTAATCTAAATGCCTATAAAAAACTACAAAATGCAAATTTCACCAAAAATGCAAATTTCAATGAAAATGCAAGCAACATCAGATGCTTAAACAAATCCTTAACATGCAAAACTGATGCCATGAAAATGCAAAATCCATATTTTACAACATCAAAATGCATAAATAAAAAATGATATGAAAGATAAAATAGAGAGATTCATTTCAAACAACAAATAGTTTCTTACCCATCTCTGCAAGTATAATTTCAAAAATAAAACAAAGTTTAAGAAGAAAATTATACAACTCAAATAACATAAAAGACCTATGCGTTTTCATAATTAAATTTACATTTTAAAAAAAAACACCAAAAAGTGCAACAACGCGCATGCATGTGAACACCAACTAAACTTGACGTTTAGATCCACTATCCACATAAAAACAAACTACAACCACAAATTTGATCATCAAATAAAAAAAATGAAAGTACTTTGCTTTAACCATTAAAGAAGCAAAACCTTAAGAATTATTGGGGCTAAGTTTGGTACCTTATAGATCTAAACAGTGAAGTTAAAAGAAGCAAAACCTTATAATCCAGTATCCGGGGCTAAGCTTGCTACATAATAGATCTAAACAGGGACAACCTCAACAGGAAAATATGAAGCATTTTCACTCGTATGGTGTCTGGAGAAAGCAAAAGATGGTGGTGGCTCCGCATGATAATCGAACGGAGACAATCGGTAACGCTCTCCAGGAGAGAGCTAGAGATGCAGGTCATCGGCGGTACACTCGTTCCAGATATTAATCACATGAAGACGGTGGGTTGGTCGACGGAGAAGATCACCGAAAGTTGATCAAGAGAGAGAAAAATAGAGATAGGAATCTTAAACTTTGAAAATGACAATGGAAACTAGAAAGTGCAAAAAATTTGACAGAGTCTGTTGGAAATCAGGCCCCAAAGAAAACTCACAAACAAAGAATTAAACTTGCAAAACTTACTAATATGAATATAAAGTATGAAGAAGATAAAGAAACTTCCTAACTTGCTTTCTCCTCACACTCATTTAATAAACACAACCCCATATATATACTTGCATACCTACGTACCTAGCATATGGGAAATTAACAACTATCCTAATCAACCTACTTTGCATATTTTAAGCAACTAATCTTATCTAATAAAATTCAAACTAAAACTTATCTAATAAAATTTAAACTAAATCTTATCTAAATAATAACCAAACTACCCTATCAAGATTAAAACCCAACATTCACCCCTCTAATCTTGATGCCTATCGCGATCTCGGCTCCTTCAATCATACTCACGAAAGTGGTCTCTTTCTCGGTCACATCCAACTTTCTTGTTTTTTTTCTTTTCTGTCATCTCTTGCTAAACTTCCAAGTTTCAAAGAAACCCGTCTTGCTCTCGTTCTTACGTCTTTCTTATTGCCTCTTGCTACATGCTTTCTTGCTTATACTATTGCTACTTGCCTTTTGTTTCTTGCTACATACTAGTGATTTCTTACTACAGATTGATCAAAACCGGTCTACTCTCCTGCTTATAGATTCTTGCTTTCTTGTTAGTTTCTTGCTTCTTGTCTGCTACTTGCTACATACTCTTGCTGTACTTTTCATGAAACAAACCTTGCTACTTGTTTTTCTTGCTCTCTACTTGCGATAACTTGCTTCTAATGACCCGAACATGATCAAACTTGCCGCTTGCTTCCATCGTTCAACCTTGCTGCTGCTTCCTTCTTGCTCTTTCTTGCTAACAAACCACTTTCAAAACTTCTAAATAACAAAACCCGATCCTCTGTTGCGTCTACCCTGCAGGGAAGGGCTACACCCTTTCTTGAACCGACTCTCAAACCGACCTTCTTTATGAGCCCTAAGCTCTGATACCAATTGTTGGAAATCAGGCCCCAAAGAAAACTCACAAACAAAGAATTAAACTTGCAAAACTTACTAATATGAATATAAAGTATGAAGAAGATAAAGAAACTTCCTAACTTGCTTTCTCCTCACACTCATTTAATAAAAACAACCCCATATATATACTTGCATACCTACGTACCTAGCATATGGGAAATTAACAACTATCCTAATCAACCTACTTTGCATATTTTAAGCAACTAATCTTATCTAATAAAATTCAAACTAAAACTTATTTAATAAAATTTAAACTAAATCTTATCTAAATAATAACCAAACTACCCTATCAAGATTAAAACCCAACAGAGTCTATATTTTGATTTCCAATAATACTCTTTGATACATAAAAGAGAGCGCGTAAAATACCCTTTTACAATATATATGTTTTTCATTTAATCTCAACAACACAATGCTATGATCTAATGAGTTCTTTAGGTTTTATGGTTAAGAGTTGGTTCTATATTGATTAATCTATTTCTCTCGAGTTGGATAAACATCAATGTTGGCTAATTAATTTAATGAAAGTTGAGCAAGATTTATGTAAATATATATGTTTATGAAAATAGAAATAAATAAAAATATTCTATAAGCAGTAATCCATTAATATGAGACGTTTATAGTTCCTTTTCGTTTCTTGGTTTGGATATTTAGAAATTATTACAGGTGTAGCACAACAAAAGATTGCTTGGCAAGGAAACAAGTAGAGAGGAGTCCAACAGACACATTTAAATTTATTGTTTCATACTCTGGTGACCATTCCCATCCACGACCGGCCCACTCACCTCATCAGCTCTCTTGCCTGCACCGTCAGAAGTAGTAAGCTTAGTACGAAAGAGGTTGCCACGTCAGCTCATCCATCGGTGTTGAAGAATGATTCAAAGTGACCGTTAGTGCATCCGTGAATTGCAGGTTACTTTAAAATAAGAGCGGTTAGCTTCTTTGTAGATCAAAGTTGCTTCTTTCTTTTCTGTAAGCTGTTAGGGTTTCATTGTTTTCCATAATTTAGCTAATATATTCGTGAGTAAAATCATAAGTTATTAATCCCACAATTAAAGACTTGTCAATTCTTTTGCTTTACTAATTTTCCTAACATATATATCAAAATGCAAGCGGCTTAGCGATACCAAAGTCTATTCACTACAAAAAAGATGTCGATTATCCACACCTTTTTTCATTCACTTAAACTCGTGAAATTTGCGATCAAGCGTGGAGAAATTGGGTGTTACTAATTTGTATCGAATCTTCACATTTGAAATTGTGAAATTTAGAGTAAACAAACACATTTATTAGTGTTGACAGATTATTTAAGAGTTACAAAAGTTCATGCTTTTAAGTGTGAACTTCTGTAATTATTTATATATTACTAAATTCACACATTCAAAAGCGTGAACTTTTAAAATCAAATTTACACATCTATAAATGTTGATTTATTTTATTTTTCTAACAATCTTTTTTTATTGCACTATTTTTCAAAATTATAAGGGTGACAATGCTTAAAATTTTGACACGCTTTTTATGAAGCGTGGATAAATGACCTATTTTTTGTAGTGATTGAAATTAAAGGAGTTCCTCATGGTTTTTGGTTATACTCCCATAATGAATAAAAGTGAAGTTTTAAGAGTAGGACCCTGAATTAAAGAGGGATTTTACATCTCCTATAGAAATGGCAAGATGCATGATGAAGGCAAACGAGATAATTGATCATATCTAGACCGAAGCAATAGCCACATTAGTGTATCAGATTGTCGAATTCAATTTCTCTCCTAGCTACCAAAGCTGTGTGGAAGAAAGCGTGTTCGAAGCCAGGTATGAAGTCGAACCATTAGCCTGTCACCTTTGAAATATTTGGTTCCTTATGCTATGCTTTAGTCACGTCAACACACAAACTCGAGTCAACATAAAATAAGTATATATTTGTTAGGCTATTGTTTCCATTCCAAAACATACAAGTTATTTAACCCAGAGAAAAAGAAAATTGTTATGAGTCAAGATGTTCACTTTGACGAGCAACTACAATTCAAAGATGCAATGAACAGCCACTGCCCACACATCGAAACCATATTAAGCATGAAGACTCAAAGAATTAGATAACATAACAGAAAGTAAAAATGAAGGTAAGCCTTATAGGACTTTATTTGCATCACCATCCTCATATCCAAGTTCGCCACAAAATGAGGTTATCATTACATAGCTTCAAACAAGACAACGTGGCCAAATACCAAAAAAAGAAAAAGTTCCTAATTGAGAGAGAAAATAACTGCAAATTTGCTATGCTTGCAAAAGATCCATCAAGTGTATAGCCATCCAAAATGGTGTCTAGAAGTAGGCCATGATAGAAGAACTTAGTGCAATTAAGAAATCATTTGAAGAGTATCTTATATTCAAGCTATTTTCAAATAGACTTGAATTAAATGATATATGAAGTGTAAAGTTGGTCTATCATTATATACATGGCTAACTTTACTAAAATCATGTAACGCCTCAAAGTTTGTATGTCATTATTAATAAGTGTTATCAATGACAAGAAGTGTTTATGAACTAAAAGGGTTAAAACCGTCAAAATAAAAGATGATAAGTTGAGGGGTTGGTTAGTAAATTGATCAAAGTTGTGTATATATTTGCAATATGACCTAGAGCATTTGACAGATATAATGTTTTTCACATATGCATTTTCTCTACATCAAGAAGTTGAGAGCGGCCATATTAATATTCGAAAAGTTGAGTATAGCATGACAAGTTTACATCTAAACACCAGCAAATCAGTTTCATAAGCATCAAGGTATGCTTTGTTTGTTCGTTTTGTGTTCTTATGGGTAGAAGTGAATCAAAGCTGGAATCATAGATCAAAAAGGTGTTTGTTGTTGTTATAGTCATGTTTTAGAGTGTTTAGGGTATGGAGAAACACTCCTAAGTTGTTATAAGTAGAAAAGAATGGATTTGATATCAAGAACAACAGTTGTGTTCTTCACAGAAAGTTGCATACAGTCGTGTACACGACTCGTGTACTGGGTTAAGACGGTGGTAGGCCATTTGGTCTACATGGTCGTGTATGGGATAGGGATCACGACCTGTGTAGCCCCTTATGTCATCCGGATCAGTGACCGAATTCGATTGTTTAGTGACTGGAATTCAGTCGGGTTGACCGATTCTGGTTGAAAGGGTTGACCGGAATTCGGTTGTGTTGATCGAATTCAGTCGTGTGAGTTATAGGGTACACGGACCGTGTAGACCCATTTTCAGCTCAGTTTGTTCAGTTTGTAATGTTTAGCCTATTCTTTGGTATATGGAGGTGCTTATATACTTGTCTAACACATTTCTTGCTTAGCACAGTACACAGTTACAAGGTGAGTTTACAACTTCTCTTATACGAACAACATGTAAGTATCCATGATATAAACTGTTATGTGATATCTTTGTTAAGTGATATAGTTATTATGCATATACATTGTACAACAATAGTGTAAAACTATGTAGGTGGTATAACTATGCACAAGAAGAGTGTTAGGGTACATAGCTACGCAGGTAGTGTAACTGTGTATAGGAATGGCAACGGGGCGGGTTCGGGGCGGGTTTTGCCTCCTCCGTCCCCGAACCCGAAACATGAAACTAATACCCGTCCCCGCCCCGTCCCCGTCAGGTATTCATTCGGGGTACCCCGTCGGGGATTTTTTATGCCCCGTCCCCGACCCCGACCCGAAAAATAATCCCCGATCCCCGGGCCCGACCCCGACCCAAACAGTGAATAAATGCAGCTATAAAATTATGCAAAAAAAAAACATTTTAAGAAGACAAAAGCTGGAAATTTATGCCCAAATACTATACAAACCATGTCTTTGTTTACTAATCCATTGCCTAAAACCATAGATTTCTTGTACAAATTACACATTACATAATCTTCAAGATTGTTCCGAAACAACATAACTAGAAATAAAGTATTTCTATATATAATCAATCAAAAGACACGGACTTGTCCACATATCAGTAGTATCGCCACCCTACTTGTGTTCCTCCCCAATAACTTTCTATACGTGTAAATGAAAATAAAGATTACAACACTTGTTTTAAAACTCAAAACAAGATCAACTAACTAATTTGTGGCGTTCTAATAATTCAAATAAACAAGAAATTAGTTTCAATCATACTTGTAAATATGCCAGATATGCATCTATAATGTCCTCAAAAGTACTGTCTTTGTCATTCATAAGCCTGGAGAATGACAAAATCATGCTGTGTTAGAATGTCTACTAAATGAAGCAATCAATACCCATATATCAAGGCAAAATTCTGTAACATGACAAGTACGGTATATGAGAAAAATACGAGATATCAAAAACAGGAAAGCAGAGCAGGTATGACTCAAGTTACCTCAGGGGAAATGAAAATGTCGGTATATAAAGCAGAGCAGGTATGACTCAAGTTACCTCAAGTTACCTCAGGTATGACTCAAGTAACCCTCAGGCAAAATTCTGTAACATGACAAGTATGGTATATAAAGAAGATTAATTTACTAATTTGAGATTACAGAAAGCGATTAATTCAATATCAAGACAAACAACAATTACAAAGGCAGAAGGTGATTAGCACATATATATTATATATGCATATTAAGGAACGAAGGTTGTAACTTACCTTCACTCACACAAGTATCTTTCCATTGCTGTTAGTTGCCATTTCTTGGAGAGCCTGCAAAACAAAAACCAAATGCTACCCTTCAGAAATTCATTAATTTCTACTTCCTGCTTGTTATAATGTGCAGTCTGATTTCACATCATAACATCCATAATAAAATAAACTTGCAAATTACATCTGTTGGTCACGAAAATTACTAATTTACTAATTACCAAAGTGATTAATATCAAGCTCAAGCATTAACCACAATAAATTAACAAGATCAAGCAGTTTACAAGAAATTAACAAGATCAAGCTGCGTAAGATCAAGCAGGTTACAAGAAATTACATAAGATTAAGCTCAAGATTACTAATTAACTAATTCTAGATTACAAGAAATTAACAAGATCACGAAATTATAACATAACAACAAAGAAAGTACCTCAAATATATCGATTTTACCTCAAACTCAGAGATCGACAGAGAGGCGGAGGTGGAGAGAAGGAGGCGCTAGTGGCCGATCGAGGTGGTTGACGATCCGACGAGGAGCAGGAGGCGGTGGCGATCGATTAGCAGAGGGAGGATGAAAATCGGCAGAAAAAGGGTGTCCATCGAAGAGGAGGAGGCTGCGTTGGAGACTAACGAGGGGTGGCGGCTTGTTGCTGGAGAAGTGGGAGAGAAAAGAATGAAGTTAACCTAAACCTATTTACAAAATATATGTATTTATATTTATATTTATATATATATATATATATATATATATATATATATATATATATATATATATCGGGGCGGGGCGGGGCGGGGATACCTTACCCCGATACCGAACCCGAACCCGAAGAAATCCCCGAACTTTGCCCCGATCCCCGACCCCGACCCGAAATATCTTAACCCGACCCGACCCGAACTTCACCGGGTTTCGGGTTTCCCCGTCGGGTTCGGGGTATTTTGCCATCCCTAACTGTGTACCAATCCAGTGATAGGGTGTATAGCTACGCTGGTGGTGTAGTTTATACCAGAACAGTGTTATGGGGTATGGCTACACAGGTGGTGTAGCTATACTCAAATACAGTGACAGTTTGAACAACTTTGCAGGTGTTGCAGCTTGGATGCGAAACATCATGATGAGACATTACTCATGTGTATATGATTATTTGAATTCAGCTAGTATGATCATAAGCGAAAGCTTATGTTTCAGTGTTATATGTTACAGGTGACTTAGGTTCCGGTAATGGTAGTGCCCCAGTTCCGTAGCGTTTGGATAGCTCAGGATGTTTTAAAACAATAACTAATGACACCTATTTTGAAACTTGTTAGCATGTTTGTATATAAGAACAAATAATTTGTAAACTCTGATGTTATTATGGTGGTAACAAATGTAAGTTTGCTTTTAAGCTAAAAAGGAAAAGAGGTGTTACAAATCATCAAAGAGTATGTTATTACCGAAATGTAACCAAGTTTGTTGATTAAGGTCGTAAAAAGCTTCATATATAAGCTACTAAATTTATAGGGATAATATATATTCTTCTAGTAGCATCAGTCTTAGATTATTCTTCACTTACATGCATTTTAAATGAGTGGTATGTTAGTCATTTTGTTATATACTCATTTAAGTCTTTCAGCACATTGTTGTACGTCGAACATATTATGGCACCCTTCGAGATAATTCTGTAAGTCCTCGAAATGGAATGATGGCAGACAAGAATTTTATCCAAACATAAGCACCTATCATACATGCTTCTAACTATTTTCCAAATTTATAAACCACTACAAGATAATTATAACAGTTTTACACTTTTACCTATATAAAATTTTAAATTATTTTTCTCATTTACATGTCTAAAAGACATTATTATGCAAACATATTTATTTTGTCAGAAGCAGTAAACGTACTGCTAAAACCTGTTTACCGCTCCCAGTAACCGGGACCATCAAACGAAGGGAGAGACTCAGAGACAGAGAGAGAAGGAGAAAGATGTTTCTACGGAGGTTTGCCCGGCCATCGTCACTGATGATGATGGCGAAGGTGAAGGAAACCACGGGGATCGTTGGTCTCGATGTGGTTCCTAATGCAAGGGAAGTGTTAATTGGTCTTTATAACAAAACCCTAACCGAGATCCAGCGAGTACCCGAGGACGAGGGCTACCGTAAGGCCGTTGAGAGCTTCACGCGCCACCGATTGAATGTATGTCAAGAGGAACAAGATTGGGAAGCCATTGAGAAGCGACTTGGTTGTGGTCAAGTGGAAGAACTCATCGAAGAGGCTCAGGATGAACTCAAACTCATTGACAAAATGATCGGTATGTGCTCCCTCTCTCTATCTCTCTCGCGGAATTTGCCATTTTTTTTTGTTAAAAGCAGTGCTTTTGTTTGGATAACAATTGATCGTCATTGACAATGCATATAGGCAAATGAAAGACAGGAATTAGGATGCTTGTTTGATATCAATGAAGCTTATTGACTTGGCAACAATAAGAACACCCTCTTTCCAATTCAGCTTGTGAAATTGATGATTGGTTATTTTGGGTACCTAGATTTCAAGTTTGAAAATAAATTGGGAGAAAGGTGTTATGTTTCTCCCATTCTGCAACAATTCTAATCAGTTGTTAAATTTAATGTGTCATGTAGTTTTCACGAGGGAGTAAGTAGTAGTGAGATACTATATCGGACTGTAGATCAAATGATCTAAAAGTTTTAACAAGTTTATCATGAACTTCGATATCCATTCCTGCTATAGTCATTCTATTATCGTTGATCATACTTGTGATCATGCTAGCTGTTTATATTCACTTGATTGTAGAGTACTTCCTGCTAATAGCAGTCAGGGACATGTTATTGATAGATATCGTCCCCTTTTAAGTAGGGGTGGACTCCAAAGTTTAGAGAGAAAGACAATAGGGATAGGAATTCTGATTTTTCATTGAACCTTCTCTCATCAGAATGGAAATAAAAATAAAGGGAATAATCAATTTATTTAGATTTTCCAAACTACCCTAGCCTCATGCTCACATAATGTAGTCTTTGAAATGGTTAGGTTGTTTGGTGGTCCTTGCGGGTAGCGATCCAGTGATAGGGTTCATGTCATCAATATGGGCCATGGGTGGATTAGCTATCATGAATGTCTAACATGACAGCATGACAGCATGACACAGGCTTCTTTCATTACTTTATGAAAGTCATGACTCATGAGGTCTTCTCAAATTATTAATACTAGGCTAAATGTTGTTTGGTGTGGATGTTGGCATTTACGTCTCGAATTTTGGATCCTTTTCAAACTCTGCTTCCATCTCTACAATATACAACCTTATTATTGTTGGTATTCATTCTGATCAAGGATAGTGTTTTTGAGTTTCTTGTCTCTTTGTCTTAGGTTTAGTTAGTTCCTTTTATTGATGATAGAGTGTTCCCTTGATGTCGTGAAAGTCATTAGTTCAAGCCTGAACCATCAATACGGTTACAAAAATCTAGTTTTCCTCGTTATCTCTTTTGATACAGTTTCATCACTTCATGTAGTCCTTCAAGAAATTTATACTGATTTTTTGAGTAATTTTTATACTCTTATGTTGTCTGAATATCATGTTGACCTTGAAACCGGTATGCTAGTGGTGTCAGGCTATTATTAAATCACCTGTGATGTAAATACTGAATTTTGTTACCAGTTCTATTGCTAAGTCAATAATATGGACTGAAATAGTTAACAAGATTTCAGACTAATAGAAGGGCTATGGTTAAGGGTGAATTTGGTGGTTAATGTACAATGATTCAAGCATAACTACTTTAAGTTGGTTGGTAGTTTTGTCGTGGGGGTGATTGGTAGTTAAGCTGTTGATTAAAGCATGGAAGTTGAATTTTAAACATAGCTGCAAAATCCTTCATTTTTTGCTGTTGCAGTTTGTTTAAGACTTTAAGATAGACTTGTTCCTCCATCCATTTTATGTTGCAGTATTGATTAGAAATGAACAAGTAAAGGTAAATTACTATTTTAATGTGCATCATGTCCGTTATTGTAAACCTTAAATATGGAGCTATCTATAATTGTGAACTAGCTGCTCACATGATATCTTGATGAAAACCTGCTTGAATCTTGTTTGAAACAATGAAACTTCCTTTTTATGGATACCAATTTACTAATGTCTAACTTTCTTCTTTTTTTTTAAATATCAAAATGTAGAGTGGGACCCATGGGGTGTACCTGATGACTATGAATGTGAAGTAGTTGAGAATGATGCCCCGGTTCCAAAACACGTGCCGCTGCACCGGCCTGGTCCTCTTCCTAAGGAGTTTTACAAGACGTTGGATGCTGTTATGACCGGAAAGTTGGATGGTTCCTCCAAGAAGGAAGAGCCTGTTATTCCTTCAACTTCTCAATCAGCCTGAGCCATGCTGGTTCAGTGGTTCAGGTATCTGGGCTCTGTTTCTTTATTTCAGTGAAGGGTTTGTTTCTATTTACAGGAAGCTGAAACTTTACCATTTTAAGAATTATTCTCGTGTTTTTTGGTTTTTTTAAATAACCATGTTGTTGATGTCAAGTGTTTTATCTTGCCTACACTTGAATTTAGGACTTCAATAAACACAAATTCAGCTGATCTTTGAGGCGCCCATTATACGTCCCTTCTTTTTTCCGGTCATATTTGCAAAGTCGACTAGACATGATTAAATCATTCAGAATTTGCAAAAATATTCTTGAGCATACCTGACTATTATAATCTATAACGATGATAATTCCTATTGCTTGTGAATTTAATCAATATATATTCAACTACAATTAGGTCATCTTTGGTTGACTGAATCTGATGGGATTTAATCAATATATATACAAGCTCGAGCTTTCAAAGCTGCATCCGTGTCCGTATGTTGTGCCCACATACAAGTTTGATATCCGTGTCGGCCTCCACAAACTTAGGGGGAAAATTCTATTTCTGTCATCTCTAAACACACAAAAAATATATATATATAGTATTTTCTTAAAGCTTTTTACTCGAATAAATTAATTAATTTTTATTTTCTTTCGTTTTCTTCCCTTTCTTTTTCAGCTTGTATTCTATAGAATTAACAGAAATTCCTCATTAATGCAACAAATTGTGATGTGCTATGAGGGTAGGAAATTGGTGGATCTCTCAAACTTGCAAACCAATAGCATATTAGGTTATAGATTTACATGGTTTGATACAGTAAAAGCCACTTCAAACATTATCTTTAACCCTAAAAAAACAATATAAATCACTCATCCATTGTTCAAGTACCTCCCTTTCAATTGGTCTACAGTGTTATTGTAGAGAATCACTGCCCGCTAGTCGGAATGGAAGGATAGTAGAGGAGATGTGGATCTACACAGACACTTGATTCATTGTTCCTCTCTGTATGACTTTATCAGAAACAACTTATTATAAGTGGCGATAATTGCCGACTCACTGTTCCTCTCTCAACAGTTTGCTCTTGTTCAATTTGGTAAAGACAAGGAAGAAAATTATGCTAAAATTTTCATTTTTTCATTAATATACATGATCAAGTATCAAACATATATCGAAACAATCACACAATAATATTGTCTTGGTAGCATGTATGTATGCCGTATGCGTATGTATCAGAGAAACCAAAAACATAGTTTAAGAATATTGACCGTTTATAACAAAGTATTTATACCCCTTGGGTATTTACACTAATAACTCTTAAATACAACTAATGTTATATATATGAACAAACTTTACTAAAAATATATTGAACACAACTTAGAATCTAACAAATTCTCTTCTACACCATGAATTGTATAAGTCATGAACCCAACTATTTATACCATAGTTTGCAAAGTTTGATTTGCAGAAGAACCAATTAAGGATTGATATTTTTTTCTAGACAAGTACTTATTTTTTAAACGATTGTGGGCGACAAACTTTTTGTTTAATATCAGACATAAGTGCTTCACAAATCTTATTTTCATTTATTTTTATCATACCTTTGAATACTTGAGACTTTCAAACCATATATTTTTATGCAAACATGTAATTAATAAGACATAAAGCACCACCTTACACTCCTAAATATGATTTTTTTTTTAAATATTTTAGAAAAGTACTAATTTAAATGTCCGTGATACACAAGTTAGTTTATAAAATAATAAATACTAAACACTAAAAAATATAATAAATAATCATAAAACACGAATGGAATGAAATTTATAATAAATAATGACAAATGTCATCAACACGCAGACCAACGTGGAAACATCAACTTGAGGGGGAATGCAGATATGATGACAGAAACGCGGTATCATGATACGAAGAGACGTGATTGTATCTCTTATACAAGTCACTGATCATTAACATTACAATCATCGTTAATAAGGTTAAGCATTTATTGGTTATAATTAAAAACTTTATATAATATTTTAGAATAATAAAACTAAGAATTTGGTTGAATATGATATTTTAAAGGGATAATTTCTTATATACCCTTATTAAACATCAAAATATCTTATTTACCCAACTTAACTTACAAATATCCTATATACCCTTATTAAACTTCATAATATCTTATTTGCCCAAATCACCATTTTTATCAATTATTAATAATTTTAAATGAATTTAAATTATAAAAGATGATTAAATGACTATTATACCCTTATTTTAAATCTCTTTATAAAATATCTCCTATACCCTTACTAAACTTCATAAGTATCATATTTATCCAAGTTTATATTTTTAATTTTAATCTATTTCAAAAGACGAATTCTTTACAAAAACTTACCCGGGCATAGATGCTTTTGGGGATCAGTTGCAGCACCTCTACCAGCTCTAGTTTTCGCAGTTCCGTTATAAGACGCTCCTCCATCTACATCTTGAGAATATCCCTCGATTCTACAACAACTTGAACTATTTGTGCATTCCCTCTTCCCTTTTCATTCTTATCATGAATATTACTTTCTTATCACCATCATCCTCGTTGCTATTGATAACTGTCATCATCTTCTGCATGTTCTTCTTTGGTGGCAAATTCTTCTTCAGTTTATGTTAAAATGACATCCTTTGTAAGACTTTCTTCAAGACTTCAACTATATATATGTACTTTTTATGTGATAAATGCAATCATTTTAATAATATTCTTTAACTTAATTACTGGATGAATTGAATTACTAGATACACTTACATTATCTCTTGCAACCCGAGTTTTCATCTTGGGATTCTCATTGTTTTTTCAAGTAATGTCGGCTTCTTCCAATGCATTTGGAAGTTCAGCCGCTATTTCATACTTTCTCTTGAGAGAGGTTTGTCTGTCTCGTTCTGCAATGTGCATAAGATGACTACGGAGTGTGGCAATGGCTACAGTCGGTGGCGGCGGCGAAGGCAGGCTGTGCGGCGGCCTGAGTCGGCGGTGAAGGGAGGTCGGCGGCAATGGGAGGGGCGACACAAGTTCAATCGACATGAGGGGAGAAGGAGACGGCACTTTAGGGATTACCGATTTGAGGGGATGGAAAGTATAGGGTTACGTGATTTGAAGCAAGGGTAATATGGTCTTTTTCACTTTTTAAATAATTATAGAAGATTTAAATTGATTATAAAATTGTTAAAATTAATAAAAATGATGATTTGGGTAAATATGATATTTTGAAAGTTTAAGAAGGGTATTTAAGATATTTTAAAATTAAGGTGGGTAAATAAGATATTTTGATGTTTAATTAGGGTATATAAGAAATTATCCCTTATTTAGAATATTATAAAGGGGTAAATATGATATTTAGATGAGAAAATACATTATTTTAAAGTTTAAGAAAGACATAAAAAATTATCTCTAATAATCTTGAATTAAATTAAAGTCAAAAGTGAATTCAATTTTGATAAAAAGGTCAAAATTAGAATTTATTTTTTATTAAATTGAAAGATTAAGATTTGATAAAAAAAAATTTCATCTAAATCCAATAGCTAATATTATGTAATAGATTTTATTATAGTAGTCTTTTATTTATATTAGAAGAAATCTTAGACCGTCCGCATCGAGGGTGTGAACCACGCCCAACACCATCGTACATGGGCTGGTTGGGGCGGGTTCCAACCCTAGCTAGCACTCCACCCAGCTCGAGTACCCCCTTTTTTTTCTTTTCCCCCTTTATCTCTTCTCTCTCTTAATTGTATATATTTTATAATTAACTAATATGTGTAGGTTGATATGGGGGTTTGTGGGTTAGACCACCTCATCCATTACGAGATGGGGTGTGCGAGCGCTGGTCACGATGGTGAACACAATCGCCTCTCCTCGTGAGAGGGCCCTCACAGTCACGAGGGTGACCACAGTCGCGAAGGTGAGCGGAAGTGGGGGGTGGTATTCGACCGTTGTACTAGCCGTTGAAGGCATTTAATTTTTTTTCTTTTTTACCAATTCTCTCCTATAAATATACATTATTTTCAACTCATTTTCACACACCCAATCTCTATTCATCTAATATTTTTCTATATCTCTTCTATTTACATTTCACATTGGACAAGGGCAATCAAGCTTTCAAAACCACGCGACGAGTTTCAAAGTTGCGAGGCACGAGCTCGCAACCGTCCCCCCGGATAACATGTTCGGAATATCATCTCCACCACCAAACTACATCCAAAACATACAACAATTTTCGATGTATTCACTTACTCCAATGCCGGGTGGTTTTCAACACGGAGTTTATCGACCACAACCCCCCATGTTGAATCAATATAACATGGGTTTTTCAGGATATCAAAGCATGAATCAAGGTGGTTTTACAAAACTCTTTCAAAACCAAATGTATCCGGGTGATGATGAGCTCGAGATGGAAGAGGATGAGGAGTAGGAGGGTATTCCCGACACCCCATGCGAGGAGGTGGTACCCGAAACGCAACCCGAGGAGCTGATTCCCGAACCCAACACTAGGCAAAAAGATAAAAGAAAGGCGGTGTCTATTCACTACAAAAAAGATGTCGATTATCCACACCTTTTCTTATCAATATGAATACACTTAAACTCGTGAAAAATTGCGATCAAGCGTGGAGAAATTGAGTGTTACTAATTTGTATCGAATTTTTACATTTGAAATTGTGAAATGTAGAGTAAACAATCACATTTCTTAGTGTTGAATTATCTAAATTTTCACACTTATAAGCGTGGAAAATTTGAAGATAATTTAGAGTTACAAAAGTTCATGCTTTTAAGTGTGAACTTCTGTAATTATCTATATATTACTAAATTCACGCATTCAAAAGCGTGAACTTTTAAAATCAAATTTACACATCTATAAATGTTGATTTATTTTATTTTTCTAACAATCTTTTATTGCACTATTTTTCAAAATTATAAGGGTGACAATGCTTAAAATTTTGACACGCTTTTTATGAAGCGTGGATAAATGACCTATTTTTTGTAGTGATTGAAATTAAAGGAGTTCCTCATGGTTTTCGGTTATACTCCCATAATGAATAAAAGTGAAGTTTTAAGAGTAGGACCCTGAATTAAAGAGGGATTTTACATCTCCTATAGAAATGGCAAGATGCATGATGAAGGCAAACGAGATAATTGATCATATCTAGGCAGAAGCAATAGCCACATTAGTGTATCTGATTGTCAAATTCAATTTCTCTCCTAGCTACCAAAGCTGTGTGGAAGAAAGCGTGTTCGAAGCCAGGTATGAAGTTGAACCATTAGCCAGTCACCTTTGAAATATTTGGTTCCTTATGCTATGCTTTAGTCACGTCAACGCACAAACTCGAGTCAACATAAAATAAGTATATATTTGTTAGGCTATTGTTTCCATTCCAAAACATACAAGTTATTTAACCCAGAGAAAAAGAAAATTGTTATGAGTCAAGATGTTCACTTTGACGAGCAACTACAATTCAAAGATGCAATGAACAGCACTGCCCACACATCGAAACCATATTAAGCATGAAGACTCAAAGAATTAGATAACATAACAGAAAGTAAAAATGAAGGTATGCCTTATAGGACTTTATTTGCATCACCATCCTCATATCCAAGTTCGCCACAAAATGAGGTTATCATTACATAGCTTCAAACAAGACAACGTGGCCAAATACCAAAAAAAGAAAAAGTTCCTAATTGAGAGAGAAAATAACTGCAAATTTGCTATGCTTGCAAAAGATCCATCAAGTGTATAGCCATCCAAAATGGTGTCTAGAAGTAGGCCATGATAGAAGAACTTAGTGCAATTGAGAAATCATTTGAAGAGTATCTTATATTCAAGCTATTTTCAAATAGACTTGAATTAAATGATATATGAAGTGTAAAGTTGGTCTATCATTATATACATGGCTAACTTTACTAAAATCATGTAACGCCTCAAAGTTTGTATGTCATTATTAATAAGTGTTATCAATGACAAGAAGTGTTTATGAACTAAAAGGGTTAAAACCGTCAAAATAAAAGATGATAAGTTGAGGGGTTGGTTAGTAAATTGATCAAAGTTGTGTATATATTTGCAATATGACCTAGAGCATTTGACAGATATAATGTTTTTCACATATGCATTTTCTCTACATCAAGAAGTTGAGAGCGGCCATATTAATATTCGAAAAGTTGAGTATAGCATGACAAGTTTACATCTAAACACCAGCAAA
Organism: Pulicaria dysenterica; assembly: GCA_947179395.2. Lineage (NCBI taxonomy): Eukaryota > Viridiplantae > Streptophyta > Magnoliopsida > Asterales > Asteraceae > Pulicaria > Pulicaria dysenterica. The sequence continues at coordinate 12,334,708 of OX359293.1, read as the reverse complement.
TCAGTTTCATAAGCATCAAGGTATGCTTTGTTTGTTCGTTTTGTGTTCTTATGGGTAGAAGTGAATCAAAGCTGGAATCATAGATCAAAAAGGTGTTTGTTGTTGTTATAGTCATGTTTTAGAGTGTTTAGGGTATGGAGAAACACTCCTAAGTTGTTATAAGTAGAAAAGAATGGATTTGATATCAAGAACAACAGCTGTGTCCTTCACAGAAAGTTGCATACAGTTGTACACGACTCGTGTACTGGGTTAAGACGGTGATAGGCCATGTGGTCTACATGGTCGTGTATGGGATAGGGATCACGACCTGTGTAGCCCCTTATGTCATCCGGATCAGTGACCGAATTCGATTGTTTAGTGACTGGAATTCAGTCGGGTTGACCGATTCTGGTTGAAAGGGTTGACCGGAATTCGGTTGTGTTGATCAAATTCGGTCGTGTGAGTTATAGGGTACACGGCCTGTGTAGACCCATTTTCAGCTCAGTTTGTTCAGTTTGTAATGTTTAGCCTATTCTTTGGTATATGGAGGTGCTTATATACTTGTCTAGCACATTTCTTGATTAGCACAGTACACAGTTACAAGGTGAGTTTACAACTTCTCTTATGCGAACAACATGTAAGTATCCATGATATAAACTGTTATGTGATATCTTTGTTAAGTGATATAGTTATTATGCATATACATTGTACAACAATAGTGTATAACTATGTAAGTGGTATAACTATGCACAAGAAGAGTGTTAGGGTACATAGCTACGCAGGTAGTGTAACTATGTACCAATCCAGTGATAGGGTGTATAGCTACGCTGGTGGTGTAGTTTATACCAGAACAGTGTTATGGGGTATGGCTACGCAGGTGGTGTAGCTATACTCAAATACAGTGACAATTTGAACAACTTTGCAGGTGTTGCAGCTTGGATGCGAAACATCATGATAAGACATTACTCATGTGTATATGATTATTTGAATTCAACTAGTATGATCATAAGCGAAAGCTTATGTTTCAGTGTTATATGTTACAGGTGACTTAGGTTCCAGTAATGGTAGTGCCCCAGTTCCGTAGCGGTTGAACTTGTTAGCATGTTTGTATATAAGAACAAATAATTTGTAAACTCTGATGTTATTATGGTGGTAACAAATGTAAGTTTGCTTTTAAGCTAAAAAGGAAAAGAGGTGTTACAAATCATCGAAGAGTATGTTATTACCGAAATGTAACCAAGTTTGTTCATTAAGGTCGTAAAAAGCTTCATATATAAGCTACTAAATTTATAGGGGATAATATATATTCTTCTAGTAACACCTGTCTTAGATTATTCTTCACTTACATGCATTTTAAATGAGTGGTATGTTAATCATTTTGTTGTATACTCATTTAAGTATTTCAACACATTGTTGTACGTCGAACAGATTATGGCACCCTTCGAGATAATTCTGTAAGTCCTCGAAATGGAATGATGGCAGACAAGAATTTTATCCAAGCACTCATCGAAGAACTCATCGAAGAACTCATTGAGAAGCGACTTGGTTGTGGTCAAGTTGAAGAACTCATCGAAGAGGCTCCGGATGATCTCGAACTCGTCGTGTGTGAATAGTCCGTCACTGCACAACCCACAACTTGTTCTACTTGAAGTCAACCGAACGCGTACTCAACAAGTGAAGATGACATCTTCAAAGCTGATGACGAAGATAGCTACAAACAAGAGGTTGAAATATATGAGCTTACAATTAAACAAGTTTAAGTTTTTATAAAATTATTTTTATAAAAACTTCTATAAAAATTAACAAACTTTTTATAAAAAATCACAAGCGTGGTTTAAAAAGTATAAGACTTCTTAGTTTGGCAAATACCAAACATAATCTAGCATTGAAATAAAACAACACCATATTTAGAAAATGAAATCTCCCAAAGAAGCAAACATCCAACATGCTTTATACATTGGCTTCTAAACTTCCATATTGATGTTTAAATTCAAACATAAGAAGTATGACACCAACCAAACTTTTCTAGGACTTCTTTTCAGTGCATTTTAATGATAAAAATGGGTTGTGTGTGGTTTTGGTAAAAGGCCAACGTCTATATTTGAAAGACTCAAAAAGTTCCAGCAGGCCGATGGTCGAAGCCACGATCGACCGTGGACTGTTTGGACACTTTTTAAACTTTCACCTTTTTCTTTATTTAAACCAACTCAAACCTCATTCATTACTCAAGCTCTTGCAATCTGAAATATGGAGAATACATACAAGATTTTGTAAGCTCATATAATTTGATATTATTCAATCTTTCAAGATCAAGATCAAAGCAAGAGTGAAAGCCATCAAAGTTCAAACATTACAACATCATTCATATATTTTGTAATAATGTAAGGACCAACTTTAGCCTTTCAAATTAGAGTGAAGTAAGGATCATCTCTAGCCTTTAGAATTAGAGAGAAGTAAGGATCAACTCTAGCCTTTCAAATTAGAGTGAAGTGAGGATCAACTCTAGCCTATAGAATTAGAGCGAAGCAAGGTTATCTTTACCTTACTTGCAAGTTTGAAGTGTTAAATCTTGCAAGTGAAAAAGAGAAGTGTAAAAGGTTTATCTCTACCTTCAAAGAGAGAAGCTAGTGGAGCAAACTCTTGGTGGGTGAGGCCAAGGAGTGGATGTAGTGCAAGTTTGTTAACACTTGCATGAACCACTATAAATCTCTTGTCTTCTAATTGGTGATATCTCTCTATCCTTACTCTCTTTATTTCAAGTATATATTTGTTGTGCTATAAACTTCAAGTTAAATCTTTTAAAACATAACTTACAAGTTTTATTTGAGAAAAATTGATAAACTAAGTAAAAGAACCTATTCACCCCCTTTAGGTTCCAACACAATTCATGAATACTTGAGAAGGAGTCTTATGTTGCAAATCTGCCATATCACCCTGTGGCCTGTTCAATTATATTTACCCATCACATTTACATTGACCATCATGTTCATTGTGGTATATTAAATCCTGTGAGAATTTTATTTTAAAATTGAAACTTCCTTTTTATGAATATGAATGTTATTAACGTCTTCCTTTCTTTTTTTTTTAAATTGCAGAGTGGGACCCATGGGGTGTACCTGATGACTATGAATGCGAAGTAGTTGAGAACGATGCCCCGGTTCCAAAACACGTGCCACTGCACCGACCTGGTCCGCTGCCTGAGGAGTTTTACAAGACGTTGGATGCTGTTATGATTGGAAAACTGGATGCTTCCTCCAAGAAGGATCAGCCTGTTATCCCTTCAACTTCTCAATGAGCATAAGCCATGCTAGTTTTCAGGTATTTGGCTCTGTTTCTTTAGTTCAACGAAGGGTTTGTTTCGATTGGAAAGCTGAAACTTCACTATTTTAATAACCATGTTTTTGAGATCAGGTGTTTTATCTTACCTACACATGAATTTAGGGCTTCAATAAACATGAGCTAATCGTTAACGTGGCAATTATACTGTCCCTTCTTTTTTCCAGTCATATTTACAACATTCCCACTATATAATCAAATCTTTCGGACGGATTGGGCATATATATCAACTTCACTGTTATAATATTAAAAGACTCCTTTTTGCTTGTGGATTTATATTCAGCTACAATAAAACCCATGTTTGGCTAGTGGAATCTGATGGGGTTCATGGGAATTGGAATCTAGAATTACGTATGTATATTAGTGATGGCAATGGGGCGGGGATTCCCCGTGACCCGTGGGTACCCGACCCGAACGGGGGCGGGTATTCCCCGCCTTAACGGGTGATGGGTCGGGGATGGGGATGAATTGGTGTACCCGAAGCGGGGATGGGGCGGGGACGGGTATAGTACTATTCGCCCCGTTTAAGACCCGATATATATAAACATATATATAAATATAATATCAAGAGGTCTAACTGTCTAAGCAACACACATTAGTTTTTTTATTTCATAAAGATACACATGTTACTTGAAAACTAAACAAAACCAAACCAAATCATAAGTCCATTAGATCAATTTACAATTATGCTTCTCCCCTTTAATTGTAAAAGTTATTAAAGATAAATGATGTTAGATGCTACTATTCACCCACCATATTCTCTCTCTCCCTTCCATATAGAAAGGGTGTCTAAATCCGAAGGTGTATATTTTTTATCGGTTTCAAAAGAGTATTATAAATCACTCACATGCGGGTTAATCTAGAAAAAAAGGGTCCAAATATGCATACCCAAGGTTGTCAAAAGTGAGAAGTTTTTTTTAAACACTAGAATACAAAAACATACTAATTTACTCATAAATCTACACCTTTATTGTCCACATCCGGCATTGAACCTATGACCATATGTTATGGGGAACACCTAATTAACACTTTGGTCTTACAAAATCTGAATCCTGAGATGGGATCGAGATTGTAAGATCATATTACAATTTTCTAGTTTTTTTAATGAAGTAATTTATATCAAATGATAATTTTATAATAAATTAATATAAACTCAAAGTTTAAACATGATGTTAATAGAAAAAACAACTTTATCTAAAGATTGATCTCATTAATTATGTTATTATAAGTTTTGATTTTCGAATGTCAATACTAAAAAACTACATATAAAATCTACTTTTATACATATTTAACGGGTTTACATATTTATTTATTTTATCTTATATTAAGAGGGTGTTTGTTTTAGCTTATTTTATAGGCTTATTAGCTTATTAGCTTATTTTTAAGCGCTTATGAAAAAAAATGTTTGGCTAAGCTTATTAGCTTAAGCTTATAAGCTTATTTTGTAGGTAAATAAACCCATTTTCATAAGCTACTTGAGACTAGTTTTTTTTTATAAGATGAGTTTATTTTTATCAATTTACATTTTTACCCTTAATTTTCCATCTTCCTTATATATGTGTCATTTGTATTTCTCTTTTTAGTCATTTACATATATAAATTAAGTCATAAGCTAATAAGCTAAATAGCATAATATAAACACTTTTTTTAAATCTAATAAGCTCATAAGCTATTAAGCTCATAAGCTTAAGCCCACAAAAATAAGATTACTCAAACACCTCAAATAAAATTCGTTTATTTGTAGTAAAAAGTCAAGATTTTATGGTTAAAATCGAGATACATAGTCAAATTGGACGAGGTATTTAGACATGCCATTTCAGAAACAGCAATCAGCTAAAACCTTCTCAACGCTGCCTCTCAGCAATCGAGGAGACAGAAACAGAGAGTGAAGGAGAAAAATGTTTCTACGGAGGTTTGCCCGGCCATCGTCACTGATGATGATGGCGAAGGTGAAGGAAACCACGGGGATCGTTGGTCTCGATGTCGTCCCTAATGCAAGGGAAGTGTTAATTGGTCTTTGTAACAAAACCCTAACCGAGATCCAGCGAGTACCCGAGGACGAGGGCTACCGTAAGGCCGTTGAGAGCTTCACCCGCCACCGATTGAATGTATGTCAAGAGGAACAAGATTGGGAAGCCATTGAGAAGCGACTTGGTTGTGGTCAAGTGGAAGAACTCATCGAAGAGGCTCAGGATGAACTCAAACTCATTGACAAAATGATCGGTATGTGCTCCCTCTCTCTATCTCTCTCGCGGAGTTTGCTATTTTTTTTTTTGTTAAAAGCAGTGCTTTTGTTTGGATAACAATTGATCGTCATTGACAATGCATATAGGCAAATGAAAGACAGGAATTAGGATGCTTGTTTGATATCAATGAAGCTTATTGACTTAGCAACTATCCAAAACCCTCTTTCCAATTCAGCTTGTGAAATTGATGATTGGTTATTTTGGGTACCTAGATTTCAAGTTTGAAAATAGAATGGGAGAAAGGTGTTATGTTTCTCCCATTCTGCAACAATTCTAAATCAATTGTCAAATTTAATGTTTCATGTAGTTGTCATTATGCTGCAATGGATGGTGTTCCCCTTTCTCTTTACCTTATTGCTTTAGTTTAATTTCCATTCCTTCACTAAATTTAGTTTATCTTTAAATTTCCATCTGACTTGATATATGGTCATGCTATAAATATTATTATGCAACTTCCGTCTTCCTTTCTCCCACATTTGCAACTGTCACTATTAATTAGGATGTGGAACTATCAACTACAGCCATAGTAGGTTTATGCAATTCACTTCAAACGTAGTTCTTTTAAATATATTTCTAGCTGATCTATTTACCAGTCTCCAATAATGTTCAAACGAGGAGTCGGAAGTATATGTTCAGCTGCTGGTTGTTTAATTGTTTATAAAGATGTTGGGATAGTTACAAACCTGCTTTTTCATGCATAAAGATAATCTCAAGGACTAATATCTGGATCACGGGTAAGAAAACAATAATGTTGTAAGCATACGGTAAACAATTGATTCCACAAAGTAAAATCGCAGAAAAAAAAAACAAACCTGGAGCGTTGAGGGCATAATGTGAACGCCGGCAAGTGTAGAACGTGGAGGGCAGAAGCAGAACGCCGGCAAGTGTTGCGGCATCGAGTGTGGCGGCGGCGAGTGCGGAGGCGGCGAGTGTGGCAGCGGCGAGGGTTGCAGAAGAAAGGAGCGACGTGAGGGGGAAGAAGAATCGGAACCGACGTACGTAGAAGTTGAAATTTAGGTTATATGTAACTTTCAAAGAAGGATAAGATGGTCTTTTTCATATTAAAAAATAATTATATAAGATTTAAATTAATTAAAAAATTATTAAGATTAATAAAAATAGTGATTTGGGCAAATAAGATATTATCAAGTTTAATAAGGATATATTGGATATTTTGGATTTAAGATGGATAAATAAGATATTATCAAGTTTAATAAGGGTATATTAGAAATTATCCCATTAATTAATTTAGATTTTCCAAACTACCCTAGCCTCATGCTCACATAATGTAATCTTTGAAACGGTTAGGTAGTTTGATGGTCCTTGCGGGTAGCGATCCAGTGATAGGGTTCATGTCATCAATATGGGCGATGGTGGATTAGCTATCATGAATGTCTAACATGACACCATAACACAGGCTTCTTTCTTCACTTTATGAAAGTCATGAGGTCTTCTCAAAGTATTAATACTAGGCTAAATGTTGTTTGGTGTGGATGTTGGATTTCACGTCTCGAATTTTGGATCCTTTTCAAACTCTGCTTCCATCTCTGCGATATACAACCTTATTATTATTTGGTTATAATCTTGGATTAAAATCTGTGTATGCCTTATTGACCGGGTGTGTTGGTATTCATTCTGATCAAGGATAGTGTTTTTGAGTTTCTTGTCCCTTTGTCTTAGGTTTAGTTAGTTCCTTTTTTTGATGATAGAGTGTTCCCTTGATGTCGTGAAAGTCATTATTTCAAGCCTGAACAATCAATACAGTTACAAAAATCTAATTTTCCTCGTTATCTCTTTTAATACAGTTTCATCACTTCATGTAGTCCTTCAAGAAATTTATACTGATTTTTTGAGTAATTTTTAATAATCTTTACTCTTATGTTGTCTGAATATCATGTTGACCTTAAACCAATATGCTAGTGGTGTCAGGCTATTATTAAATCACCTGTGATGTAAATCCTGAATTTTGTTACCAGTTCTATTGCTAAGTCAATAATATGGATCGAAATAGTTAACAAGATTTCAGACTAATAGAAGGGCTATGGATAAGGGTAAATTTGGTGGTTAATGTACAATGATTCAAGCATAACTACTTTAAGTTGGTTGGTAGTTTTGTCGTGGGGGTGATTGGTAGTTAAGCTGTTGATTAAAGCATGGAAGTTGAATTTTAAACATAGCTGCAAAATCCTTCATTTTTTGCTGTTGCAGTTTGTTTAAGACTTTAAGATAGACTTGTTCCTCCATCCATTTTATGTTGCAGTATTGATTAGAAATGAACAAGTAAAGGTAAATTACTATTTTAATGTGCATCATGTCCGTTATTGTAAACCTTAAATATGTTTAAGACTTTAAGATAGACTTGTTCCTCCATCCATTTTATGTTGCAGTATTGATTAGAAATGAACAAGTAAAGGTAAATTACTATTTTAATGTGCATCATGTCCGTTATTGTAAACCTTAAATATGGAGCTATCTATAATTGTGAACTAGCTGCTCACATGATATCTTGATGAAAACCTGCTTGAATCTTGTTTGAAACAATGAAACTTCCTTTTTATGGATACCAATTTACTAATGTCTAACTTTCTTCTTTTTTTTTAAATATCAAAATGTAGAGTGGGACCCATGGGGTGTACCTGATGACTATGAATGTGAAGTAGTTGAGAATGATGCCCCGGTTCCAAAACACGTGCCGCTGCACCGGCCTGGTCCTCTTCCTAAGGAGTTTTACAAGACGTTGGATGCTGTTATGACCGGAAAGTTGGATGGTTCCTCCAAGAAGGAAGAGCCTGTTATTCCTTCAACTTCTCAATCAGCCTGAGCCATTCTGGTTCAGTGGTTAAGGTATATGGGCTCTGTTTCTTTATTTCAGCGAAGGGTTTGTTTCTATTTACAGGAAGCTGAAACTTTACCATTTTAAGAATTATTCTCGTGTTTTTTTTTTTTGGTTTTTTTAAATAACCATGTTGTTGATGTCAAGTGTTTTATCTTGCCTACACTTGAATTTAGGACTTCAATAAACACGAATTCAGCTGATTTTTGAGGCGCCCATTATATTTTTTTTTCCGGTCATATTTGCAAAGTCGACTAGACATAATTAAATCATTCAGAATTTGCAAAAATATTCTTGAGCATACCTGACTATTATAATCTATAACGATGATAATTCATATTGCTTGTGAATTTAATCTATATATATATATATATATATATATATATATATATATATATATAGGGGAGGGTTCATGTGAGAACCGTTGTTAGTGCGAGAACCGCGAGAACCAATCTTAGTCGTTCCTTGGATATGGGAAGTATCATGGATGGAGAGCGTGGAGGGATCGGGTGTGGCAGGGTGCATGTGAGGAATTCATGGGTGGGCAATGACATTGAAGGAGGGAGAATTGGACGGCTTAGATTGGTTCTCGCGGTTCTCGCGCTAACAACGGTTCTCGCATGAACTTTTGTCTATATATATATATATATATATATATAGGGGAGGGTTCCATTGAGAACCGATAAAAATGCGAGAACCGCGAGAACCAATATTAGCCGTTGATTTGATAAGTGGAATTCATGGATGGAGAGTGTGGGGGGATCGAGTGTGGCAGGGTGTATGTGAGGAATTCATGGGTGGGCAATGACATTGAAAGAGGGGGAATTAGACGGCTCAGACTGGTTCTCGCGGTTCTCGCAATAAAAATGGTTCTCGATGGAACTTCTTCCTATATATATATTCAACTACAATTATGTCATCTTTGGTTGACAGAATCTGATGGAATTCATGGGAATTGGAATCATGGAATTCAAATTGAGTCTCTTGTTTAATTCGATTCCTTTAAAAACTATCTGTTCTCAGGGTACAATAGCCAAAGATGTACAGCCGGAAATCCAAAAACTTGCCTGGAAAATTTTCTGGAATTCATATGCTGAAGAGAGTGACAGTAGAATATGTGATGTTTCTTGGAATGAGAATATAGGATACCTTTTATAGTAAAGGTTGTAGCCAAAATGTTTAATTCACAGTTTACTAAACGAACGAATTGATATTTGATTGAACTCGCATAAAGTCTAGATAATATAAACATCTTCAACTTCTTCTGGTTATAAAAACCGAACTTGGGTCATAAAGAAAAGTAGCAAAACCTTACCTGAACAAGCTCGAGATTTCAAAGCTATATCTGTATCCGTATGTTGTACCCACATACAAGTTTGATATCCGTGGGTCCTAAGCATGAGCCTGGAAAGGAATAAGAATGAGGTCCACATCAAATATCCTTGCTAAGTAATCATAACCACAGTTAGGATGGTCCATTTTGAAGTGTTTGGTAAAACCATTAACCTGGGAGGATAATTCATTATCCATATAGAGCAAGAAAGCTTTGGTTTTGTGTGTGTGTGTGTGTGTACTTTCCTACCAGGTTACCAGCAAACGCCAAACGCATACACATAGCCTTGAAAGTGATGCTGTAATGACATGGTGGGAAGTTCTTCTTCTTAAGGTTATCTCCTTGCCGCAAGTGCATGGTTATGTTTTTGGGTTAGAGACTGAAGTTTTAAGTTTTAACCTGCCTCTAGGTAGGGGTGTGCAGATTCCTATCATGGCGGACTAAACCAGTGGGCTGAACTGGAGTTGGCATGAAACCAGACTGATCAACTATTTTTGATCCAGTATTCGGTCCTAAATATACAAGTAAACTGTTTTTAGACCGACTCCTAAAAACAGAGTGGAATTAACTAAGTCTCCACCAGTCTCTCTTCATTGCTCTGATCGACTCCTAGTTTGGTCACCGATGATGACCGTCGTCTCGAGTGTATCATCATCTCCATAGCGTCATCGATTAGCTCAAGCAGAAACCCTATTTTGGTCTCTGATTAAACTCTAGTTCGTATCTCCGACAAGGTAGCTTCATCTCTTTGTCTTTTTATTTCCATCTTCGATAATCTCTGTCTTGGATTTCCAAGGCACCGATTACTAGCCAATTGATGGAATTAACTAATGGTGACCGATTACTGCTGGTTTTTTGAGATTGATATCTTAGTTTCCCCTAATATCTAAGATTGATTTGTTTGATTATTATTTGTCATCCTAGTGAAATGTACATTTGTATAAACTGATTTTTGGGTCTTTAGTGATTAGGTTAATTTCCTTCATATTTTTAGGTCCTTTTGTATTTGTGGGTGTTCATCATGAAAAAACTCTACTTACTTCGTTCATAAGTTTTCTTGGGTTTTGATTTGTTCAAACTTGTTCATAAGTGTTATTAGGTTTAAAAAAATTTCATGAGTGAATGGTTTGGTAAAACTTTAAATTTGTTGGCCGAAGCTGTCGAAGTTAAAATCGAAGATCTCCTGGTCGAAATTAAGCTGTCAAATACTTCAAGATCTAGGCATTAACCATGGATCCCTCCATTACTAGATTCTGCTTTATTCATCTATGTTGGTTTTTGATTTTGATCATAGAGACAAGAAAAGGGGTATCATAGTAATTTAGATAATAACCAAATTAAAGATTGTGTTTTTTTAATGATTAAATAGTTTAAATATAAACAAATCAGATTTTGGACATATTTGAGAGTTTAAATGATTTAAAAGGATATATATACAATTTTAAAGTTTATAAGGATATATACGTAATTATACCGGTATATCGTCACCATCCCCACCCCGTTTATTCCGGTTTTCGGTTTTTCCGTCAGTTTCGGTTTTTTTTTTGCCATCCATATAAAAAACAAACACTACCTTACACTCCTAAATTTGATAACCATTTTATTTATTTATTTAAGAAGTATATCTTTAAGGTGATAGACAAGCACAAAAAGAATACTAGAGTATCAACAAATGCTACGAACAAAAACTACAGTACTAATCTTTTAAAATTTATAATTAAGTTTGTTATCGAGTATTAATTAGTCATTAAGACCGGAGTTTTGTTTTACTAGATTCTTTCCCCACTTCCATGATATAAATGTCAATGTCATATTAGCGTTATCTCACTCATACTTCACTTTTACTATTTCATACTTCAACATAAAAATATAAGCATACTTCTCAATTCTCATAGTTCACATACTTCAAAATAAAAAAAAGAGTTAATTACACGGATGGTCCATGTGGTTTACACATTATTACTGGTTTGGTCATTTATAAAAAAAAATTACGCCAATGGTCCCTGTGGTTGACATTTTGTTTCACCCATGGTCCCTGGCCCTAACAGACGTGAAGTCATCTCCGTTTGTTGTCTTTTAGGGAGGGTAATATTGTCTTTTTAACATTTAGTCCTTTCTTTATAAACACCCTAACCTACCATCTTCTTCCCCCATTCTTCTTCATCATCTACCTGTCATTTTTGCTTCCCTACAAACACTGATATTTTTCATCTTTTTCAAAAATGTTGATATGTTCTTGTGGTATGGAAGCAAAGACAATTACTTCTTAGACTCAAAGTAATCCAGGTAGAAGATTTTACGGGTGTCCTCAAAAGTAAGTTTATTTTTGTTGTTTCATTTCACAGATTGAGTTGTAATTGCCACGAAAAAGATGGCAAGAATATTTTCTTCATTTCACAGATTGAGTTGTTTCATTTCATCCTAGCAAATATTTTCCTAACTTGGTAAAGTCGGTGCCCCTGTTGGCTAATAATATTAACCGTCGAGGTCTCTTGGCTCAAAACTATGTCATACCCATCACCAAATGACTCCATCCCTTTGGCTAAAAGCTGTCAGAACAAGCCACCGGCTGCAGCACCACCATGTTTTGCTGACAGAAATATGTTGTTGTAGACTGTAAAGATAACTGATATTATTTTCTGATGATAAACAAGGAGGGGAAACCCTCTATATATACAATGTACAAAACTCTAACCCTAGCCCAAGTACAGCCCATGGGCTATAGCCCAATATACAATTTACACTCCTCCTCAAGTTGGAGCATAGATGTTAATCATGCCCAACTTTTTACAAATGAAATCTATTTGAGTTTTCCGAAGAGGTTTAGTGAGGATATCTGCAAGTTGAAATCAGTCTTGACGTGAATTGGCTGTATGGATGGAGGATTCGCTTGTGTGCCCACCACTCGATCTCTGATAAGATGGCAGTCAACCTCAATGTGTTTCGTCCGCTCATGGAAAACTTGATTCTTTGCTATATGTATGGTTGATTGACTGTCGCAATATAACCGCATCAAGTTATTAGAAACTGCTCTGAGCTCTGTGATGAGACGACGGACCCATAACATTTCTGATGTAACGTTTGCCATAGCTCTATATTCTGATTCTGCACTGGACCTAGATACTGTGTGTTGTTTCTTACTCTTCCATGATACAAGGTTTCCTCCAACGAAAACACAATATCCAGTAGTAGATCGTCGAGAAATCGGACAACCTGCCGAATCTGCATCAGAGAATCCAGATATCTGACCATCTCCTTTTTCTGAAAAAACACCTACACGACAATGCCCGTGATCAGAATATAAGATTCCAAGACCTGGTGTGGTCTTGAGATATCTCAATACATGAAGGGCAGCATCCCAGTGTCCAGTGTACGGAGCAACCATGAATTGGCTTAGGACAATGACAGTGAAGGAAATATCTGGACGTGTGACTATTAAATAGTTAAGTTTCCCGACTAATCGCCTGTAGCGCTCAGGATCCTTCATCGGATCTCCATCCTCTGGGATGAGCTTCCTCGTGGGAAGCATTGTAGTATCAACAGGCTTGCAACCCATCAAGCCACATTCAGTCAACAAATCAAGGACATACTTCCGTTGAGAGAGAAGTATTCCTTGTGGAGAGCGGGATACTTCTATGCCAAGGAAGTATCGTAGACGACCTAAGTCGGTTATCTGAAATTGCGACTGAAGAAACTGCTTGAGTTCGTTAATTCCGACCTCATCATCCCCTGTAAGTATGATGTCATCAACGTAAACTACAGCAATAATCCTTTTGCCTTGTTTGTGTCTAAAGAACACAGAATGATCAGATACACTACAAACCATCCCAAATTCTCCCATGACACTAGAAAATCGCCCAAACCATGTCGTGGGAGACTGCTTAAGACCATATAAGGAACGGTGTAATCTGTAAACTTTCGAAGCCTCCTCCTCGACAACAAATCCGGGTGGCTGCTCCATATACACCTCCTCCTCAAGGAAGCCATTAAGAAAGGCGTTCTTGACATCAAGCTGATGGAGCGGCCAATGATGAATAGCAGCAAGGGCAATACAAATACGGACATAAGGCATTTTAGCAACTGGAGAGAAGGTTTCATCATAATCAATGTCATATGCCTGAGAATACCCTTTAGCAACTAACCGGGCCTTCAAGCGATATAGGGATCCATCTGGGTGTAGTTTAACTGTAAAAACCCAACGACACCCAACAATACGTTTTCCCGGAAGAAGTGTTGCAAGATCCCACGTATGATTAGCTCGTAGAGCTCCTATCTCGTCTTCCATAGCCTGTCGCCATCCTGGGTGAGCAAGAGCAGTCGTCACAATCCTGGGAATTGGGTAAGAATCAAGGTTACTGGTATAGGTTTTAGACTCGGATGAGAGGTGAGAATAGGCAATATAGTCCTATATGGGATAACGAGTGTGGTGTCGAGGTTCTTTGCGAAAGGCAATAGGTATATCCGGAAAGGGTGCTCCAGGAGGATCATAGGTAGGGATATCGGGTATGGGGGAGGTGGTATTGGGAATGAGTGTTTCAAGTAAGGTTGTATCTGTGTCAGGCTCATGTGTGGGAAAAGGAACTGAGGATGAACCAGATTCTTGGTTGGGTTGTGAATCAAGCGGCTCTATTGTTTGATCCTTACGTTTCCGAGCATATGTGAAAAGTAATGGCGGAGGTGCTGCCGGTAGGCCCGTGGTAGCAGAAGTCGGAGCATCTGAGACCGGAGGAACAGAAGACACAGGAAATGTAGGAATAAGAGGTGATTCTGGTATGTCAAGGTCAGGAAACGGGTGAGAAGTGGAATGAGGATGGTCGAGGAAATAAGGGCATGACTCATGGAAGGTAACATCAGCACTAGTAAAATAGCGGTGAATGGAAGGACTATAACACCGATACTCTTTCTGGACTTGAGAGTAACCAAGGAAGACACAACGAATGGCCCTTGGATCAAGTTTAGTGAGTTGTGGATGATGATCATGCACATATGCAACACACCCAAAAAATTTGGGTGCTAGAGGAATTGAGTCCCCTTAGGGAAAAGAACAGAAAAAGGGGATTTACCATGAAGGACAGGTGTAGGCATGCGGTTAATCAGATATGCGGCAGTAAGAATCGCGTCCTCCCAAAATCGTTTAGGGACATAGGATTGAAACATAAGAGTGCGAGCAACGTCCAACAAATGACGGTTCTTGCGTTCAGCAACACCATTTTATTGGGATGTATATACACATGAAGATTCATGAACAATACCGTAGGTTTTCAAATATGAAGCGAAATCAGTAGAGAAGTATTCCTTTGCATTATCTGATCGTAAAATTTTAACAGATGAGTTAAATTGATTTTGAACATATGAATGAAATTCACGAAAGATGGTAAATACTTCACTACGAGATTTTAACAAATAAACCCAAGTAGCACGAGAATAATCATCAATAAAAGTAATAAAGTACTCAAAACCCAAAGAAGACTGGGTAGGGCAAGGTCCCCATACATCAGAATGCACAAGTTCAAAAGGAAAACTAACATTACTAGACACTCTAGGGGAGTAGGGGCACCTAGTATGTTTACCGAGCTGACATGGTTCACAATGAAGATTAATTGACGAAAGTGGAAATTCCGGTCTCAGTTGTTTCAGAACTGCTGTAGAAGGATGACCTAGCCGGCAGTGAGCCTCCCTTATACTGGAATCACATATGTTTGCAATAGGAGATAAAGGTAAGGATAAACGGTAGAGACCCCTTGATTCAAAACCTGTGCCAATCAGACGGTTCGTCCCCGACTCCTGAAAAGTACAATGAGTAGGGAAAAAGGTTACAGAGCAGTTATTTTGTTTTGTAATTTGACTAACAGAACAAAGGCTATCAGGGAATTTAGGAACAAACAAGATAGAGGAGAGGCTTAGGTTTATCGATTTGCCAATGGATCCAATACCCTGAACAGGGCAGGAAAATCCATCAGCAAGACGAACAGGTGGATGGGAAGTTTTATGTAGGCTAGAGAGAATACCTCGGTTCCCAGACATGTGATGAGTAGCTCCTGAATCAATAACCCAAGATGAATCAAGACTAGAAAACGTACCTGAATTGGCCGAGTTGGCTTGCGGAATAGGAGATGCCGAGTGGGAGGCAAGGAGTTGTTAGAGTCGGTGATAGTCTTCCTCGCTAAGTGAGTAAGCTGGAGTTTGATCACTAAGCTCACCAGTCGTGGCGACTCGAGCTTTAGGACGAGGAGGTGGTTGAGATTCAGGAGGATGATTCGGACAATTCCACTTTGTGTGTCCGAATTCTTTGCAATAGTGACACTAAATACCACTTCCACGTCCAATACCCTTCTTTGGAGTCTCATGAGAGCCTCGGCCAGTACCCTTACTAGTAGAAGTATGCATGGCAGATGTATCAGTAGTGTTTGCATCTGTACCATACATTTCCCTTAACATATGATACGTGGATGCAACAGAAGATGTAACAGTGGGGTTGCTCAATAACAAGGGGCGAGCATTAGAGTATTTAGGTGATAGACCGGCAATAAACATCATTACATCCATTTTGTTGTTCCGCTCCTCCTGAATCTTTAAGTCAGTAGTAGGTGGAAACATGGTCCGCAATTCATCCCGAAGCTTTGAAAATCGTGAAAAATAGTCGGTGAATGAAGAATCACCTTGGTCGGCTCTACTGTAGGCTTGAACCACATAGTATGCATGAGACATAGAATTTTTAGCCGAGAAGGATGAGGAAAGATGATCCCACATTTCTTTCACAGTGGGAAAGTTCTGAGCAATGGTAAGTATCTGTTGCGCCATGGTATTTCACAGAGCCATTTGAATTCCACTATCATCAATAGACCATTCTCGAGTGATCGGGTCAGGAGGCGGTTTAGTTAAATGATGTGTCTTATCTACACTTGCGAGACCTTTCTGAACGAACATGCTCCAAGAGTTCCAGTTACTAGAGTCGAGTTTCACAGGGATACGTAAAACTAAAGCATAGTTAATTATGCCGGGGGCTGATTCAACTTTCTTTTCGTCTTCCATTTGACAATAACAAGTTGTATCAGCTAAAAAATGAGAAAGGAGATGAAAGTTACAACAGAGAAGTACCTCGGAAGATTCTGGACAAAAGAAAATGCAAGTGGTGGTCGGAGACAGATTCCGGCGGCGGCAAGTGGCTGCAGCAGGCGGCGGAAGGAGTTTTCAGATCTGAATAAAGGCTCCGGTAACAGAGAGAAGTTTGCAGATCTGAATAAAGAAGTTTTCCGGCGATGGCGGCTAGGGTTACGGCGATGACGGAAAGGCAGCGGCGGCGTAAAGGCAGCGGCTAGGGTTCCGGCGGCGGCTAGGATTCCGGCTCGTGTTCCGGCGGCAACGGCTAGGGTTCCGGCGAGTGGCAGCAGATTCCGGCAACTGACAGGGAGGGAACAGATGCAGTTTAGGGTTGTACCATGAGCTGTGCAGACTTGTACCAAGAGCTGTTAGACTTGTACCATGTAGTGCAGACTTGTACCAAGAGCAATGGCTCTAATACCATGTAAAGATAACTGATGATAAACAATGTACAAAACTCTAACCCTAGCCCAAGTACAGCCCATGGGCTATAGCCCAATATACAACTTACATAGACCAAATTAAACAGTTGGTCTCTTTGAGAGGTGCTAAAGTTGGGATCTTTAACTGATTTTCCAAATTCTGTCAAGAGTAACGGTTTCTTGAGGACATACTGGGCATCCCAAATGTGGGTTCTTAGCCAATTGCTCAGGAAACTGAGTTGACTTTGATCATAATAAGTTGTTAACCTGGTTCATAACAGATTGATAAATTTGTGTAGTTTGAATAAGAAAGGCAGAGGGTAAAATGGAGAATTACCATTGGTCGGGGTACGAGTGAAGGGTGGCGAAATCGATCCCTGGAATTTGGTTGTTTGAAATGAAATTGGTTCCTATGTCGGTGACTGGGTTCAGATGTGTGGTGTATGTTGCCACCAAATGAAGCGGGCCAGTAATTATGGCTAGAAACTAATGAAGGGTCCTGAATACAAGTGGTGGACCTTTATTTATGATCACAAACTCATCAGTATATTGCATCTTAAATTGACTAAATTTATAATTTTATGTTTGGGTTGAATGTTAAGAATACTTGACTACTGTTTGCTGTCATTTTTATATGATATAAAGTGAAACCCTGGTTCTATTTTTCGAATTTTGCATCCTGAATTGACTTATTTCTCCATACAAACTCAAGCAAAAAACAATATCAAGAACATATTCACAAAAAAGTGAAACAAGAACCTGAATTGTTCTTCCTGATGTATCAGAAGTACATCTAGGCTCATTCATCAGCTCCCAAGCCATGATTGTTGGGTCATTCTTGTACATAACTCCGGTGATTGTATTTTATCTGCTGAGCACAGTCTGCATAATAAAAGAAATGAGAATAAATTTACAATATATAATATATATTGTAATAAATTAAGGGAAACAAAGGGTGTACCTTGACATGGTTCTTGTAAAACCCTTTAGCAACTGGGTTTGTGAAGAAATTATCATCAGATGGCAGGTAGATGATGAAGAAGAATGTGGAAGAAAATGGTTAGGGTGTTTATAAAGAAAGGACTAAAGGCTAGAAAGACAATATTACCCCCCCCCCTAAAAGACAACAAACGAAGATGACTTCACGTCTGTTAGGGCCAGGGACCATGGGTGAAACAAAATGTTAACCACAGGGACCATGGGCGTAATTTTTTATTATAAAGGACCAAACCAGTTGTAACATCCTGAAAATGGGCCTAGTAGTACCTAGTTGTACTTTATGCTCAAAGGGTTGTACAATGACTTTAATTAAGTATTGTAGTGACTAAATAAAGATTTTGATAGTTAAAGTGGATACATGAGGGGTTATATGAAAGGAAGGGTTAATAAGTAAAAGTAATAAAATGTTAAATGGTTCCATGTAATGATTCCGTAGATGTCCCCGTTAGTTGAAACAGGTAATCCTAAGTTATGTTTTAAGTTGAATAGGAGAACAAAATACCCGTGTGGGGTATTAGACCTTAAGTCGGTCTAAGTCTTTAAGACTTATCTTCTTTCTCAAAACACACACATACGTACGCATACTCACACACTCGTTTCTTTGGATTTTGAAGAGAAATCAAGAAGGGGAAAGGATTGGCAAGTGATTTCAATATCAAACCAAGCTCCGATCTGCTGTGTACTCACAGATTTGTAAGTGTTCTTGAGTTCCAAATCTAGTTTTGGGTTTGTAAATAATAAACCCCAAATTGAAGGATTAAATGGTGTTTTGATGTGGGTTTTATGTACAAAAGGTGTTAGCCAACCTTTATAGATGTTATATAAAGTGTATAAACGATTGAAGTTGAGTTTTAGTTGATTTGGGTGTAAAAAATGGGTATTTGCAGGTCTGTCCACGAACAGGGACGAAGCCTGCTGTTCGTGGTTTCTCTACGGGCGTAGAGGATAATCTCTACGGCCGTAGGACTCTTTTGTGTTCTCTACGGCCGTATGGTAGAGACTCTACGGTCGTAGGGGGTGTTTTGTGTGGTTTACAGAAGGAGCAAGCTCTACGGGCGTAGGGTTTGGGGCTTACGGCTGTAGAGATGTATTGTGAAGTGTTCTACGGCCGTAGAACAAATCCTTTACGGCCGTAGGGGTCTATTTTGTGCAGTAGGCTGTGTTGTGCTGTTTTACGATGTTCTGTTATTCGGGACGCTGGTTTAGGGCTCTAAGTAGTTTAAAGACATCATTAGGTATATCATATGAGTTTTATTAGTAGATGTACTAGTGTGAAGTGTTTAAACATGAGTATTATCTTATAGGTGAATCGTATGACTCTGAAGAAGGAGACGATCGCGATAATTGCTTACTGTAGCCTCTAGCCTCTCAGGTGAGTATAGGATAACATAAGAATTAATATAACCGTGTTACATGTTATCTATATGTGTTATGTGTTAAGTAATTCCATGAAATGTAATTAACCTTTATGTATGCTATGTTTATGCATGACACATGTAACAATTGAATCAGGATTTGAGATATGATTATGATTATGCAAGAAGCATGTATGAATTGAACCATGGATATTATATGGTTATGATATGCGCGCTATGAGGCCTGAATGGGTCAGATTTGTATTTGTGATAGGATCCGAGATATGGGGGCTGGTTATAGTCCATGAACGGGGCCAGTGCGCTGGGGCGTTTTGAGACCTGCGGGTTGATGATAGCGTTAACTACCTGGGGTTGCAAACCCAACGTTCCCCGAGTCATATGGGGATGACTTATTGTTGTACTCCATGAAGGCTGTGGCCTGAAACGCAACGGTGGACCGCTACTCGCTCACCCACCCGCGCGGTTGATGTGTCTGGTTTCCCCAGTTAGGAGTGTTGAGCCGGGCTAGCTACCCTGCAAGATTATGCTTCCTTCTGGTTGTGCCAGCTCATCGCGAGATGCTAGGATAGCATTATCTGATGATTGATATATGATATGTGATATGTTTATGTTAATGATTATGCTATCTTATGCTCACTAGCTTTAAATAGCTAACAGATACTCTCCCCATGACTGCAGGTGACACTTAGATATGTGAGCTTGGGTACTTGCTTGTAGTTACTAATCTTTTGGAGGAACACTTATCTATATTATTTTAGTTACTGTTTATGTTGTATAAACATGTATATGTGGTCGGTGAACAATTTCCGTAACACCAACAAATCTTTTGTATACCGTGGCTTCTTTTGATTGTATTATCGCCACTTTTATAGCTTTCGCTGTAATTATTATGTTTTGAAAAACAGGTTTGATATAATTAAAGTTTGCAGACGGATCCACGCAGTATGGATTCTTGAATTTCTATTATTAAAAAGATAAATCTGGTTTTCGAAAAGCGGGGTGTTACAAGTTGGTATCAGAGCCTAGGTTTGAGTGAATTGGGTACTTGAAAGAGTATTCAGTCTCAAACCCGGGCCCGACCATTGTTTAGTGTTCCTCGGGAGGTCATGGGGTGTGTGATAGAGTGTTATATTCCTGAAATGCTAATGTATATTTGCTTGCTATGCTAGTAAAATGTGATAATAATATTATATAAGTTTTGTTTGACCAGCACACTTAATAGAATAGTATGGCTGAACACGAGGATAGAGAGGCTTATATTCGTCAGTTAGAGGCTTGTATAAAGGCGTCCGAAGAACGGATAACAGTGCAACCGGTAGTAGAATCTGAGCAATCGTCCGATTCTAAAATTTTCTTATCTCTTCAACTTCCTACCTATGAGGGTAGCAGGGATCCTAGTATAACTGAGAAATGGATCCGTGAGATGGAGTTCGCTTTTGATAACAGCAACTGTAAAGAGTTCAATAAGGTTGATTTCGCTAGGAAACAACTAAGAGGCAATGCTATTGAATGGTATAATACAGTGATCTCATCTACACCTTCAGAGGTGAGAGCTGCCTTTACTTGGACAGATTTTCTGAAGATTCTCCGTAGCAAGTATTATTCTGATCAGGTGATGGATACACTGGAAGAGAAGTATATGAGTTTGAAAAAGGGTAATAAACATTTATTACCTGATGAAAAGGTAAAGATTAATCGGTTTGCAAAAACTTTACCACCAGACTACCGAGCTTTAGTCCGGAGTGCTCCAACTTTAGATGTTGCAATTGAAATGGCCCGACAATCTGAAAGTGACAATGTACAGAAGAAAGAATCCACTGGTGCAAGTTCCAAAAGAAAATTTGAGCAATCTTCTGAGTCAGAAGATTTGGGAGGTGGATTTTGGCAACAACAGGGAGGTCAAGAGTATAATCAATCAACTGCTCCATGGTGTTCGCAATGCCGTTCCAGGCATACTGACAATTGTACCAAGGAAATAGCAAGGTGTCCACAGTGTGGACGGAAGGGACATAATGCTGAAACATGTCGCTTCAAAGGTAATGTGTGTTACAAATGTTTCAAGCCCGGACATCGTTTGTCAGAGTGTAGGTCTGGGCGGGGTCAGGGATCGGGAGGAGTAGGAGGATCATCTTTAGGTCAAAAGAAGGAGAGTACACCTCGTGCGACTGGCATGGCTTTTCAGATGACGGTCGACTAGGCCAAGACAGCAGGTGATGTTATCACAGGCAATTCTTAATTAATTCAATGCTTGCATGTATTTTATTTGATTCTGGTACTACTTACTCCTTCGTTTCTCCGAGTTTGTGAAAGAAATCAATTGTCAAATTTTTATATGAAGAATCCTATTGAAGTGGAAGTTGCTGATGGCAACTTAATAACCGGTTACTTCATCAGTTCCTCGAGCCTCAATTGATATTGACGGTCATTGTTTTTTTTTTATATCTCCGTTGCTTGTACCTATTTCTGGTTTTAAGATAGTTGTTGGAATGGATTGGCTGGTAAGTCAAAATGCTGAAATCCTATGTTCTAAAAAGTTAATTAAGATTCCTCTTCCAAATGGGTCATATTCTATGGCTCGTCGTGAATGGAGGAAATCTGAAATTCTTTTTATCTCAGCAATTAAAGCTCACAAATCAATAGCCAAAGGGTGTGAATTATATTTGGCTCGTGTGATTGATACAAAGATGGAAAAAGAAAGTTGTTAGTGACATAAGGGTGGTATCGGAATACCCTGATGTCTTTCCTGACGAACTATTTGGATTACCTTCTGTACGAGATGTATAATATCAGATTAATTTTGTTCCGGGTGCTACTTGTTTTTCTAAGATCGTCCTTCGATTTGGTTATCACCAAGTTTGAGTATGTGAAGAGGATAATCTAATCACAGTTTTTCGAAACAAATACGGGCATTATGAATTACTGGTGATGCTTTTTGGTTTGACAAATGCTCCGGCTGTATTTATAGACTTGATGAATCGAGTCTGCCGTCCTTTTCTTGGTAACTACGTGATAGTAATCATCGATGATATTCTTTTATATTCTAAGTTCTAGGCAGAATACGAGACTCACCTTCGTATGGTTCTTGATATTATTTTAAGTGAGCATTGTATGCTAAATTTTTAATATTGAACTCTATTAGGATCTTTTACGTAAAGGTCAAACGGTTAAGAAAGAAGAATAATCAGTTGGTCATAGTAAAGTGCAATCACAATCTCTGGCCAGATTGGATATAAAAGATTGGGGAAGACATTAATGTCTGATATCCTCACATGTTTACAGAAAATGTGGAATGACGCGGAAGGTGGAACGATGCGGACATGTATTGATAAAGGAAGCACAACTAATTTCGTTGTGAGACGAGAGTTTGAAAGGCAGAAGTAATGAGAAAATAATTAAGGAGAGCATTTTTGTGTAGTGTTAACATTGTAGTTAGTGGAAGTAAGTAGATTATGGAATGGAGGATTCTCATGTTGGTTTATTGTAGAATGAGGATGGTAGTTTATAATTAAGCATGTGATGATAGTAGGAAGTGAAATTATAAATACGTTTCTATATGGAAAATATTCGACGTAACAATAAATTGAACTGTAGTGGTAATAAGAGTATAAGAGGTCTAATCCATTTTCATTGTGCACCATTGCACTGTTGAGAACAGATGAGTCCGATAGTTTAGAGTTAAGAGATTAATTTGATAAAACCTGCGGGTTCAAATTGACTAGATTTGAGGAGTTGACGTTTGTGAACCGCTAATTGATGATAAGTTTAGCTGAAGGCATTGTTCGTTAAAAGAAGTCTGTTGGTGACTTATAATTGTGAGTGTAAGTAAGACAGGATTCCGAGGACGGAATCCTCTTTAAGGAGGGTAGATTTGTAACATCCTGAAAATGGGCCTAGTAGTACCTAGTTGTACTTTATGCTCAAAGGGTTGTACAATGACTTTAATTAAGTATTGTAGTGACTAAATAAATATTTTGATAGTTAAAGTGGATACATGAGGGGTTATATGAAAGGAAGGGTTAATAAGTAAAAGTAATAAAATGTTAAATGGTTCCATGTAATGATTCCGTAGATGTCCCCGTTAGTTGAAACAGGTAATCCTAAGTTATGTTTTAAGTTGAATAGGAGAACAAAATACCCGTGTGGGGTATTAGACCTTAAGTCGGTCTAAGTCTTTAAGACTTATCTTCTTTCTCAAAACACACACATACGTACGCATACACACACACTCGTTTCTTTGGATTTTGAAGAGAAATCAAGAAGGGGAAAGGATTGGCAAGTGATTTCAATATCAAACCAAGCTCCGATCTGCTGTGTACTCACAGATTTGTAAGTGTTCTTGAGTTCCAAATCTAGTTTTGGGTTTGTAAATAATAAACCCCAAATTGAAGGATTAAATGGTGTTTTGATGTGGGTTTTATGTACAAAAGGTGTTAGCCAACCTTTATAGATGTTATATAAAGTGTATAAACGATTGAAGTTGAGTTTTAGTTGATTTGGGTGTAAAAAATGGGTATTTGCAGGTCTGTCCACGAACAGGGACGAAGCCTGCTGTTCGTGGTTTCTCTACGGGCGTAGAGGATAATCTCTACGGCCGTAGGACTCTTTTGTGTTCTCTACGGCCGTATGGTAGAGACTCTACGGTCGTAGGGGGGTGGTTTGTGTGGTTTACAGAAGGAGCAAGCTCTACGGGCGTAGGGTTTGGGGCTTACGGCTGTAGAGATGTATTGTGAAGTGTTCTACGGCCGTAGAACAAATCCTTTACGGCCGTAGGGGTCTATTTTGTGCAGTAGGCTGTGTTGTGCTGTTTTACGATGTTCTGTTATTCGGGACGCTGGTTTAGGGCTCTAAGTAGTTTAAAGACATCATTAGGTATATCATATGAGTTTTATTAGTAGATGTACTAGTGTGAAGTGTTTAAACATGAGTATTATCTTATAGGTGAATCATATGACTCTGAAGAAGGAGACGATCGCGATAATTGCTTACTGTAGCCTCTAGCCTCTCAGGTGAGTATAGGATAACATAAGAATTAATATAACCGTGTTACATGTTATCTATATGTGTTATGTGTTAAGTAATTCCATGAAATGTAATTAACCTTTATGTATGCTATGTTTATGCATGACACATGTAACAATTGAATCAGGATTTGAGATATGATTATGATTATGCAAGAAGCATGTATGAATTGAACCATGGATATTATATGGTTATGATATGCGCGCTATGAGGCCTGAATGGGTCAGATTTGTATTTGTGATAGGATCCGAGATATGGGGGCTGGTTATAGTCCATGAACGGGGCCAGTGCGCTGGGGCGTTTTGAGACCTGCGGGTTGATGATAGCGTCAACTACCTGGGGTTGCAAACCCAACGTTCCCCGAGTCATATGGGGATGACTTATTGTTGTACTCCATGAAGGCTGTGGCCTGAAACGCAACGGTGGACCGCTACTCGCTCACCCACCCGCGCGGTTGATGTGTCTGGTTTCCCCAGTTAGGAGTGTTGAGCCGGGCTAGCTACCCTGCAAGATTATGCTTCCTTCTGGTTGTGCCAGCTCATTGCGAGATGCTAGGATAGCATTATCTGATGATTGATATATGATATGTGATATGTTTATGTTAATGATTATGCTATCTTATGCTCACTAGCTTTAAATAGCTAACAGATACTCTCCCCATGACTGCAGGTGACACTTAGATATGTGAGCTTGGGTACCTGCTTGTAGTTACTAATCTTTTGGAGGAACACTTATCTATATTATTTTAGTTACTGTTTATGTTGTATAAACATGTATATGTGGTCGGTGAACAATTTCCGTAACACCAACAAATCTTTTGTATACCGTGGCTTCTTTTGATTGTATTATCGCCACTTTTATAGCTTTCGCTGTAATTATTATGTTTTGAAAAACAGGTTTGATATAATTAAAGTTTGCAGACGGATCCACGCAGTATGGATTCTTGAATTTCTATTATTAAAAAGATAAATCTGGTTTTCGAAAAGCGGGGTGTTACACCAGTAATAATGTGTAAACTACATGGACCATCCGTGTAATTAACTCTTAAAAAAAGTACTCACTTTCAATTTTTTTCCTCTCCACTTTCCTATTTTATGTCATTTCTCTTATTTCTCTACTCTCTCTATCTTGTTGTATCATGCATAGCATTTTGCGGTACTTCAAAACGGGGTATGGTGTATGCTTGAAGCATTCAAGTGCAACACCTAAGCCTACCGCATCAATGCTTTGTAGATCAAAATGGAACACCCTTGTATTAACAAAAGACAACCGAAATTAATGCAACCTTTGTTGATTCAACAAAGAGCAACCACTATGTTTTATTACTTGTTCATGAGTTCGAGCTAAAGTTCATCAAATCAAAACTACGGAAGAAAAAGAAAATTAAGCGAATAAAAGCGATGTTTAGACTAACCTTTTTATCATTAATCTTGATTAAATGGATGCTTAGATTAAGCTTTGTTGTAACACCCTGAAAAAGGGCCTAGCTGTGTGTACTTGTACATTGCGTTTAAGAATTTGTACAGTGACTTTAAGTGAATATTTTTAGTTACTAACATGTGTTGTGTGTTAATTAATGTGATTATGTGAAAAGTGTCAAACGTGTTTAAATGTGATAAAATATTAAACAATTTCGCATAATGATTCAGTAGATATCCCTGTTAGTTAAAACGGGATGACGTGTGTCAAGTTGTAAGTTGAAAAGGGGAACAAAATACCCCGTTGTTTAATTAGAAGAACCAAAGGCGGTTCTCTACTCTTCTTATCCTCTGACTTCACACAAAACACACACATAAACACACACAAACATACGACACACACACCTTTGTTCCTTGGAGTTTTGGAAAAGAGATCAAGAATCAAGTTTATAGCAAGTGATTTCCATAGCTAGTTCAAGTGACAATCTGATGTGTTCATCATCCTTGTAAGTGCTTTTAATGGTGAAATCTAGTTTTTGAGATTTTGAAGAAGAAACACCATATTAATGGGGGTAAATATTGTTATTGTGATTTGTTTGTGTCTCAAATGTGTTCATAAGGTCCCAGAGATGTTAAACAAAGTGTACAAACGATTGAATCTGCTTTCAATCGAGTTTTAGGTGTTAAAAACGCGAATTTCAGCCACTGTGCGAATAAGAGTCGAAGAACATTGCGTCGAGGGTCCTTGCGATCGGAAGGCATGGTGCTTGTGATCGTAAGGGGTGTTTGTAGTCCATGCGATCGCAAGGTATGGTCCTTGCGACCGTAAGGGTCTGTTTCGTGGTTTTACCGCCTACGGGCAAAAGAAATGAGGTTTGCAAGCGTAGGTACATAACTTACGATCATAACCAACCTTGGAACCATGCTTGCGGGCAAAAGGGACATTCCTAGCGACCGGAAGCATTGATTTATGGGAAATGGCCTCTTACGGTCGCAAGGAATACCCTTGCGATCGTAAGGGATGTTGTTAGGGGGACCTTGCGACCGTAAGGCATGTCCTTGCGATGGCAAGCAGCGGTCTAACCCTGACAGTTTGTTTAACTTGCGTTTCGACCTAAGTATGCTATGTGTAAGTGATAACCAAGCGTGTATATGATGTGTTAGGTGATCCGGAGGAACCCGAGGACACCGAGCACTATATTTGCCTTTTGTGAACCTCAGGTGAGTACCGGTTTCCCATGAGACTCAGTAAGTAGGGTTATCGGTTTCCTGTTGCTATGTTACCATGCTTATATATATGTGAACACGCGAGGTATGACGTGATATAGTGATATATGCTATGCCATGTGATATAACTAGTGATTTGTGATACACATGCGTACTGTGGACTCGATACGAGTCATATGTGTTTGTGAAATCTTGTCCGGGCAAGTATCCAGAGATTGAGGTCATTACGGCTGGATCTTTCGGGTCGTGATTAGATCCCTTGAGGGCCGGTATGGCTGGTTATTCGGGATTAACGGTACTCGACGGTGAGTTCCGGGTCTAGGGCACTGCAGGCCACCGTTTCTTGACATTCAGTGAGGGTCTTGGTCTATGATCAGATCCAAACGGAGTCCTCGTGACTCAAACGTGATGGTGGGCTGCTCTTCGCTCCCCCACCTGTACGGTTGGTTGTGACTGATTCCCCAGCTCGGGTCGTTGAGCCTCGCAAGATATGATCCCGCTGACATGTCGGCACACCACTACGTGATAGTTTAGCTCTGTATGCCATGTCGTGATGTGATAGCATGCTTATTGATACTTATGTGTTGTCTGTACTCACTCGCAGGTAAGTAATGAGATGGCCTGGTGAGGCGGGATACTTTGGGTAGTTGATATGTATATATCTTTTGGAACACTTGTAGTTGTTATTTTACACTGATGTGATGGTCGGTGCATAGTTGGTAACACTGGCATGTGATTACAACTATGTAATCAGTGGTTTGTATATATATATATATATATATATATATATATATAGGGAGGGTTCATGCGAAAAAGGTCATATTTGCGAAAAATACGAGAAGCAATCTCAGCCACTTATTCCTATTTGATCTAATAGTCTAGATTAATTATATTTTTTATTTTTTATTTATTTAAAAGGGTATAATTGTAAAACAAGAATTTTCTCTCTCCACTATATTTCTCTCTCCTAAATATCTAATAAAAGATCAAATTTAATTAAAATTAAATTATTAGTAAATAATTAATTAACGGAATTCGCCGATGAACACACCCATTATATTTACGAGTTTTTCCTTCTTATCTGTGTTCGATAATGAACACAACCAAAACTATAATAATTTCAAGACAAATTTAGAATAATCAATATTGAACAGGGTTAATGATATACAAGTTTTATAATAATTTATAATATTTAATATTGAACACAGTCAATGATACAAGAGCTTTATGATACATTTTACAACATTCAATACTAAACACATTCAACTTTTTCTAGTTATTCAACCCAAATCATGAATGTTAACTAATTATCAAACATATATATAACAAACCATATAATCTAAAACCTAATGATATATCTATGTGTGAAAACTACAAAATACGAACTAAAAAAAATACAAAATAAAAAGATCAGATCTTTGTAATATTGAAATATAAAACAGAAAATTAAGAACCCATTTTCATAAAACCAACATAAGCATCTTCTGTTAATTTAGCTTAAGAACAAAAGCAATCGTGGATGTGTTGCAGAATGAGTTGGGAAAAGAAGTACATAATTGGTCTATGAAGGTACGTCGGGAGGCTGCAGCGACAATGTGGAGATCGACAGATATGCTCATGCTGCGGCGGAACCCTAACGCTGGTGTAATTGAGCCGAGCAGAGCCGAGTTCTGTCAAGCTCGAGCTCGACTCAAATCACAATACTCGAGCTCGAAACTCGACTCGAGCTCGACCGAGCCTTGGTTTTCAAGCTCGAGCTCGAACTCGGTAAAGTAATCGAGACACTCGAGCTCGGCTCGACTCGACTCGTTTAAATTCAAGATGAAAATTTGCCAAGTGTAAAAGAGCACACACTAAACATTAACAAAACACAAAAGCAAACAAAAGAGCAAATCAAATGAGAATAGTATCGCTTAAAAAAAATTAGCTGCATAAACAAGAATTCACCTTCAAAGCTGCAGATTACAGCTTCACCTTTCTCATACTTTGACCATAGTAAACAAAATCCAAACCAAAACTAAAACTAAAATTATCCTATTACAAAACAACATGAACAAGAATGCTAAACCCATATAGCATGCTTTTTACTTCCATAATTTCATTAAAAATCTTCTGACGACAAACTAGCATAAACACCTTAGCCTTAATAATATCTTTTATCCTCACAATTTCAACACCAAAATGGGAAGAAAACACTAGGAGGAACAACAATGCTTTAACCCATATGAAAAATAAAAATACTAAACAAATCCAATGGCCTGTACGAAACAAAAAAGCAACAAGAGTTGAAGTTGAAATTAATCTTAAATTGATGAGATTTCCAGGAGTTCAAAGCAGTTGTCGACAGTAACAAGCGCTGGTTTGACCGTCGGCAACATCGTAATCCTTGAGAGGTAGCTAGTGTCGCTAAATGTTCAACCGGAAGAAGAAAGTGAACAGATGAAGGTGTCGGCGACGGTGAGAAGAAGATGAAGGGAATCGATGATGTTGGCGACGGTGCAAGAAGAAGATGAAGGGAATCGATGATGTCGGCGGAAGTTTGAAATGGAGGGATGGAAAAGCAGCTTTAGAAATGAATTTAGGGTTTCAAATTTCAAAATGTTGTGCGTGTGTTTTAATATGTGTTTCTATAATATAAATATAAATATATATATATATATATATATATATATATATATATATATATATATATATATATATATATATATATATATATATATATATATATATATATATATATATAATGGCATAAGTGGAATTTGGTGTAAGCTCGATTAGGCTCGCGAGCTTCACGAGCTGGGTATTATAGAACTCGAACTCGACTCGGTAGACTACTCGAGTAGCTCGAGCTCGAGCTCGACTCGGTTCACATCGAGTCGATTTCGAATATTTTTCGAGTCGATCCCGAGTATCTCGCGAGTTGTCTCGGCTCAATTACACCCCTAAACTCTGTGTTCCACAGTTACACGTGGAAAGAAAATAGAAGGATAAAAAATTAGCGAGAGAAGAAAAATGAAGAGGAAGGGAAATGTTTTTGTTATTGCGTGTTCCCGAGTTCGAAAGATAATTAGAGGAGAAGTAAAAATTGAAGTGTTATTTTGTTTCCTTCCAAAATCTTCCCTACTTTGGGAGGAAAATCAGGAAAGAAAATAAGAATGAATTTTCCTTTCAAAATCTTTTCTTTTCTCCCCTAGAAAACTTAGGAACACAACTGATATTTATTTTCCTTCCTAAATCTTTTCTTTTCTCCCCTAATTTCAACTCGGGAACACAGCGTAAATTTGGGAGGCGGCAGCGGCACCACCCTAGATCTGGGCATCAAAACCACCTGTGTGGATCTTGGGTTTTTGAAAAAATTTGGGTGAGGGTGCTAGTTATACGAGGAGAAACAGAGAGAAGGAGATAACCTGTCGGCGAAATGGGCAGTGATGGTGCTAGTTCTCGACGGAGATGGGAGATCTCCGGTAGTCGGCAACGGTGGAAACAGAATCTGCTACTTGGTGGCGGCGACCATGGAGAGAGATAGAGCAGCCGCCGTGACCATGGAGATAGAGATAGTGCCGCCGCCGGCGACCATGGAGAGAGAGAGGAAGAGTAGCCGGCTTCGACTTGGAGAGAGGATTAGTGATAGCACAATCCTCTTTCGAGCAGAGGTAAGCTCCCAAAAACAGAGAGAAAATTAGCAAAGAAGAATAGATTTCATACGGGCATAATCCTTCATCTCAGTACAAATGATATATATAGAAATATTAGAAAATACTGAAATAATAAAAGGAATAATTAATTAAATATCTCTCCAACCCTTTCCACGTGTCATAACCAACTCACATGATGTAATCTGTAAGGTGTGAGGGTAATCTGTTAGGTCTGCCACTAGAGGTTCTGGGTATGGCATTAGCTAGTCTCATGGTTGTATCATCCCCTGATCCTTTGAAACTGACCTTGTCCTTAAGGTCAAAGTTTGGGAACCTCTTTTTGAACTCATGAATTGTTTCCCACGTAGCATCTTCTGGATGAAGGTTGAACCATTTTACTTGCAGTAAGGGTGGGTCGTTGGTGTTGTTGACTGCTAAAATGGCTTCAGGTACAAGAGCAGTGGGTAGAACCGGAGGTAACGGTTCTAAATTCGAAGGAGGGTTTCCGGAATAAGGCTTTAAGAGGGAAACATGATAAACCGGGTGGACTGCTGCTGAACTTGGCAATTCGAGACGATATGCCACATTTCCAATTTTTTCCAGAACGCGATAAGGCCCAAAGTAGCATTTTGACAGCTTGTGGGAAGATCTGTAGGCTACGGACTGTTGCCTATATGGCTGAAGTTTCACCAGTACATAATCGCCAACCGTGAAAACTTTGTCTATTCGATGCTTGTTTGCTTGTTGTACCATCCGATTTTGAGCACGAGCCAAATTTGCTTTTAATGTTTGCAATAATTGAGTGCGACGGGTGAGGGCTGAATCGAGCTCTGAATTTGTGAATTGCCTTGAATATTGTGAGGAATTGTTGGTGGTTTCCGGCCATAAACAACTTCAAAATGTGTCATCTTGATTGCAGATTCCCACGACGTATTGTACTACCGTTCAGCCCATGGTAAATAACGAGACCAAAGTTTAGGTTCATCAGCCACAAAACATCGCAAGTAATCTTCCAAACATCGATTGAGAACTTCGGTTTGACCATTTGTTTGTGGATGGTAAGCACTGCTCATGGCCAAATTGGTTTTGTTAAGTTTGAAAAATTCTGACCAAAATTTACTAACGAATAGCGGGTTGCGATCACTAACGATTGATCGAGGAAAACCGTGTAAACGAATGAACTCTGAAGTGAATGTTGCTGCCAATTTCTGAGCGTTCGTGTTAGGGGTAAGGGCAATGAAATGAGCAGCTTTTTTTAGTCTATCTACGATCACCCAAATGGAAGTCTTCCCAGCAGGTGAAGGTAACCGCGTTATGAAATCCATTGCGATTTCATCCCACACATATTCTGGAACAGGAAGGGGTTGGAGCAGGCCAGCTGGTGGGGCAGTTTAGTATTTAACTTGTTGACAAATGAGACATTTTGCAACGAAATTGTGAACATCTTTTGAGATTCTTGCTAAAGTTCTTTTAGTACCACCATGTCTCCCTGTGTTTGAGGAGTGACATTCTGACAAGATTTGATGGCGGAGATCGGGAACGTCTGGAACAAACAACCGGGTTCGATAAAACAACAAACCATTGCGATAACTGTAGGGTGAGTTGGGTTGCTCAGCTTTTTGAATAAACTCTTGTCCTTGTGTGTTAGAAGACCAGAAGTTTCGAAATTGGTCCAAAAAAAGAAAAGACGGGTTTGGATATGTTGGAGAGGGTAAATAGTTGTTGTCGAGAGAGGGCATCTGCTGCTTTGTTTTGGGAACCCGATCGGTAAACGATTTCATAATCGAAACCCAAAAGCTTTGTCAACCAGTGCTGCTGCTCCGGTGTTTGTATGGTTTGGGTCATTAAGGATTTAAGACTACTATGATCTGTAATAATTATGAACTTCCTTCCCAACAGGTAATATCTCCATTTGGCAACTGCAGCCGTAATCGCGAACATTTCCCTCACATAAGTTGAAGAGGCTTGTAGTCTTGAGGACAATTTCTTACTAAAGAAAGCGATAGGGTGGCTGTCCTGGCTTAGAACAGCACCTACAGCTATTCTCGAAGCATCTGTCTCAACAGAAAATTGCTTCGTGAAATCGGGAATCTGCAAAACAGGAGCTGATGTCATGGCTGATTGTAAAGCTTTGAATGCAGTAGTATGTTCATCCTTCCAATCAAACTTATCCTTTTTAGCAATGTTGTTAATGGGAGCTTTTATTAAAGCATAATTGCGTACGAACTTTCTGTAGTAACCACTGAGTCCCAAAAAACGACGCAATTGTCTGATGGTTGTAGGTAATGGCCAGTTCAATATGGCCTCAATTTTATGAGGATCAGTTGCTATCCCTTGTTAGGAAATTATATGACCCAAAAACGTTATTGAAGTAAGGACAAAAAGGCATTTGGATTCCTTCAAAAAGAACTTATTAGTGTGCAACAGTGATAAGACATGAGAACTATGTTGTAAATGATCCTCAAACGTCCTACTATAGATGAGTATGTCATCAAAAAACACAACAACAAATTTACGCAACTCCAAACGGAAAAGAGTGTTCATAGTCGCTTGAAACGTCGATGGTGCGTTAGAAAGGCCGAAAGACATTACGATAAACTCGAAATGACCATCAGTTGTTCTAAATGCTGTTTTTGAAATCGAGTTAGGACTGAGACGTATTTGAAAGTATCCTTGCCTCAAGTCCAGTTTAGAAAAATATTTAGCATCATTGAGTTCATCTATAGTTGGAATTTGAAACCTATCTTTGACTGTGATTGCGTTTAGAGCCCCGTAATCGACACAAAACCTCGAGGTTCCGTCCTTCTTCTTTACTAATAATACCGGTGACAAAAAAGGACTTGTGCTTGGTCTAATGACCCCATCATTGAGTATTTCTTGGATGAGTCTAGTAATTTTTGTTCGTTGGAATTGCGGGTAACGATAAGGTTTGACATCAACGGGTGATGAGTTGGGAAGCAGATGAATATGGTGGTCATGTAGTCTATGAGGAGGAAGGGCAGTAGTAACATTAAAAATGGTAGGAAATTGTGATAAAATGGAGATGATACTAGGATGAGCAGGGACAGAATTAAGTATGGGGGTGGGTGAATCGAATGTTAGAGACTGAAATGCGATAATGAAATCAGATGCAAAATATTGTTGTAAGCTTGAAGGAGAGATGGTTGTGATTGGAGTGTTGTGGTTACCCGAAATGGATACTAATTTACCATTGTGTTTGAAAGACATCGAAAATGTAGAGTGATTGGTAAGGACAGGTCACAAAGAGAGAAGCCACGAGTTACCCAGCACTAGGTCACACCCATGAACAGGTAAGATATGGATATCACCCACAAGTTCTAAGGTCTGAATAGAAAAACAGTAAGGAACGAATGATGCCTTGGGTTTGAAAATTTTGACCGTTTCCAACATGAACCATGAATTAGGTGGAATCAGAAGCTTGGAGACCTAAGAATTTGAGGCATTTGGGGTGAATAAAATTGTGGCTGCTACCACTATCAATAAGAGGTGTGAGGGGTTTACCTTGTATAAAGGTGATGCAACGGAAGGTGGACGATTGAGATGAACCCGCAAAAGAGGACAATGTCATTGTGAGTAGGGAAGAAGACGATTCTGATGATGAGAGGAAATCGATGAAAGGATCGGGTTGATGTTGTGGGGATGGTATCGGGTCGAATTGAATTAAAGCTTCATTGGGCTAAGGAAAGGAATTGGGCCTTACACTTATGACGAGGCCCAAATTTATCATCGCATTTGAAGCAGAGGCCCTTTTCACGCCTATGTTGGACCTCCAAAGGGGTAAGCCTGTGAAAAATAGGAGGATTAAGGTTCGATTTCTGATGATTATTGGTAAACGATGGCTGAGTATTTGGGGAAGATAGGACGACAGCTGTGTTCGAAAAGGAAGGACGACTGGAATATTTAGCTAACAGTAGAGGGTTTTTGGAAAGTATCTTATCTTCAACCAATCGTGCTAATCCCATGGCTTCTGGAACCGAATTGGGTTTTAGGATTTGTAATTCACGAAGAATTTCAGGTTTCAAACCTGAGAGATAGCAATTAAGTAATGAACGAGGAGATAAACCGAATATCCGATTAGAGAGGGCTTCTAATTCTGCTTGATGAATAGAAACGGAAGAATGTTGATAGAGTTTGAAGAGTGCTGTTTCATGATTGATATATGAGGAAGGACCAAATCGAAGTTCGATTGCCCTACAAAATTACTGCCAGTTGGGTAATTGTTGATTCTGATACAACCAGTTAAACCAACTTAAAGCCTCACCACGAAAGAAGAATGAAGCTGCTTGGATTCGATGGTGGTCAGGTATGTTATGCAAATTGAAATACCTTTCAGTTTGTAATACCCAATCATTGGGGTTGGAACCATCGAAGAGGAATATTTCTAATCTGATGGGTCTAAGTTCAAAAGGAAATGGAGTATTGGATGAAGAGGGTTGAAACGGGGAAGGTTGAAACGGTGGTGTAAAAGGCGGTGGTGTGAAGGGTGGTGGTGGTGGGTGGTTCTCCGACGC
This sequence comes from Pulicaria dysenterica, assembly GCA_947179395.2. Classification (NCBI taxonomy): domain Eukaryota; kingdom Viridiplantae; phylum Streptophyta; class Magnoliopsida; order Asterales; family Asteraceae; genus Pulicaria; species Pulicaria dysenterica. The sequence goes on along the minus strand of OX359293.1, from coordinate 12,299,252 downwards.
TTTTTGAATCCTGGCCATATGAACCGGTAACTCATTCATAGATGTGGTAAAGGATTTGAGTTGTGATTGGGTTGATTGTAATTGAGTACTTGTGGTCTGAGAATTTTTGAAGGAGTTCAGCGATGGAGGCATCGTGACTGGCTATGGCGGTTTGTAGCTGATTGGTGGCGGTATTCAAGGTTGTGATGTTATCTCCAGTGGTTTGCCATCGTGTAGGCATGGTGGAGGTGAAGAGACTCAATGAAAGCACCAATGATAGCACAATCCTCTTTCGAGCAAAGGTAAGCTCCCAAAAACAGAGAGAAAATTAGCAAAGAAGAATATATTTCATACTGGCATAATCCTTCATCTCAGTACAAATGATATATATAGAAATATTATAAAATACTGAAATAATAAAAGGAATAATTAAATAAATATCTCTCCAGCCCTTTCCACGTGTCATAACCATCTCAACCAACTCACATGATGTAATCTATGAGGTGTGAAGGTAATATGTTAGGCTGCCACTAGAGGTTCTAGGTGTGGCATTAGCTAGTCTCATGGTTGTATCAATTAGAGGAAGATAAATCGATTTTGTGGTGAGAGAGAATTATAGAGCTACGATGGTGAGAAAGTTAGGGTGAGAGGGAGAATTAATTGGGATTTAATTAGATTTTGAGATAAAATGACCTTTTATCCTTCTTTATTTTAATTAAATAACTTTAAAGTTTAATATAATTACGTAAATGTCATAACTCATCTCAACTATTAATCAAATCATCTAAGGATCCTAAACACTTCTCGCTCTTTTCGTAAATAAGAAGTTTTTCGTATGAACCTCCCTATATATATATATATATATATATATATATATATATATATATATATATATATAGGAAAAAGTTCATGCGAGAACCATTCTTATTGCGAGAACCAATCTGAGCCGTCCAATTCCCCCTCTTTCAATGTCATTGACGCCCCATGAATTCCTCACATGCACCCTGCCACACTCTATCCCTCCACGCTCACCATCCATGAAATTTCCCATATCCATGGAACGGCCGAGATTGGTTCTCGCGGTTCTCGCACTAATAACGGTTCTCGCATTAACCCTCCCCTATATATATATATATATATATATATATATATATATATATATATATATATATATATATATATATATATATATATATATATATATATATATAGAGAGAGAGAGAGAGAGAGAGAGAGAGAGAGAAAAGTTCATGCGAGAACCATTGTTAGCGAGAACCGCGAGAACCAATCTGAGCCGTCCAATTCCCCCTCTTTTAATGTCATTGGCCACCCATGAATTCCGCACATACACCCTGCCACACTCTATCCCTCCACGCTCTCCATCCATTTAACTTCCCATATACAAGGAACGGTTGAGATTGGTTATCGCGGTTATCGCACTAACAACAGTTCTCGCATGAACCCTCCCCTATATATATATATATACACTACTCTATAAAGCATTTAGCTATTTTAAGACAATTTTTTAAGTTAAGTAGTACAAGTAATATAACATGTTTTACAATAACTTTGAGCAACAATTTTAACACTTTTAAAATAGTACAACTGTCATTAAATTTAGGACATTAATTGTAATTAATTTTTTGACAGTTTTAAAGCATTCATTATGTATTTAAATTCTAACAGTTTTATATAATTAAAGTATTTAAAGTGTTTAAGATCATTGCTGAAACATATTGTAAATAATGCTATTTGAGTTGTACTATTTTATGTAATCAGTTTTGGTTTTTAAACCGAATTTGAAAACGGTTTCAGTTTTATGTAATTAAAGTATTTATGGTAATCGGTTTCGGTTTTTAAATCGAATTTGAAAACGGTTTCGGCTTTTTCGGTTACGGGGTGATTCGGATTATTGTTAAAACGGTTTATATCCGAATTTTGAACACCCCTATGTCGACAAATGAAACTATTTTACCCCGCCGTATCGCGCGGGTAAAATATACTAGTGTGTATATATATATATATATATATATATATATATATATATATATATATATATATATATATATATATATATATATATATATATATATATATATATATAGGGGACGGTTCAAACGAGAACTGTTTTTCGTACGAGAACTGCGAGAACCAATCTCGGCCGTTCCTTGGATATGGGAAATTCATGGATGGAGAACGTGGAGGGGATCAAGTGTGCCAGGGTGCATGTGAGGAATTCATGGGTGTGCAATGACATTAAAGAAGGGGGAATTGGACGGCTCAGATTGATTCTCGCAGTTCTCGTACAAAAAACAGTTCTCGTTTGAACTTTTGCGTATATATAATAAACATATCTTATGATCCCGTTTTTAAATATAAATAGAAGCCTGTACGTATTATTTTATATTTTTCGCACATGTACATTTTTTAGAGTTAGTACAATCATGAACTCCTTGTAGTAAGTGGAGCATGAAATGACAAAACGGCTATAGAATAGAATCACAACCGTTCATTAATTTGTAGATGTCTTAATTTGTAATTATACACTACGTGACGGATCATCCAAAATAGTTAGAAGGTTACAAATATATAAAAACTTACCTATGTAAATATTAAATAAAAAAGATTTTATATCCTCGTACTAAATTTAAAACGGATTCCACGTTTAATATACGCCATTGATGTTCCTGTCAAATGCCTCGAATTATCATCTTCCAAGAACATTTAAAATCCTACCATTTGTTATAACTTTCTGTTGCCATTCAATCAATTTTCTCTAAAACTAAGAAGCACAATATTGAAATGGCAACCATTGTTTTGTATCCATCTCCAGGAATGGGCCACCTGATTTCAATGGTGGAGCTCGGAAAACTTATCCACAAACACCACCCTTCTTTCTCTATCGTTATTCTTACACTCATCCCTTCCTTTAACACCGGCACCACCGCCTCCTATGTCCACCACGTCTCCGCCACATTCCCCGCCATCACTTTCCATCACCTTCCTGATATCCCATTTGACCCACTGCCTTTCCCCTCCATGGAAGCCATTATCTTTGACCTTATTCGACTCAGCAACTCCAATGTCGAACACGCAGTTAAATTGATTTCTAGAAATTCCAACATCACCGCCTTCGTTATCGATCTTTTTTGCACGCCAGCTATGTATGTGGCTGCCGGAATCAACATCCCTGTTTACTACTTCATTACTTCTGCCGCATGTGTCCTAGCGCAATTGCTCTACTTTCCGACGCTTCATAAAACCACTACTGAAAGTTATAAAGATATGAACAAGCTCATCCACTCGCCGGGGTTGCCGCCGATACCGTCGTCGGAGATGATAGGTCCAGTTATTGATAGAAACTCTACTGATTACCAGGATTTTCTTGAATTATGTATAAACTTGCCCAAATCAGCTGGAATCATCGTAAACACATTCGAATCGCTGGAACTAAAAGCGATTAAAGCAATTAACGACGGAGTTTGTGTCCCGGAACAGCCTACACCGCCACTTTACTGCATCGGACCGCTGGTGGCTGACGGTAGTAATGATTCACATGAGTGTTTGAATTGGCTCGATTCTCAACCGCGTCGAAGCGTTGTTTATTTGTGTTTTGGGAGTTTGGGTGTGTTTTCGAGTGATCAGTTGAAGGAGATAGCAAAGGGTCTGGAAATGAGCGGACATCGGTTTCTTTGGGTGGTAAGAAGCCCGCCGTCCAACAGAAAAGAAGACTGTTTTCTGCCGCCGCCTGAGCCGGAGCTGGATTTACTACTACCAGAAGGATTCTTGTATCGTACAAGAGAAAGAGGGCTCGTGGTGAAAAAATGGGCTCCACAAGTGTCGGTTCTCCGTCACGAGTCTGTTGGTGGGTTTGTGACACACTGCGGGTGGAACTCGGTGTTGGAGGCGGTGCAAGCGGGTGTTCCAATGGTGGCGTGGCCGTTGTATGCGGAACAAAGGTTCAACAAGGTGGTGTTGGTGGAGGAAATGAAGTTGGCGCTACCAATGGATGAGTTGGATACCGGGGTGGTGGTTGCGGCGGAGGTGGAGAAGCGGGTAAGACAGCTGATGGAGGGGGAGGAAGCTGTTAATGAGGTGGCGACGGCAAGAAAAGAAGAGGCTGCGACAGCAATGACTGACGGTGGGTCTTCTCCTGTTGCTCTGTCGAAGTTGGTTTCATCGTGGTAGCAATTGATGTTGATTGCAGTCAAACAAAGAGGGGCTGAGACGTCATGCGTGATTGTGTTGCATCTCTGTATCTTTGTTGCATTTCTCGTAAATTAATGTACAACGAGCTTAAATATAACTAATAAATGTTTATCGTCTGCATTAAAGAATGAAAATAAAAATATATACAATCTTTTGTAAATTCTGCTGTTAGGTTGTCTTGATTTGGATAATTTCCCTAAGACGCAATGTTATGTTTCCTCATTAATACAACTAGAGGTGGTAAAACGGTCAGGTCGGGTTGGTTAGGTATCAGGTTAAATCGGATAATTTTTGTTGGGTTTTACCGAATAAAAACAACTATTTATAAAATTCACAAATTCGATGAACATATTTTGTTTTATTATAAATGAGAGTGTTCGTATCGTGCCATTTTATTTGATGTTCTACAAGAACTTGCTTAAATTCCTTTCTGGAAGATAGATCAAGGATTAAAGAACAATTACATCTTTGTTTCATTGAAGTACAGAATCAGCTAATAAGAAAGGTTTGAAATTATGATTATGATGTTAATTCATAGATTGACTCTAAGATTAAATGTATGATTGAAGAAAAGATGCAAGGGATTATAAATAAAATCTTCACTACTACAAAAAAAACACATTCAGGCAGGGTTGGCCCTGAACATGGGCCACTATTTAAAAATTTTATATGTTCAGCCCATTGTAAGTGATAAAATACCCGGTAAGAGAATAAAAGGAAATAATGTGGAAAAGGAGTGGCAATGAAATACCCATTCGCATTGTTGCTTTGGAATCTGGAATTCAAATGTCGCCTGGGGTAGCGGCCAATGGTTGGATGGTTGATTTCCAGAGGATAGGATGCAATCAAAACTTGTCGAATGATAATGGAATGAATGAAGAGTTGAGAACGATCGAAACTTCTAGGGCTTATCCCTTTGAACAATAAGTTCTTCAATGTTTATACATGTTTCTGATTTCTATGCGAATGACAAAATTGCATCATGATCACCGAATGCAACCATTGACAAAGAAGATGCAAAATAAGTTGCTTGTTGTTAATGAGTTCATGAATCATAATGCGCGGACATGATATCTTATCATAGCTGCTTTCCTAGTATTGGGTCTGCTTGAACTTGATGTTTTATAATTTACATATTTACGAACTGGGTAGAATGTTCTTGATGTTAATAAGAGTGATTCTTGAACAGTTAAACGAACATTTAGCCTTTTATTTGGTAACTTCCATGGTTTCACTTTGAGTATATGTTCATGATGCTTATCCTATATTAGTTATAATATAATTATAGTGATTCTTTAATAAACATTTATGGTTTTCTACTCTTCTTATAGCCATAATGGGATGGACATTGAAGCTTGGGTACTGCTTCTTGATCGTGTTGAACTAGTACCAATGAATCTCTTAACAATTATGATTCTTTCCTTTCTTTTACAATGAACAATTATTTTCATATCGACATTTTAATGTATAACTCATTTAGAATTTGACTATTTTGTTTTTATATATTGTAATATATTTAAGTGCCCTTCTCATTTATTGCCCGGGCCCCTAAAATGCTTAGACCGGCCCTGCATTCATGCCTAGTTTTTTAGGGCCTTTAGACCCTGTTTTGAAGGGGGTCTAAACAGGAAAGAGCGTGAAAGTTCGGAGATTTGAGCCCGTTTAAATAAAAGGGTCTAAAGCATACTTTCAAGGCCTGTTTTTAAATAAAAACCAGGGTTTTTTTTCATTTTTAAGGGTTAAAGGTTTCCTTTTAAGTCGTGTTATACGCTTTTAGTATTAATTTTTTTTTTAAAAATATTTGTTTTTTATTGTTTCCTACTTTTGTTAACCAATATTCAACCCAAATACACATGACAATGATAATAAACAACTACTCCATAAATAAAAAGCAATTAAGTCAAATATATATGATAGTTCTATCCGAAAACAAAATTATACTTACAAGCATTCCGGAAATAAAATTATCTATAAATCATAAGTTCATAAAGCCACCGCGTAATCGTTTGATTATTGATTGCACAATATTTTAATAAAATTCAACACCACAAATAAGTTTAACACACACACACACACACACACACACACACACACACACACACACATATATATATATATATATATATATATATATATATATATATATATATATATATATATATATATATATATAGGGGAGAGTTTCATCGAGAACAAAAAAAAATGCGAGAACTGCGAGAACCGATTGAAACCGTAAAATATCTACCAAACGCAAAGATATTAAATTATGAAAATTATACCAAATATGCTCTTTAACATGACATTCATATTACTATATTTTTTTCAACAAAAAAAGTTCGTTTTTGCCGGGTTTTTTTCTATCACTATAAGGTATGTTACATATATGTAATCAGTACTTAACATATTTGCAATCAGTACTATAAGGTATGTTACATATATGTAACGAATTTTTTTTATTGAAAAAAATATAGCAATATGGATGTCATATTAAAGAGCATATTTTTGTCGTTAATTTAGTATAATTTTCATAATTTAATATCTTTCCGTTTGGTAGATATTTTAATTTTAAAAAGATAGGGATCAGTTCTCGCAGTTCTCACTTTTTTTTTGTTCTCGATGGAACCCTCCCCTATATATAATATATATATATATATATATATATATATATATATATATATATATATATATATATATATATATATATATAGGTAAAAGTTCAAACGAACACTGTTTTTCGTACGAGAACTGCGAGAACCAATCTGAGCCGTCCAATTTCCCCTCCTTTAATGTCATTGTCCACCCATGAATTCCTCACATGCACCCTGCCACACTTGATCGCCTCCACGCTCTCCATCCATGAACTTCCCATATCCAAGGAACGGCTGAGATTGGTTCTCGCAGTTCTCGTACGAAAAACAGTTCTCGTTTGAACATTTTCCTATATATATATATATATATATATATATATATATATATATATATATATATATATATATGCCGTCCAATTCCCCCTCCTTCAATGTCATTGTCCACCCATGAATTCCTCCCATGCACCCTGCCACACTATATCCCTCCACGCTCTCCATCCATGATACTTCCCATATCCAAAGAACGGCTGAGATTGGTTCTCGCGGTTCTCGCGCTAACAACGGTTCTCGCATGAACCCTCCCCTATATATATATATATATATATAGGGATGAGATCAAATAAAAGGTAAATTAAAGTAAAAAGTATAAGAGGGATGATTAGTGATAGTTTTTCAGTATATACATCAACTGATAATTGTTAGTTCATCATCTTTATTGATTAAAACTAGTTCTTTATCGATTTCTTTTTGATGAATCCAACATATACATCACTTTTTAGATGAAAGCATTTTGTTCATCACCAAATTATTCCAAAAATTTGGTTTCAAAATCTGTATTTGAAAATCTCTTTTGCTGTGTAAAAAGTGATGAATATATTGGATTCATAAAAAAGAAATCGATGAAGAACTAGTTTTAATCAATAAAAAGGATTTTTTATTGCCTCTTACCATTTTTACGTTAATATATCCTTTACTTGATCCTCACCCTATATATATATATATATATATATATATATATATATATATATATATATATTTAACATAAGATGATAAGATGATTTATCTCGGCAAACTGTCAATTTATAAACCAAGAAATATGTTCGGTTTTTCCTTTTTCTAATTTTTACAAATACAAACTTTAATTTCAAAACTCAGTTTACAAACACACATGTCCATCATTTTCTTCTTCCACTAACATAACTCCCCTGACTCCATACAACTCAATTCTGTAATTTTTTTTATTAATTCCCATAAATTGACTCACAGACTCACAGTACATCAATTACCCGTTTCTCTTAGGCTATCCAATATGATAGTTACAATACACATTGCACACTGTACAAGCATCTTCTGCATGAGCTTATAGTATTAATAGGCAAACTCAAACATGTGGCTACGCATTACTATCTTGCCATCTCCATCCAAACTCTATTAATATTATTATTATTGGTGTGTTGGTATTATTTATTTTGATTCAAAACGGATTCCACGTTTAATATACGCCATTGCTGTTACTGTCATATGTCTCCAATTATTCATCTTCCCACCAGTTTTAAGATGTCACCATTTCTTATAACTTTCTGTTGCCAGTCACTCTCTCTCTCTCTCAAATTAAGAAGCACAACATTGAAATGGCAACCATTGTTTTGTATCCATCTCCAGGAATGGGCCACCTGATTTCAATGGTGGAGCTCGGAAAACTTATCCACAAACACCACCCTTCTTTCTCTATCGTTATTCTTACACTCATCCCTTCCTTTAACACCGGCACCACCGCCTCCTATGTCCACCACGTCTCCGCCACATTCCCCGCCATCACTTTCCATCACCTTCCTGATATCCCATTTGACCCACTGCCTTTCCCCTCCATGGAAGCCATTATCTTTGAACTTATTCGACTCAGCAACTCCAATGTCGAACACGCAGTTAAATTGATTTCTAGAAATTCCAACATCACCGCCTTCGTTATCGATCTTTTTTGCACGCCAGCTATGTATGTGGCTGCCGGAATCAACATCCCTGTTTACTACTTCATTACTTCTGCCGCATGTGTCCTAGCGCAATTGCTCTACTTTCCGACGCTTCATAAAACCACTACTGAAAGTTATAAAGATATGAACAAGCTCATCCACTCGCCGGGGTTGCCGCCGATACCGTCGTCGGAGATGATAGGTCCAGTTATTGATAGAAACTCTACTGATTACCAGGATTTTCTTGAATTATGTATAAACTTGCCCAAATCAGCTGGAATCATCGTAAACACATTCGAATCGCTGGAACTAAAAGCGATTAAAGCAATTAACGACGGAGTTTGTGTCCCGGAACAGCCTACACCGCCACTTTACTGCATCGGACCGCTGGTGGCTGACGGTAGTAATGATTCACATGAGTGTTTGAATTGGCTCGATTCTCAACCGCGTCGAAGCGTTGTTTATTTGTGTTTTGGGAGTTTGGGTGTGTTTTCGAGTGATCAGTTGAAGGAGATAGCAAAGGGTCTGGAAATGAGCGGACATCGGTTTCTTTGGGTGGTAAGAAGCCCGCCGTCCAACAGAAAAGAAGACCGTTTTCTGCCGCCGCCTGAGCCGGAGCTGGATTTACTACTACCAGAAGGATTCTTGTATCGTACAAGAGAAAGAGGGCTCGTGGTGAAAAAATGGGCTCCACAAGTGTCGGTTCTCCGTCACGAGTCTGTTGGTGGGTTTGTGACACACTGCGGGTGGAACTCGGTGTTGGAGGCGGTGCAAGCGGGTGTTCCAATGGTGGCGTGGCCGTTGTATGCGGAACAAAGGTTCAACAAGGTGGTGTTGGTGGAGGAAATGAAGTTGGCCCTACCAATGGATGAGTTGGATAGCGGGGTGGTGGTTGCGGCGGAGGTGGAGAAGCGGGTAAGACAGCTGATGGAGGGGGAGGAAGGTAAAGCTGTTAATGAGGTGGCGACGGCAAGAAAAGAAGAGGCTGCGGCGGCAATGAGTGACGGTGGCTCTTCTCATGTTGCTCTGTCGAAGTTGGTTTCATCGTGGTAGGGATTAATGTTGATTGCGATCAAACAAAGAGGGCCCGCGGCGTCAAGCGTGAGTGTATTGCATTTCTCGAAAATTAATGTACAACGAGCTTATATGACTAATAAAGGTTTATCGTCTGCATTGAAGAATGAAAATAAAAAAACATTATGTAATCATTTGTAAATTCTGTTGTCATGTTTAGGATAATTTCCCCAAGACGCTATGTTATGTTTCGTCATTAATACAACTAGAGATGGTAAACGGTCAGGTCGGGTTAGTTAGATATCGGGTTTAATCGGGTAATTTTTGTTGGGTTTTACACTATTTATCAAATTCACAAAATCGAATTTTATTATAACTGAAAGTGTTGGTATCGGGTAATTAGCCGATTAATGTAGTAAGGGGGAGAACAAGCGATTTTATTTGATGCTCTACAAGAACTTGCTTAAATTCCTTTCTGGAAGATATATCTAGGATTAAAGAAATTTACATCTATGTTTCTTTGAAGTATAGAATCGGCTAATAGGAAAGGTTTTAAATTATGATTATGATGTTAATTCACTCATCGACTCTAAGATTAACTGTATGATTGAAGAAAAGATGCAACGGATTATGAATAAAAGCTTCACTGCTTCAAAAAACACATTCGGACAGGGTTGGCCCTGGACCTGGGCTACTATTTAAAAGTTGTATCTTGTATATTAGTAAATATGTTCCGCCAATTGTAAGTGATAAAATAGCCTGTAAAAGAATAAAAGGAGGCCCAAATAATGTGTAAAAGGAGTGGCCATGAAATACCCGTTCGTATTGCCACTTTGGAATCTGGAATTCAAATGCCGCCTGGGGCAGTGGCCATTCGTGGATGGTTGATTTTCAGAGGATATGGATGCAATCGAGACTTGTCGAACGATAACGGAATGAATGAGGAGTCGAGAACGATCGAAACTTCTAGGGCTTATCCCTTTGAACCGTAAGTTCTTTAATGTTTATACATGTTTCTGATTTCTATGCAAATGACAAAATTGCATCCTGATCACCGAATGCAACCGTTGACAAAGAAGATGCAAAACAAGTTGCCTGTTGTTAATGAGTTCATGAATCATAGTGCTTGAACATGATATCTTATCATAGCTGCTTTCCTAGTATTGGGTACTTGAACTTGATGTTTAATAATTTACAGATTTACGAATTGGGTAGAAGGGTTCTTGATGTTAATAAAAGTGATTCTTGAATAGTTGAGCGAACATTTGGCCTTTTATTTGGTAACTTCCATGGTTCCACTTTGAGTATATGTTCATGATGCTTATGCAGTTATGCTATATTAGTTATAAAATAATTATAGTGATTCTTGAATAAACATTTATGGTTTTCTACTCTTTTTATAGCCACAATGGGCTGACATTGAAATTTGGATACTTCTTGATCGTGATGAACAAGTACCTATTAATCTCTTAATAAGTATGATTCTTTCCTTCCTTTTACAATGAACAATTATTTTCATATCGACATTTTAATGTATAACACATATAGAATTTGACTATTTTGTTTTTATATATTGTAATATATTTAGGGGCCCCTTCTCATTTATTGTCCGTGTCCCTAAACTGCTTGGACCGGCCTGCATTCATGCCCTGTTTTTTAGGGCCTTTAGACCCTGTTTTGAAGGGATCTGAAAAGGGGAGAGCCTGAAAGTCCGAAGATTTAAGCCCGGTCTGAAGCATACTTTCAATCCGGTTTTTATATAAAAAAACCAGGTTTGTTTGTTCTCTTTAAGGTTTAAATGTTATCTTTTAAGCCATGTTATACGCTTTTAAGCCAGGTTTAAAAAAGCCGCAACTGAATCTATTAAATTTTAGAAAAAATATATTTTTGTTTTTTATTGTTTCCTGTTTTTTTTAACCAATAATATTCAACCCAAATAACATGACAATGATAATAAACAACTATTCCGTCATAAATAAAAATCAATTAAGTCAAATAAGTAAACCGACAATAATAGCAATTCCGATTAGTTGGATTTAAGCAATTCGGGCAGATTGTTCAATGAACCAATATATGTTTAATATGATATTTCTAAACAATAATTTTTTACCCACTATCTTGTACACATTTGTGAATGTGGCATATATCATAAGAGCTAAGACAATAAAGTTGACGTTATATCTACATAACAAGAACATTTTGTACAAACATATATACTTCTTAACTTGCAACACCAACACAAATTATCTCTTGTAATTAGAAAGAAACTCTACACATATAGAAAGAAAGAATTATCTTAGTACTTAATAACCAATTAAATTACATGAATAAAATATATCTTAACAAATAAATATTACATCAGGAACATATATATATATATATATATATATATTGGGAGGTTCAAATGAGAACCTTAATTTAAAAGAGAATGAGAGACTAAATCTCAGCCGTCCAATTCCCCCTCTTTTAATGTTATTGCCCACTCATGAATTCCTCACATGCACTCTGCCACACTCAATTCCCCACGCTCTCCATCCATGAATTCCACTTACAAAATAAACGGCTAAAAATTTAGTCTCACATTCTCATTTAATTTCTCATTCTCATTTGAACATTCCCCTATATATATATATATATATATATATATATATATATATATACGTATATATATACGTATATATATACGTATATATATACGTATATATATACGTATATATATACGTATATATATATACGTATATATATATACGTATATATATATACGTATATACGTATATATACGTATATATATATACGTATATACGTATATATATATACGTATATATATATACGTATATATATATACGTATATATATACGTATATATATACGTATATATATACGTATATATATACGTATATATATATACGTATATATATACGTATATATATATACGTATATATATACGTATATATATATATACGTATATATATATACGTATATATATATACGTATATATATATATATAGGAGGGTTCATACGAGAAACTCTTTTATTGCGAGAAGCAATCTCATCCCTTGATTGCATTTAGATCTTGTGTTATAATTAATCATATTTGTTATCTTTATTTAAATATAAAGGGCATAACTGTCAACATAAATATTCTCCCTCTAATTAATGTTTCTCTTTCATCTCTTTCTAAATTCCAAATCGAGAATTATACAAATAAAAAAATTAATATCTAAACTTTTAATATATATCATCTTATGAAATGAAACTTTAAGATATGTTCAATAATAATCCTCAATATAATTGTAGAAAGTGATATGCTCGTTCATTAATAAACAACCACACTTTTAGGTATGTCTAGTGATAAACAAATTAGTTAAAACTGATATGTTCGTTCACTAATAAACAAATACCAAATACACAATTTTAAAACGTTTTTTGACCTGCTCCACTTCCACACTTTTAAGTATCGATGTTATTATATACACTTCTAATGTTAAAAAACACAGATTCGATTAATATTCATAAGAAAAATAATTATTTAGGTATACAAAGGTTAGAACATACATAAACACCCCAAAAATTTCTTTTGTTTGTTAATGAACCATGTAAAGAAAACATAAATCTGAAAATCGAACAAATATAAAACCTCCAAAGCTGGTTGTTCACTATTGAATAAAGAAAACAAATTTAAACCCAAAATCCTATATTTCTAAATGAAAATGTAACCCAAAAATTTCAATACTAATTCTTCAACTTTCTCTTGTTCACCAATGAACACACAAAATAACATAAACTTATATAAACTACAAAACAAAAAAGATTACAAGATCTGCAGACGTAGAAAGAAAACAAGAAAAATAAAAATAAAATATGGTGGCTATGGGGAGGAGACGAAGGGGTTCAGGTGGTGTAATCGGCGACGGGAGAGGACAAAAGTGGGAGCGGCGGTCGTGTCGGCAGACCGGCCAACTACTCATGGTAGTGGTGGTGAACAGCTATAAGCCAATCTCCTACACAATGAAGCTGCAAAATTCATTCTCTTTTTTGTAACTCATCCTACAGGAAAGTTAAAACATGAAGGATGATAAGAGTTCACATACAAGCACAATTGGTAGAAATACTCACGTGAATATGTAACTTAACACTTTGCTCATAAAAATACAAATTGAAAACAACAAAGCATCTGGACAATCTACATGTGACCACACACAAATTTGAACACAATATACCCTCGAATTCGAACACCAACAGACCCTACATTGAACCATTTTCAAACATAGAAAACATAATAGAGCAGACCCTTAAACCGAACACATAAGAATGCCCCTAAAGATTGTCATTAATAAGAACACCATAAGATTGAACAGAGCATACTCTCAAATAAAAACCCTAAATTCAATGTGATTTTACAGAATAAGCAAACCTGGAGAGGAACAACGATTTCTATTCGATAAATGCTGCGAGAAGAACAGGCGGCGACGGTGGAAGGGCCATGCGGCGGTGATGGTCGATGGGACAAGCAGCAATAGTGGTGGCAAGCAAGGTGGCGAGGGTGAGCAGGTAACTGGAGAGACGTACCTAACGAAAAGTGGATCATTGGTGGTAGTTATAGGTATGTTCGACGTCAACCGGAGAGGAGGAGGAAGGCGATGGTGAGCAGGTAAGAGGAGACAGACAACCGCCGACTTGAAGAGAGGCGGCGATGTTGGTGGCGTATTAAGGATGTGGAATAAAAGTTGGGTTTTCTTATTTAGATATAAGACTGCCCGCATCGGACCGCGAGGGAGGGTCGTGAGACCCCATCACGAGGAGCCACACCAATCCCCCCCTGTGTGAGGGGCTGCTCGCGCTCACGTGTGTAAGCCGGGTCGCGTAAGTGAGAGAGGAATGGGGAGAGGGTTGTAGCTGTTGGGTCCTTTTCAAAAAAAAAATTTAATCCATTTATCTCTTATAAATATAACCTCTTTTCTTTAATTTTTTCACACGTATTTTTTCTACATTCTTCTCTCAAACTTCTATATTCTCCTCTTTAAACATTTATATACATACAAACATGTCATCTGATTCGTCGGATTATTATGACGAGGATTTCGAGATTAATCAAGCGGAGGCAGATTTTCTCTCCGTTTATCGTCAAACGAGAACCAATTTGTTTATTGGAATGTCCAATGCGGTTTTGGATGTGTTGCGTGAGTATGATGAAGTTAGCTCGAGTCAATCAACAAGACGGCGAGGCCCAGATCAAGTTAGAGTCCGTGAAGCTGCACACGAGCAACTTGTAGCAGATTATTTTGCGAACAACTGCAACTACAACGACGAATCATTTAGGCGACGTTTCCGCATGAGCAGACGACTATTCACACAGATAGTCAGCGATCTTGAGGGATGGCATGAATTTTTTCAGCAGGGTGACGATGCTAGAGGAAGAAAAGGTTTATCTCCCTTGCAAAAGTGTACATCGGCAATTCGGCAAATGGCGTATGGGATGACCCCTAACGGTTATGCCTAGAAAACTTCAGCAAATGTATCGTCACTCTTTATGGTAAGCGATACTTACGCAAACCTTCTTACCATGATATTCAGCGTTGTATACCGCACATGAGAGTAGGCACGGGTTTCCTGGCATGTTAGGAAGCATAGACTGTATGCATTGGGAGTGGGACAACTGCCCAAACGCATGGCGAGGGCAGTACATGAGAGGTGATCAAAAGAAACCGACTCTTATGCTAGAGGCGGTTGCATCACAGGATCTTTGGATTTGGCATGCATTCTTCGGAATGGCCGGGTCCAACAATGACATAAATGTTCTAAACCAGTCGCCGTTATTCAATGATGTATACAACGGGCGAGCACCGCAGTGCCCGTTTGAAGTAAACGGTGTACAATACAAACACGGTTACTATCTTGCAGATGAGATATACCCTGAATGGGCTACTTTTGTCAAAACCTTCAAAACATCTCTTGATCAAAGACGAGTAAGGTTTTCTACCGCGCAAGAAGGGGTAAAGAAAGATGTGGAACGGGCTTTTGGTGTGCTTAAACAACAGTGGCATGTGATAATGCACCCGACGAGAATGTGGCGCACAGAAAAAATATGTACATTAATGTACGCTTGTATCATATTGCACAATATGATATTGGAAGACGGAGAACAAGTGATTTGTCCATTCGACGAAAACATTAATCAACCAAACGATGAAGACGACGTACAGATTAGCGAACAACAATTTGAGGCTAATGTCCGAGAAGTACGAAGTGCGGAATTGCATCACAACCTTCAATCGGATCTAATCGAGCACATTAATCGGCTTCCGAGATGGAACGACGACAATAACTAGTATTTTTTATTTAAATTAATATAGTTATGTTTTTTTTATGTAATTTGAAATTTATAAAATATTATTTGAATTTATATTGTTATTTAATATTTTTTATAGTTATTATGTTTTAATTATATTGTTTAAAAAAAAGAAAAAGAAAAGAAAAAGAAAAAGGATGTGAAGGGTGTGATGGATGCAGGGGTTTGTGTGATGTGATGAGAAAATGGTGGGATGCTGATATGGCGCTGATGTGGCTGTGTGAAGGGTGTGATGGATGTGTATAGTCTAAGGAGAGAAGAGTGAGACACCATTGGACATGAAGGAGAGATAAAACGGTTTCCTTTCACTTTTGTATTAAAATGACTATATTGTCCCTTTTCTATTTATTAACTAACATAAAATTTGAAAATTACTAAATTGAACAACAAATATTAGCCCTTGATTTAATCATCTAATGGTCTAAAATGCTTCTCGCACTTCTCGCAATAAAAGAGCTTCTCGCATTAACATTCATCTATATATATATATATATATATATATATATATATATATATATATATATATATATATATATATATAGGGTAAGGATATACATAGAACCCTTCTTAAACATAGAACCCTTAGAACCACCTTAGAGGTTGACACGTGTCCTCCCCCTCCCTTCCAACAAACTTTAAAAAAAAAAACCCCTCAATCTTTAAATGATCATAACTCATTCGTTTTTAAGAATTTTAACAAAAAAAAGTATATCGTTAGATTCAGTTTTTCGTCCTCTTTCAAACAAGACCAGACTTGATATATTTTTGAAACTTTATTTTTTTTTGAAAATGCAAATTTTTCAAAATTTTCAATTTCACCTGGGTTTTATTTGAAAATGCAAAAATGCAAAAATGCAAAAACCGAAAATGCAAAAATCGAAGATGCAAGTTATGCATATGCTTCCAAAAATGCAAATTTTGAAACCAATACTGAAAATGCAAACAAGAACTAACTGAAAATGCAACCCAAAATGCAAAACAAAATTTGCATTTTCATAAATTTTTTTGAAAAATATGGCAAGAGTGGTCTTGATTGAAAGAGGATTAAAAAACTAAAATATTGGTATAATTTTTTTTTTAAAATTCACAAAACTTAAAAAGTCATGACAATTTAAAGTTTTGGGGGGTATTTTTTTATTAAAAACGTAGGTTTGTTGGGAGATAATTACAATTATGCCATCCTTAATCTCAACCATTGATTTTGATGATCCAATAGTTCAGATTGGTTCTATGGTTCTATGTTTAAATAATGGTTCTATATTGATCCATTTTCTCTCTCTCTCTCTCTCTCTCTATATATATATATATATATATATATATATATATATATATATATATATATATATATATATATATATATATATATATATCTTACTCTTTTATAAAACTTTTACAACTTTCAAAACTCTTAATTTTTAGGGTAAATTATATTTTAATCCCTAAAGTTTAGGTTTAAAAATAGATTAGCCCCAAAACTTTTTAAATGAACGATTTAATCCCTAAACTTTTTAATGAATGTTTTAACACTTAAACTTGTTACAATTCATCGTTTTAGCCACTTGACCTTCTACAGCAAGTTACCAAGCTTTTAAAGAGCGTTTTAATCACTAAGCTTGGGGGTGTAATCGAATCAAGCCGAACCAAACTTAGTCAAACTCTAACTCGTATAGTTGCACTAGTTTGATGATTGCACATCTTTGATTTCCTCTATCTCTATTTTTGTTTTCTAGTTTCTTTGGGAATCCATGAGATGATGATTCATGACTTTGTAGATTGTTGAACACCGGTTACCACTAACCAATCGGTTCTTCAATCTTCACCGGCTTAAGTTTTAGAGGCAGTGTCGAGTTAGACTTTGACTATGTTTGGTTCGTCTTAATTCGATTACACCCCCAAGCTTAGTGATTAAAATGCTCTTTTAAAGCTTGGTAATTTTCTGTAGAAGGTTAAGTGGCTAAAACGATAAATTGTAACAAGTTTAGGGGTTAAAACATTCATTAAAAAAGTTTAAAGATTAAATCATTTATTTAAAAAGATTAGGGGTTAAACCATTTTCATATCTAAAGTTTAGGGATTAAAACATATTTTATCCTAATTTTTAAGTAAACTAAACGTACTAAACTACCCTCAAATCAAAGTAAATGAAAATTGTTAAATGGATTTAATGAAATTCATATATACTATTTTAGCGAACAAACATTCCATAATAAAAAAAATATTTTAAATCAAGTTAATGGCTAATTAACATAATTATTACAAAATATTTGAACAACTAAACATTTCATTATAAATATTCTATCATATAATAAATAGTAGAAAATGTGTATAAATAGACCCATGAATTTGAATAACCTATAACCTAAATTTATAAACATTTATGAAATTTAAATAACTCAATAATTAAAAAGGACAAGTTGCTGATCAAAACTATTCGTTTCCGCCGCATTGGTGCGGGTCTATGCTAGTTTATATATATACTATATTATAAAGCATTTAACTTTTTATCTCTTAAAAATTTTAAGACTACTTTAAAAAATCATTAAACATCACAAAAATTATTTAATTTATCTCATTATGGCTAAATTGCTTACATCAATACAATATTAAGGCTATATAAATATTTTTTTCTCTAATTATTCAATAATAATATTTTTTAGTTGTCTTTCAAAAACTACTTTAATAACTAATAAAATGGTTGATTATAAAAAAAAGTAAGAAAATTAGAAAAGGTAGAAAATACATGGATAGGTTGACTAACATTGGATTTTACATACCATGCCCTACTTTTTAAATCAAACATGTTATCGAGCACAAACTATTGTCATCGCCGCCGCATTGCGCGGGTGCAATGCTAGTATATTGTAAAGCATTTAAGCATTTTCCTTAAACTCTAAAATTTTAAGTGTTTTAAAATTACTAACTTGTCCCTCATATAAACTAAATTGGGTAACTATTAGATATAGTTAATAAGATTCTTATATAACATTTTAATAGCTAAACTTTATACATTTAAGAAAATCAAAGTCAATATAATTTTTTGAAAGTCAAAGCCAATACAAACTAACTTAACTATTAAAAAAATATTTTCATAACCTTTTTTAAATTATGGAGAACAGAAAAGTAAAGGAAGTGGAAAAAAGATAAAAAAAACATTCCGATCACCGTTTTATATAAATATCATACTCCTTATGTCTTGAAAATGAACAAGTTAAGGAGCAGAAATTATTCGTTGCACAAACTTGATATAACGATTTTTGATGCAAAATTTTGAGCAACTCTAATGCAAAATCTTGAATATTCCGATGCACAGTCTATATTCGATGCACAACTACATAAATCTGATATAACGATGCACAACCAATTTTTATATCATCTATAAAATTCACTCCGACTATAACAATTACATCAAGTTCAGCAATATACTACTCAAACACAAAAAGAAAATTGAATCAAAAGGTTCATAAACACTAATTATTGATACAAGACTCAAAATATTACGCAGTAAATTTGATGCACAACATGTTTTTACAGGTAAAGTTTCAGGGAAAGATATATAGAAATACAATAAATCCACTATGGAGTTTCGAGGCACAAAAGAGATTTTTTTACAAGGGCAAAAATGATGAAAACCCCACCGACGATCTTTAATAAAAACACTTTTTTTGGAGTTACGCACAATAGGGATGATGCCACCGATGAAGACCAGGGGCATGCGTGAAACCATTATTGACAGAGGAGAAACCTCGGTGACTCTTCGTTCTCGATCGTTAAAGCTATTGGAGTGGAGCGGACGATGACGGGTAAAAACCCTCGGTGGCTCTTCTTTCTTGACGATGCAAGGACGGTGATGCCATAGAACTAGAGTAGCGGCGATTGAAGACGGGGAATGTGATTTTAGGGTTCATCTCAAACGGCGGTGGCCAACGATTTGTCAGGCAGGCGGCGGACAAAGGTGTCGATGACGCCGTTCAATAAATTGGGCGCCTATTGGGAATAGACGTGGGTTTTGGCTATTGCAACTTGAAATCTGGATGATATGGAAACTAGGCGACAATCAAGGGAAGGTGAGAGAATTTTGTTAAGTTTTCAATAATACCCTTAAACTGTATTTGACATGTGTCATCTCCATGTTTTTTCTTACATTTTTTACCTTTATTTTCTTTTTATTTGCACCTAATTCTATATATATATATATATATATACACACACATACATACATAAGTACATACATACATACGTTAGTATCTCATCACTTTTTAAGGAAAACCGGCATCAACGGGTCAAGTCATATACCAACATAATTTTGGTCAGATGGACTAGTGTTCTAAAAAATCTATATACATGTTATAAAAATTATTCAACTAAGAGATTTTAACAAGAAGCGTCAATAGACAGAATTCAAATATATATGATAGTTCTATGTGGAAAACAAAGTTGTATCTAGAAAACAAAATTATTTATGAAGCATAAATTCATAAAGCCGTCACTTGATGTAATAGTCATACTCACAACCGTTTGATTATTTATTGCATAAAGTTTTAATAAAATTCAACATCACAAATAAATTTTATATATATATATATATATATATATATATATATATATATATATATATATATATATATATATATATATATATATAGGGGAGGGTTCATGCGAGAAGTCTTTTTAATGCGAGAAGTGCGAGAAGTGCGAGAAGCGATTTCGGCCATAGATTGGATTTTAATCTTGTGGTTCATATTAATCATAATTAATATTTTTATTTAATTCAAAAGGGCAAATTAGTAAACACAATTTTTCCCTCTCCTCTATCTAATTAATTTTTTATCTCTCTAATTAATTTTTTCTCTCTCTAATTAACTTTTTCCAGATTTTCAAAATTTTTATTTTATTATAATACGGTGTTCACTACTGAACACAATGAATGAATTACAAATTTTTTGTTATGTATACAGTCTTCACTAGTGAACATATCCACGTCAATAGTTATCAAAACCATTAATAAACATTTTAAACTGTATAATTCGAAGTTCATTAATTAGTGAGCTTATCGAATCCTTATTTATAATCACCGATCAAAAATGAAAAACAAAATTTTTTTAATATCCGATTAAAGGTAGTTACCCAAAAAACAATAAACCAAAAATTTGCATCTCTGTAAACAAAGCATGTGTAAACTATAAAAAAAACCTAACTAAAAATTGCTAAAATAAAGCTAACCTCTTTTTTTGATAAACCTACTAAAAACCATTTTATTAAAATTAAGGAATAATAAAATAAGATACCATTCTTAACCATTCATTGATGAACAGTGACATAATACAAAACAAATAAACAAATTGAAAGTTTTCTCTTTATTAATCAAAAACTATAAACAAAATTATAAAACGTGTTCAAAACTGAACAATGAAAAGAATGAAAGTTAACTGATAGAAAATAGTTAGCAAAAACAATAAACCCAAAAAATTGGCATCTGTAAGTAAACAAATGCATGTGTAAACTTTAAAAAGAAAACCTAACTACAAGAGAAACATTAAAATTACAGAAGACCATCACCACTACCACTCAACCTTCCTTGGTTCTTCATGAGGTCCTAGCCACCCATGCACAGCGTAGATAGGGAGATATGGAGAATTCGAGTTTTGTAGGGTTATAAATTGACGGCGGCGGTCGCTGACCTTAAAGCAAATAACGAGAGGGAGAACCTTGACTCACGGCGGCTGGCCGGAGATCATTCCCGACGGGTGGCGATGACTGCAAGTTTCACAAAGGGCCGCAATTTTACGGGTATAAAGAGATCTGCAATTATGGGGTCGGTCGACAACAACCAGTGTTTCTGCGTAGGCAGGTGGTGGTCGTAACAAACACAGAGAGGGCGATTTCTGCTGATGACGGTGGTCGGTAGCAGCTTTTCCTCCACGGTGGCCCTTCGCTTTGATAGACCAATGGCCGGCGGCGGCGGTGGCTTATAAGGGGCGGTGGTGGCCGCAAGAGAGAGAGGGCGATTTCGTGGGTGCGGGTTACGTAAACGGAGCCGATGGCGGTGGTGGCTATATGTAACGGTGGTGGTGTGTAGAGAGATAGATTGAGAGAGAGAGATTTTTTGGTTCCTGGATGTACGCAAAATGCAGTTGAGAATTGAATAGATTTAGAAATTTTAAATTAGGATAGTATTTTTTTAAAGGTTAAATTTACTTTTTTATCCTTTTGGAACTTATTTTAACTTCCTTACTTTTCAATCTAATTACAAAATTGCCACATTCAATCTTAGCCACTAATTAAACAATCTAAAGGTCCTAAACGCTTCTCGCACTTCTCGTAATAAAAACGCTTCTCGCATGAACCACCCTCTCTCTCTCTCTCTCTATATATATATATATATATATATATGTATATATATATATATATATATATATATATATATATATATATATATATATATATATATATATTTGGGAAGATTCAAACGAGAACTGTTTTTCATACGAGAATTACGAACCAATTTTAGCCGTTGATATGATAAGTTGAATTCATGGATGTAGAGTGTGGAGGGTATCAAGTGTGATAGGGTGTATGTGAGGAATTCATGGGTGAGTGATGACATTAAAGGAGGGGGAATTGGACGACTCATATTGGTTCTCGTAATTTTTGTACGAAAAACAGTTCTCGTTTAAACTTTTACCTATAAATATATTATATATATATATATATATATATATATATATATATATATATAAGAGGGTTCATTCGAGAACTGTTGTTAGTGCGAGAACCACGAGAACCAATCTCAGCCGTTCATTGGATATGAGAAGTTCATGGATGGGATAGCGTCGAGGGATATACTAGCATTGTACTCGCGCAATGTAGCGGCGATGACAATAGTTTGTGCTCGACAACATGTTTGATTAAAAAAGTAGGGTATATTATGTGTAAAATGCGGTGTTAGTCAACATATTCATGTTTTTTTCTCTTTTTCTGATTTCTTTACTTTTTTTACAATAAACCATTTTATTAATTGTTAAAATAGTTTTTGAAAAAAAATTAAAAAATATTATTATTAAATAATTAGAGTAAAAAAATACTATAGCCTTAAAATTATATTGATGTAAGTAATTTAGCCAAAATTAGATAAATGAAATAGTTGTTTTGATGTTTAATGATTTATTTAAATAAGAGTTGTCTTAAATAAGTTGAGATAATTAAGGGAATGATTGATTAGGCTATTGCTTTAAGTGTTTGTATCTTAAGCATAAGAACTTGAACTACTTAAAATTAAGTAGTCTTAAAATTTCGAAGAAAAAGAAAGTTAAATGCTTTATAATGTAGTGTATATATATATATATATATATATATATATAAATTGGATTAATAAAGAACCATGTGTTAAACAAAGAACCTAAAGAACAATTTGGACCATTGCATCATCAAAATTAATGGATGAGATTTAACGATGGCAAAACTGTAATTATGATGTGTTAATATAGGAAGAAAATGACAAACATAGAAAATCCCCCCTCCAACAACCCACGATTTTTTGAAAAAAAACCCTCAAAAACTTTAAATTGTCATAACTTTTTAAGTTTTGTGAATTTAAACAAAAAATTATACCAATCTTTTAGTTTTTCAATCCACTTTCAAACAAGATCACTCTTCCCATATTTTTCTAATTTTTTTTTTGAACATGAAATTTATGTTTGCATTTTGGGCGGTATGTAGTGTTTTGTACGGATTTTGCATTTTGGGTTTAAATGTGTAATTTTGCATTTTAGACTGCATTTTCATTGAATCATGTTGGATTTTCATTTTGCATTTTCATAATTTTTTCATTTTGGAAACATCTAGATGACCTACATGTTTTTATTTTGCGTTTTTTGTTTTTTGCATTTTGCATTTAGAATGAACCCAGCTCAAAATGCAAACTTTACAAATAAAAAAAAAAGTTTCAGAAATATATCAAGTCTGGTCTTGTTTGAAAGAGGACGAAAAACTGAATCTAACGATATAATTTTTTTGCAAAAATTCTTAAAAACGAATAGGTTATGATCATTTAAAGTTGAGTAGGGTTTTTTTTATTAATAAAGTTGATTTTTTTTGTTATTTTCCAAATTTTCCCTTAATTAAAGTGTCACGTGTCATTACCAGGATGATTCTTTAAGTTCTATGTTTAAGGGAGGTTCTATATATAACCTCACCCTATATATATATATATATATATATATATATATATATATATATATATATATATATATTAAATGGATTAATAAAGAACCATGTGTTAAACAAAGATTTTAAAGAATCAATCTGGACCATTGGATCATTAAAATCAATGGATGAGATTGAACTATGACAAAACTGTAATTATTATGTATTAATTTATGAAGAAAAGAGCAAAGATGGAAAATCCCCTCCCCCCCAAAACCCACGATTTTTTTAAAAAAAACCCACAAAAAACTTTAAATTGTCATAACTTTTTAAGTTTTGTGAATTTAAACAAAAAAATTATACCAATCTTTTAGTTTTTTATTCCTCTTTCAAACAAGATCACTCTTTCCATATTTATCTAAATTTTTTTTAACACGAATTTTTTTGTTTTGCATTTTGACAGTATGTAGTGTTTCTGTGTGTGGATTTTGCATTTTGGGTGAATGTGTAATTTTGCATTTTGGCTGCATTTTTCATTTGAATCATGTTGGATTTGCATTTTGTATTTTCATAATTTTTGCATTTTGGAAGCATCTAGATGACCTGCATGTTTATTTTTTGCGTTTTTCGTTTTTTGCATTTGCATTTACGTTCTATGATTTTTGCATTTTTGGGTTTGAATGTGTAATTTTGCATTTTAGGCTGCATTTTTTATTGAATCAGTTTGTGTTTGCATTTTGCATTTCATAATTTTGCATTTTGGAAGCATATGGATGACCTGCATGATGATATTTTGCATTTTGACGATTCTTTTTTGCATTTTGCATTAAGTATGAATACAGCTCAAATTGCAAAATTTGCATTTCAAAAAAAAGTTTCTGAAATATATCAAGCCCGGTGTTGTTTGAAAGAAAATGAAAAACTGAATCTAACGGTATAATTTTTTCTAAAATTGTTTTAAACGAAAGAGTTATGATCATTTAAAGTAAGTGGGCATTTTTTTTAAGTTGTTGGGGGTCGCTAGGGCTGTTGAGGCAACGCTGAATTTTTTTTTTAAAATTTTACATTTTTGCCCTAAACTATGTGCCACATGTTTAGTACGAGAACTGCGATAACCAATCTCAGCCGTTCCTTGGATATGGAAAGTTCATGGATGAAGAGCGTTGATGGGATCAAGTGTGGCAGGGTGTATGTGAGGAATTCATGGGTGGGCAATGACATTAAGGGATGGGGAATTGGACGGCTGAGATTGGTTCTCGCAGTTCTTGTATGAAAAACAGTTCTCGTTTGAACTTTTACCTATATATATATATATATATATATATATATATATATATATATATATATATATATATATATATATATATATCGCCAACAGGATAAGCTATGGATGACAATTTATGTGATAAGTATTTTATAAAGTTACCAGGAGATTTGGGAAAAAATATACACGAAGTATGGAAAAATAATTATGGATCTTACAAAAAATTAGGAATATGACCTAGAATAACTCATGCATTTTCAATATTAGAAGAAAGATGTAAAGAGGTAGCATTACAATAACAGTTAAAAAAGAATGCCTACGCATTTTGTAAAACAACAATTTATACACCTCAAGCATATGGTTATTATAACAATTTAAAAAAAAAACTTAGAAAAAGTACTACATACAGAAAGGGATATAAACCTTACAATAAAAAATATGTTAAGAAACCACAAACAAGAAATTGTAAATGTTTTATTTGTGGAGACATAAAACATTTAGCAAATAAATGTCCCAACAGAAACAAAAACATAGAAAGAAGCAATCTTGTAGAACAAATAGGAGAATATGAAATAGAATTAGTAGAAACAGACAATTCAGATAATGAATCAATATATAGTATATACAGCGATAATGAGACAGAAAACTCATTAACAAAGGTTACTTACACATATGTTAATACAGAACAAGAAGAATGTGAACATAATTGGATTAAAAACAGGTGTAACAACTATATAAAATGTTATAATTGTGGATATTATCCTAGCATTGAAAAAAGACTACAATGTAACATTTGCTTTAAAGAATTTTGTTGTTTATGCCTTAAAAAGGTATTCGGTATAGAAATAGCTGAAATAAAAAATGCAAAACAAACAAAAGAAGAACCAAGCATATATAAAGAAAAATTAGAAATAACAGCTGAATTGCATAAATTAAAAATAAAATATATAGAAGAAAAAATAAAATATATAGAAGGTTTAGTTGATAAGAAAAAACAAAAACAAGAACCTTTGATATAGAGAGTCTAGATATAGCAAAAATGTCTGAAGAAAACATATATATACTGTTGTTCGCAAAATTATAAATAATACTAACTTAAGAAATATTAAGTGCGGAAATAGTAATTATAAAACAGTAAGAAATGTCTAAAGTTTGTTAATATTGATATAACGAACTTTACACACTAGAATTTAAGAAGAACATACTTCTTAAATTCAACCAACACTCAAGAACAGACTTGAGAGAATACAGATGCACAAAGCTCTTGCAATATCTGAACAGACAGAATTCGCAAGCACACTCTTCTCTATTAAGAGAAGAGTATTTATACATTTCCCTTATCAATCCTAACCGTTGAAATAGTGACACACGTCACAATCTTGTAGATTGATAAGTAACAGATTTCCTCATGCATAACCATCTTGAAAGTGACAGCTGATGACGTCACGGAGGGGACCATCTGCTGAAGATAAACTTCAGTAGACATAAACTGAAAGTTTCAGAGATGAAACTTTCAGCCCTTCAGATGAACCTTATTTGAGACGAGAGGCAAATCTTCAGAAATCTTCTTTTGCTGAAATCTTCTTAGAATACTTCAGCACTGATGGAGTGTAAACAAATCAAGACTAACAATCTTCCCCTATTTGTTTATAATCCATCATTATTTACAAAGAATAAACAAATAGAACTATTTACATAACAGAACTCATATGTACATGATCCATACTGATTGTTTTTGGATTCTTTTCATTTTTCCAATGTTTTGAATTTTTTCAGATTTACAAGGGTAAAGAAAACAAGAAAATAAGGTACATAGAGGATTAAGAGCTTAGTGAAGGCTTGTGTGTTTGAGAACTTTCTAAGATCTTGGCCTTTTCTTCCCATATATCAGTTTCAGAATCTCTAGGCTTCTTGGCTTCAAACAGTTTGAAAATCTTCAGACGAATGTCTGCCGTTTCAGGATCCCTTGAGTCAAAGTAGGATAAAAGAGTCTTCAGATGCATCCAATCAGCATTGTCAAGTTTAGACACTCTCTGAAACCTGGGTTTATCATAAGCATCTTTGAAGAAAAATCCTCTAGGATTTTCAAGGACCTGTTTATCAATGAATATGAAGCCTAGAGGAATTGAACAATCCATATTTCGACAGTTTGGAAGAACACCAGCGGTCATAAGCTTTATGATCTCTTCTTCAGATCTCCTAGAAGACCTTTTTCTTCTTTTCTTTAATGGTTGATCTTGTTCAGGATTTTCAGAGTCACCTTCAGTAGATTGAAAACGTTTCTTCATATTTTCATAGGTCTCTTGTAGATAAGAAAACCTTCTTTTAACTGACCTAACCAGTTCCGTTAGTTTCAGTCTGTTCAGACACTTTCCAATTTCAACCCATTCAGACAAACTGAATTTTGTGAGGTTAGTATTGGTGACATACTGAACTTTGAGGCGATTTTTATTTCTCGCAATTTCCACTATGATTCCACGTTTTTCTTTGGTAACCCTGACTGCTGTGATTGGATCAGGATCAACTCTAGTCATTTTAGCTTCAAACCATTCTTTCTCCTTTTGAACTCTGATTAGTTCCGCTTTCTCCTTTTTCATCCTTTCCTCTTCAACTCTTCTCTCAACAGCACGTTGAAGAGACCGAGGAGACATTTTCCTCTTTACCTTTTGTTGTTCAACTTCAAGTTTAGCTGTTTTTAATGCTTCAGCTTCAGATAGACTTAGTAATCTGGCATGTTCTTCAGCTATCTGTTTTTCTTTTCTGAATTCTTCCACAGTCATCCCAAAGGAAGCAGCTTCTTCTTCTTCATTAACCTGATGTTCATACTTTCCTCCCCCTGTGTTAGACACCTGATTTCTGATAGCCTTTATACTGTCACCCAATAGTTTTTCAGTGTTGATAATCTTGGGTTTCACAATTTCAGTGTCATCTGCAACACCTTTACCTTTATCAGGATTTCTGACAGGTGAGGTAGCTTTCTCACTGATAACTGAAGTGAATTCAGGTTTGGAAATTATCAGTGGTATATGCTCTAAGTATGATGGTTTCAGAATGTTGGAGGTTAGTTCCTTTGGATTAAGAACATCAACATTCATCTTTGTTTCAGATGCAGAGATTAAACTGTCAGCAGTATGAGGTACATTGGGATGTATTATCAAGGCAGTTTCAGGTTGAACAATATTTTGAGGAGAGGGTTGAATAATCATGTTGAATTCTCGTTCATGAGTCGACTTTTCTGAGAATTTAGTGTTACCTTCATTACCAGGATCACTAAGAGATTCCTCAAACAGTCTGTTTACCTCTTCCCTTTCTCTTTCATTTTGATCTCTAAACACTGAATATTCTTCAATTGTTTGTTTCAGCCGACGAATTTCTTCCTTATCTCTTATCAACTCTGCTTTCCTTTTCTTCATTTGAGTTTTTATAGCTTTAGCCATAGCTGAATGTCTCAAAACTTTCTCCCCCTTAGAAGCTGAGGAGGAGACTATAGCAGCTTCTACCCTTTGTAGACGTGGAACAATATGTTTGTTCAGTGTGGCTACCATCATACGTTGCATATCTTTCAGAACCACCTTTTTGTGATAGGACTGAAGATCACGTTTGGAAGGATAAGCTTTCAAAGAGTCTTTGAGTTGGAAGAGATTTTCAGAAAAGGACTTTAGGAAGGAGGCCTGAAATTTGGACAGTGACTCAGAGAGAGAAAACTGAGAAGAGGAAAGTTGAGATAACACATCCTCGTAATGTTTATTACCTTTGGCAATATAGTCACGAAGCTGTTTGAAGAGAGTGACACGTAGTTGATTGTGAAACTGAAATTCTTTATTTAACGTGCAGATGTAGTCAATCAAGAGTGCAGTAAGAAGTTTAATTTCCTCAACAAAGTTAACATTGGACATATGCTGAAGATGGAAACGATGAAACTCTGTGGTGACTTGACTCTGAAGAAGACGAAGAGTATCATCAAGCTTGGAATAGGCATCATGAACAGACATAGAGTCGTCATCGACCTCATGAGGAGAACGCATGATAGCAGGAGACAAAGGAGTTGTAAAATCATCCAAGAAATCATGATTAGTGGACGAGGAGGAATAGTCAGATTTTGCAGAACCGTCGAGAGGATCGGTCACTGATTTGGCAGAGAGTATGTGTTGGAGAGATGGAAACTGAGTTTGAAGTTCAGTTGAGAATTCCTGCCCAGAAGCCAGTAGTTGATCAAGACGAGATTGATTGGCAGTGGGAGGAAGAAGATTGACAGAGTACTCAAAACCCGAAACAGGATCCCAAATGAGACCTTGTTCTTTGTTTAAATTTTTAAAATTTATGTGTGAAGGAGGGGCAGATTTAGCCATAGAAACATTTGGGTTTAATGAATCATCAGGGGCTAAAATAGGCTGTGCTTCAGTGGTAGTTTTGTGTATAACTCCATCTTCATGAGCAAAAGAAATAGCCGTAGGTTCAGTTGGGTTAGCTGAACCATCAGTGGCCAAGGGGGCAGAGAAAGGAACGACTTCAGTGTCAGGGATATCTGAATCATCATAAGCCAAAGGTCTCTCAGAATCAGATGGTTTAGCTGATTCATCATGGAGGGTAAATACATCAGGCTCAGATTGTTTGGGGTCTGAGAGATCATATGTATTGGCAAAATCCATAGGATCAGTTCGGAATACTGAACCATCAAGGGATTGTGACTGAACTGTGATTTCAGTTTGTGGTACTGAAACTGTAGCAGTAGTGGTATCATCTGAAGCAGGGGGTTGATTTGCAACAGAAGTGGTAAGAACCTTAGTCGAGGTTGTGATTGTCTCAACATCATTGATTCGGAGAGCCTCAGAGTGTGAGGGAGATTTACACTCGCCATTGGTAGTAGGTGATTTAACAACTTTAACAAATGGGTTGACAAATGTATCATGAGTTGCAAAGGCAAACCCAAGTTCAGTTGGGATCGCTGAACTCTGTGTGGGCTGAAATGGTGGTGCTTCAGATTCGATCTTGTGTTGAACCGAGACATCATGAGCAATTTTGTGGACCAGTAAACTAGTTGGGTCGACTAGATTACTAAGGGTCTGTGAAGCCAGTGAACCAATATGAGTAGGGGGGAGAGGACTTACAGTGGAGATTGGATTCAGAATAATCAATTTGGCTTTTGTTGTTGGTGCTGAACATCCAATAAAGAAGTCTTTGGGACGAACATGTCGTTGTGAGACAGCAGCAGGTGCAGCAGTAGGGATTGAGTCAGAGGAAGCAGAAGAAGTAGATGGAATTGTACGCTTCAGCTTCTTTGACTTTATAGCAGGACAGAGATCAGATTGTCCTTGTGTAGTAGAAGATTTGCGAAGCAGGTGTTTCCTTTTCTTTGGAGCAGGTGAAGGTGTAACTGAAGGAGCAGCAGGCTTTTCAGTAGCCTCTGAATCTGAAGGCTTATCAAGGGTTGTATCAGTAGGAGATGGGCGAGCTGAAATAGCAAAAGAAGGGTCCATCCTAGCGTAAACCATCGTGGCTTCAGTAAGTGGAATGGGATCAGCAGAGTTAATACTGGTCCAGACAGAGGGAGGCAGAGAAGACAATTCAACTGAATGTGTGGTTGAAGTATAATGGGAGCTTCGTAGCAGTTGTTGAAACAGGAGGGATAGAAATCGAGGAAAAGGAATATGGAGATTTCTCTTTTTCATCTTGACTTGGGTGAGAAGAAGATTGAAGACAAAGGCAGCATAGTCGACCTTTGTATCATACATCAAAGCATGACCTAAACTTAACACATTGTCAGCGATTTGATCCATTCCCCCAGTTTTAGCAGTCATACAGAAGGAGAGAATACTTAAGAAACTGCACCAGACGGTAGGGAGTTTGTTTCGGACAAGAGTTTTTCCTTTGATGTAGGAAGTTTCAGGCAGCCTTAGATAATCAACAATAAGACCCTTTGCTGATTTTGTGAAAGGATCACAGGGAGACTCATCATCAGTAGGTAGATGCAGGGTTTTGGCAAGAAAGTATTTATCAATACGACATTTTTGCTTGCCGTTCAGCAAAGTGAAAGCAATTTTGGGGTTTTCAGGGGTCTCATCGATAACAATAGCAGTCATCCAAAATTCACAAAGATGTTCTTCAAACATGGGAATTTGAGCGGTTAAAGCATAGTTGATCGGGCAATGACGGAGAAAGTTTATGAGATTGAAAAACTTAGATTTGGAAGAAACAGGAGAGAGAGAGATACATAAATGTTGTTAGATTTGAAAACAATGTCACCATTGGAGATGATCGGTACAACAGAGGCTGGGAGATGAACACACAAGGATGCTGGGTGAGACATGATGATTTAAGAGAAGAAAAGTTAATTCGCAAAGATGAAGAAACAGTAGAGAGAAGGATGAAGAAGATGAGAGAGTGTTATATAGGTTTAGAGGTAGAGGGCGGTTAACAGAGAAAAGAGAAAATAATGGTGAGTTTAAAAAATTGTTCAAGTGAATTGATATTCAACCGTCGGATGAAACCGCAGAAACTAACCATAGTTAACATGAGAAAGCATTAACCTAGTTAAATTGTATATGTTTATAATTGTTATTTATTAACTGTTAATAATTGCTATCTGAAAGGCTGTTAATCAGGGTATTTCAGGAAAACAATATTAATTGAAAATAACTAAGAATTACATTAACTTATTGAGTAAAGAATGCAATGAAGAACACAAAACAACTCATAGAAACATCATCCATTAAAAATATAGATTAATCAATACATTTACAGTGGAGCATTTAATAGAGAAGAGTGTGTTTGTTTCAATCCATATAATGTTTTGTCTAGCTTGTATACATGATTTGGATATTTAGGATTTTCGAAACCAGGAGGTTGCTGAACATATACCTCTTCTTTCAGTTCACCATTGAGAAAAGCACATTTGACATCCATCTGATAAACTTTGAATCCTTTATGAGCAGCAAAAGCAAGAAATATACGAATTGCTTCCATTCTTGCAACATGAGCAAATGTTTCATCATAATCAATTCCTTCTTCTGGCAGTATCCCTTGGCAACAAGTCTAGCTTTATTTCGGATCACTACCCCTGATTCATCCTTCTTGTTCCTGAACACCCACTTGGTTCCTATTACAGATTGATTTGAAGGAGGTGGTACGAGATTCCATACCTTATTTCTTGTGAATTCATTCAGTTCTTCTTGCATTGCTGAAACCCAATGTGCGTCTTTTAAAGCATCATTAACCTTCTTAGGTTCAGTTTGAGAAATGAACTCAGCAAACATGCAAAAACCTGTAGTGACAGAACTTCTAGTACGAATCCCTTCATCTAGATCTCCAATGACTTGATCGATAGGATGGGCTTTAGTCCACTTGTTATTAGGAGGTAAAGGATCAGCTGGAGGAGGTTCAGTTGTAGTTTCAGAAATAGAAGAGTTTATTTCAAGAAAAGGATCAGTAGAAACTTCAGTCATTGAAGGAGACTGAAATTCAAGTTCAATCAGTGGTATTTCGTGATTAATAGGTTCAGAAATAGGTATTTTTTAAGAAGTGTTTGTGAAAATGGGTGTTGAAGAAGCAGGAGGTATGCCGTTATCATCACAGTTATCGCATGCTGTTTCTGGTGTCTGATCGACTGAACTATCTTCAAATGGTGAGGAAAGCAACTCATCCCAGTTTTCTGAAGAAGCAGTATTTTGATCTGAGTGTCTTGACTGAAGATCTAACTCATCAAAAGTGACATCCATTGTCTCAAAAATTGTATTGCTTTTGAAATTGAAGACTCTGTATGCCTTTGAAATGCTGGAGTACCCAAGAAATATTCCTTCATCAGCCTTTGGAACAAATTTACTTGGATGATCTTTACTATTCAGAATAAAACAAGTATTGCCAAAGATTCTCAAATGACCAACATTTGGAATTTTGTTGTGCAGCAATTCATAAGGAGTTTTCAAGAGCCTTTTGACTACCAGAGATCTGTTTTGAGTATAACATGTTGTATTGATGGCCTCATCCCAGAAACGTAATGATATCTTTGCTTCAGCAAGCATAGTCCGTGCAGCTTCGATTAGTGTACGATTCTTCCTTTCAGCAACTCCATTCTGTTGAGGTGTGTATGCAGCTGAAAAATTCTGAATGATTCCATTTTCTTCACAAAAGTCTTCAAGAGTTCTATTTCTAAATTCAGTACCATGATCACTTCTTAGCTGCTTAACATGAGTATCGTACTGACGATTCATTCTGATGATAAAGCTAATTATGATCTCTGCTGTTTCACTCTTTTTAGACAGAAAGAATACCCAAGTGAAACGTGTATATTCATCCACGATCACAAGAGTGTATTTCTTACCACTGAGACTTGGAGTGCTGACTGGACCAAAAAGATCCATGTGAAGAAGTTGAAATGCTTGATTGATCTGATCACAGTACTTTGATTTGTGAACAGACTTCTTTTGCTTTCCTTTTTCACAAGCATGACAAACTTTGTCTTTCACATAATTAATCTTAGGCAATCCTTTTGCTAACTGCCCTTGTGCAAGTGTACTCATATTCTTGAAATTCAGATGGGACAATCTTTTATGCCATAACCAATGCAGTTCTTTAACAGACTGAGAAATGAAGCATACATCTGAGGGAGAAGTGACTGAATTAAAATCGAGAACGTACATATTATCTATTCTCTTGGCTTGAAGGACTTCAGTGCCTTATTTGTTTCTAATAGAACACTTGTATTTCTTGAAAAGAACAGAATAATCTGCATCACACATCTGGCTTATGCTTATCAGATTATGCTCGAGTCCAGTGACGTGAGCGATATTTTTGATGTGAATAACGCATTTCTTCAATTGACCGTATGCATCTGTTTTTCCACATTTTCCTCCACCAAATATAACTTTTGGACCATCAACTGGAGTAAATTTTGTTAGTAACGATTTGCACCTAGTCATGTGTCGGGAGCATCCACTGTCAAGGTACCAGGTATTATTTCCTTGACTTTCCATGTACATCATAGAAGAATTCCAGCCTTCAGCTGAACTCAATCGTTCAGCTGTAGCTAGATCTTTCTTGAACTGGCTTTCAGTAGCCATTAGACATATATCAGGCTGAGCACACCCTGAAAATTCTTTTGCGAACATAGCTTTTTCAGATTCTTCATCATCAACAGAAGTGTCAGAATAAGTCCAGTTCAATTCTCCAGCTATCATAGCCTTTTCTTTCTTCTTTTCAGACGAACTTTGATTTTGCCTTGAATTTTAAGAACTTATTGAAGTTCTTCATGATGAAAGCTCGTTCAATCTTGAACTCCGGATGACCCTCTTTATCTGCAGCTTCCCAGTCATTCTCTGTCTCTGTGTCAGAATCATAAGAGGATTGCTTAGTTGACACTTCAGTTTCTGCCACGAGAGCTAAGCTCTTCTTAGCTGATCTCTTCAGCTCCAGTTTCTGAGCTCTAGTTTGCTCATCATTCAGCAAAATACCATACAACTTCCTCATATCCAGTTTTCTCAGCTTGTTGTTGGTTCTAAGAACTAAACACATAGTATCCCACTCACTGGGAAGAGCATCCAAGAATCTATTGAGAATCTGAATTTTCTCTTTTTCAACACTAGCTTCTAGCATATCATTCAGTAAACAAGTGAATCCGGTGTAGACTTCAGTGAGAGTCTCAGAATCCTTAGCACAAAAGCTTTCATACTTTCTGATGACATTTGTCTTCTTGTTCTCTTTTACTTCTTCAGTTCCTTCATATGCTATACACAGAGCATCCCACATATCCTTAGCAGTTTTCAGAGAGGATATTGTGTGATAGACATCATTTGGAAGTGAGATAGCAATGTTGTTTTGCAGCTTAGCGTCCAAATTTACCTGTCTTCTGTCCTTATCAGTCCACAGGGTTCTTGGTTTTGGATGAGATTCCAGTAGTTCACCTTCATCACTCATAAGTGAGATGGTCTTTGGAATGATAGGACCGCTCTCTAGAACAGACAAAGACATGGTATCCAGGTTTTCAAGATAGAGAAGCATTCTTCCCTTCCAGCTAGAAAAGTTTTCAGAAGAGAACTTTGGTGGTTTACCGGAGGATCCATTGTCATTATAATCAACTTTAGACATCTCGGAAGATCTCAAATTATATGAAGAATTTGAACCTGCTCTGATACCAATTGTTGTTCCCAAAATTATAAATAATACTAACTTAAGGAAATATTAAGTGCGGAAATAGTAATTATAAAACAAGAAGAAATGTCTAAAGTTTGTTAATATTGATATAACGAATTTACAGACTAGAATTTAAGAAGAACATACTTCTTAAATTCAACCAACACTCAAGAACAGACTTGAGAGAATACAGACGCACAAAGCTCTTGCAATATCTGAACAGACAGAATTCGCAAGCACACTCTTCTCTATTAAGAGAAGAGTATTTATACATTTCCCTTATCAATCCTAACCGTTGAACTAGTGACACACGTCACAATCTTGTAGATTGATAAGTAACAGATTTCCTCATGCATAACCATCTTGAAAGTGACAACTGATGACGTCACGGAGGGGACCATCTGCTGAAGATAAACTTCAGTAGACATAAACTGAAAGTTTCAGAGATGAAGCTTTCAGCCCTTCAGATGAACCTTATTTGAGACGAGAGGCAAATCTTCAGAAATCTTCTTTTGCTGAAATCTTCTTAGAATACTTCAGCACTGATGGAGTGTAAACAAATCAAGACTAACAATCTCCCCCTATTTGTTTATAATCCATCATTATTTACAAAGAATAAACAAATAGAACTATTTACATAATAGAACTCATATGTACATGATACATACTGATTGTTTTTGGATTCTTTTCATTTTTCCAATGTTTTTGAATTTTTTCAGATTTACAAGGGTAAGAAAACAAGAAAATAAGATACATAGAGGATTAAGAGCTTAGTGAAGGCTTGTGTGTTTGAGAACTTTCTAAGATCTTGGCCTTTTCTTCCCATATATCAGTTTCAGAATCTCTAGGCTTCTTGGCTTCAAACAGTTTGACAATCTTCAGACGAATGTCTGCCGTTTCAGGATCCCTTTAGTCAAAGTAGGATAAAAGAGTCTTCAGATGCATCCAATCAGCATTGTCAAGTTCAGAAACTCTCTGAAACCTGGGTTTATCATAAGCATCTTTGAAGAAAAATTCTCTAGGATTTTCAAGGACATGTTTATCAATGAATATGAAGCATGGAGGAATTGAACAATCCATATTTCTACAGTTTGGAAGAACACCCGCGGTCATAAGCTTTATGATCTCTTCTTCAGATCTCCTAGAAGACCTTTTTCTTCTTTTCTTTAATGGTTGATCTTGTTCAGGATTTTTAGAGTCACCTTCAGTAGATTGAAAACGTTTCTTCAGATTTTCATAGGTCTCTTGTAGATGGTTGTAAAGAAGGATGGGGAGCAGCCTTACTTTGTAAACCAGATAAATACAGTCCTAAAGAAACTGAGAAAATATGTTCATATGCAAGTGAAAATTTTAACAAAGCAGGAACAAACTGGACAAGTTTGGATTTTAAAATTCAAGCATTAATCAATGCTTTAGAAAAATTTAACATATTTTTACACAAAGAATTTACAGTTAGAACAGACTGTGAAGCCATAGTTCGTTTTATATTAAAAATGATCAAAGTTAAAAGGTAAATAGAACTAGGTGGGTAAATTTACAAAATGTCATACAAGGTAGTGGGTATAAGATAAACTTTGAGAACATCAAAGGAAAAAATAATGGTATAGCAGATATGTTTTTTAGAAAAATTAACAAATTATTTGTTGCAGATGGCTAGGAAAGATAAAGGAAAGAAGAAACTTATATATCCTTTAAGAAAGGATCATCTTCAGCAGAAGAAGGATCCAAAGTTCAAAGTCTTTCTCAACAGACTTCTGAACAAGGATTTGAGGATATTACACAAACACAATTACTACAAACTTACAGTTCTTCAATAAGACCACGATTGGAGATGAATAAAATTCGTCCTACCAATCCCTATGTTTTACAACATGGTACAAAAAATATACAAGCTATACAAAAAACCGGCTAGTTCGGTTATTATATTTGGAAATTATGCTTTACAAGTATGCCATGATGAGGCCAAAAAATTTCGACCCATGATAGGTGTTGGATTATGTGCAGAGATAATTAATGGGCATGTTGTATCCAATGTTATAAGAGACTAAAGGGTCACACTGCTACACACCCAAATCAGAACAGTTGAATTTCACCATAAATCTGTGCGAAAATAATTAATCAGGTTGGATTAATTATTAAAGAGAAAAGTAAATAATTAATCGGTAGTATTAATTATTGAAAAGAGAAAGATAAATAATTAATCAGTTTGTATTAATTATTAGAAAGGAAATAAATAATAAATAGTTATTTATTATTTAAAGAGAATTAAATATTAAAGTTTTAATATTTAACGGACCAGTTAATTAATAGTTAATTAATTAACTAGTGAAGTCCAGGGGGTCAAAGTGAGAAGATTGAAAGTTTAATTAAAGCCAATGGGCTTTTAATTAAACGGGCTTAGGTCCATTTAATCCTTATATATATCCTTAAGCCTAAAGGATTAAAAGAAGATAACAAGGGATTAAGGAAG
This sequence comes from Pulicaria dysenterica, assembly GCA_947179395.2. Lineage (NCBI taxonomy): Eukaryota > Viridiplantae > Streptophyta > Magnoliopsida > Asterales > Asteraceae > Pulicaria > Pulicaria dysenterica. Next base: position 12,261,143 of record OX359293.1, on the reverse strand, counting down.
ATAAAAACCTAGCCACCACTCTTTTTCTCTCTCTCGATCTCGGCTCTCTCTCATCGCACTCTCTTGGCTCTCTTTCGCCGTCGAACAAAAACAAACACCAAGGGTGTTTTCGTTTTTGGTACTTACGCAAGACACACACACACTCAAGTTATTTTCGAGTACTTGAAGATTTGGTAATCCAGGAGCGGTCTAGCAGCCAGTTCATTGGAGGTGCAGTAGTGGTGGACTTACTTTAGCAATCCCAAGTTCAAAACAGGTAAAATTCTGAACCTTTATTGTAGGTTGTTAAGAAACTCTATAAATCATCAGTATTAAAGATCATAACCCTTTTTGGGGTTTAGAGGGTTGTGTTCAATCCAGTTCCGCTTTAGGATTGAACCAGTAGAATCAAACCCAGGGTTTGACCAGTTTGTGTCATATGGTGGTTTGGTCAGATCAAAACCCTACAGTGGTATCAGAGCCTCGGCTCTATGATCTATTAGTTTCTAGGTTTATCTGGTTTTTAGATTAAAGGTTTAAATTTTGATCCTCTCTTTGTTCTTGGATTTTTTGAAAATCAAGAAGGTGTCAAAAACAGTTTGTTTTTTATACCAGGTTTAATCCTATTGACCAAAAAATTCAAACACTTAGTTTGAATGGTTAAAGGGATTGTGTTTTTTGGATAAGGATAGGTTTGATCAAGATAGTTAAACCTAGATAATCTAGTTAGTTGGTTTGTTTAGTATTGCATGATCTTCTTTATCCTGTTATTCTTCTCCTAAAAGTCAAAAACCATAAGGGATAAAAACAAGTTTTCTGTTTTTATCCAGATGATAAAAGGTTTGATTTTAATCAATTAGGTTTAAACCAGGTTTGTGTTTAAACGGTTAAAAAGGATAAACATTTTTTTATCTAAAACTTTATCTTAACCAAAAATTTTGAACTTTTGTTTAAAAGGTTAATATCTAGTTTTAGGTTGATTAATTGTTAATAGAAACAAGTTTTGTTAATATTAATAATTAATAGTTTTTGGTTTTTTGGATTAAATCTGGACTTTAACCAGAATATTAAAAACATGTTAGTTTTTATTAGGTTAAAAGGATTTAAAAATTATTTTTGTATTAATCGAAAAAAAATAGAAACCGGAACCACCACCGTAGCCGGCGGCGCTTTTCTGCTGGACGGTGGCGGCTGCGACGATAACGGCATCCCAGTTTAGTGGTTGCCGGTATGCGGCAGCAGCGGCGGAGGTCGGTCGGCAGACCAGGCAGCAGCGGGCAAGCGTGGTGGCCCAGCAGGGTCACTGCCAAGTAGCTTTGGCCCAAGGGGCTCCGGCCCAGGCAGCCTCGGTTCATTTGGGTTTCAGTCCAAATGGCCTGCGGCCCAAGGGGTCTCGATCTAGAGGGCTACGGCCCAAGGGTAATCACGACCCAGGTAGGTCTCGGCTCAAGGGGTTCTCGGCCCCAGGAGTTGTTGGCCCATTTTGCTTTTCGGTTAATTACAAAAAGGGTTATTAATTTTAAGCGGTTAAGATTAATAAGCTTTATATAAACTAGTATATTTATATGTTTTGATTAGTTGTTAGTCAATATATATATATTTTTTAGATATTTATTTATTATGACTAGTTTAGTTGTTTTAAATAAATTCTAAAAGGGTAAGTTTATATAAAGGAATGGAAAATCAAACAAGATGATTTTTAAGTGGCCAAATTTTGTCGTGTTAATTTTTTTTTTGAAAACTGGTAGAAACCCGGCATAGGATTTCATTCAAGTTTTGAATGAAGTTAAGTTTTTCAAAGGTTTGTTGAAAGACATCAATTTAATTAGAAGATCATGATTCCCATTTTTGGTTAATAGGTATTAATCAAAGGGTAAATGGGAATGGTTAAACGAATCAGGTTATGTGTTTTTACTGCATAGTTTATTGTTTATATATATAATTACGTGGTTGTAACATATAGTTGTAGTTTTGCCGACTTAGGACTCGTTTTTCTTTTTTTCTTCTTTTATTTTGGTTTTGGGAAAGCATGCGTGCCAATTATAATCCATTTCTTATTTGTAATTTTGTACTGGTTCGGGGAGGCCTGCGTGCCACTTACAACCCCATTCAATATTGTATTTGTAATAGATTAGTAGTAGTTTAATCATTCAACCAAAATGGACTCCAAGAAGGTGATCAAGAAAATGGTGTTTTCACACGAAGCATGGATACTTCGGGGAGGTGTCAACGCTAGTAGGAGCAACACATCAAGAAGGTGAATCCAAGTCACTTTATCCTTAGGTTTGACCTTAGGATTAGTTGGCAAAACTATAGGATTCATATGTTTTTTATTGTCTGCGTGGTTGTGGTTTATTTACTGCTTTTTATATATGTATATATATATATATATATATATATATATATATATATATATATATATATATGTGTGTGTGTGTGTGTGTGTGTGTGTGTGTGATGGTAAATAAAAGGGGGTTTAATAACAGGTTGTTATTAGACAGTGAAAAACCACGTCTTATGACAAACTAGAATACGACTTCAGTTTATTAGTCGTATTAGCTAAATTTTTATAAATTTAAAGTTTTGTCAAGATTATAAGTTTGGAACTTATAAGAGCCGTCTTGTGCACCTAGTTTAGGTACACATGTAAATCGTATTTTTTAAAACAGTTAGTTTTAAAATGGTTTTTCAAAAACTGGAAAATTAAGTTTTTCATTAAGCTTAATTAAAAACTCAAGAAAAATCTTAGATCAGTGTGCTAACAACCTAATGGTACACCTTGACTGTTAAACGGTACTTGGGTGTCGGAAGTGCCCAAACCTTGGGCATCCGGGTTAAAACCATTACGGGAAAGGGTATGAAAGATTCTGCGATAATCGGGAGTCCCGGCCAGAATTCATACTGTCTTAGGTGGTGCGATCTACTTTGGTGATAATCGGGAGTCCCAGCCCAAATAGCACTAGAGTAGAGTTAAACATACTAGACTAGGTCCAAGTGCTCTACGAGGTTCTAGGAGTCGTATCAGTTAGGTACGATTGGTACAGTGTGTTACCTACCAGAAATAGCATGACTTGGCGGGAAGTGCCCAAACCTTGCGTCAAGTATGTGAAATATGGGTCCTAGGTCTAATATATATTTGTTGGGGAGATAGCAATATCAAACCTAAATCAAACCTATCTATAAAGTAAAATAGGATTTGATGTTAACAAAACCATATATTCAGTTTTGGACTTAGATTGATGAAAAACATGTGTTGTTTTTTATCTAAGACTTAAAGAATTTCTATGTAAGATATGTCAGCTGACGAATCATAGTGTCAGCTGAACACTGAGTATCAGCCAAAGGACCAGCTTCAGGAAGATCAGCTGAGAAGAAAAGATCAGTCAAAGAGAATCAGCTGAGGAATCACATTGGATCAGCTGATAGCCTAAAACCATAAGCTAATGAAGATTTCAAGATCAGCTGAGCAGTCTAGGATCAGCTGACACAATCACAGTTATCAGCTGATGCCTCTCATCTGTCAGATAAGGTATTTATTACTTATCCAATCTTTTCTTTATAAGCTGACACTACTCAAAATGACTAGCTGAGCCCTTGGGAACAGCTGACAGTTTAGTTTGATCAATTTATTAGCTGCACGTTGAGTTGTGTTATCAGCTGAGCAATTTGATCAGCTGAGCAAATCTAGTCAGCTGAGTCTTTCACATTCAACCTTAGCTGAGCAAAATTATATTTGCAGTTCAGTGTCTATTAGCTGAGTCCTTATTGTATATCTCAGATAATAGCTTCTTATGTAATATTTTCTTTAGTCAAAGGCAGAACATGTGTTGTTCTTATTATGCCTTAGATCTTTCTTTGTAAAAGTACTTAGCACTTTTTGGATCTGCAAAAATACAAAAAGGATAGATCTTTATCCTCTGGAAAAGGAGAAAGATACTCTTGAAAAGAAGATCTCGAAGATATGATGTTAAGTATGGCTGGCAACTCCATACTTGGTAAAGTCACATCTTCAGAAAGCATGATATTGATTAAAGCACAAGAATGAAAGGAGAAGTTTACTTTTCCAAGATATAAAGGTAGTAGTTTATATACTTGGTTAAGTCAAGTCTTCAAAACGCATGGTGTTGATAAAAGTACAAGCATGGAAAAAGAAGTTCACTCTCCCAAGACATAAATGTAGTACTTTAATAATATAATAATGGATAGTGGGTTTATACTTTACCGGATAGTACATTCACTTTACACACTTTGTGTATAAAAGTGAACTTACTTTTCACCCACTAACTTTATCTATTATAATATTATTAAACCAAGTACCTTTGTCTCCTTCTCTCTTCAACCCGGACACACCTTGCTTATATATACTCATGCATGGAAACATGCTAAGTATGCGTTGAAAAGCACTGAAATCTCATAAGTTGAGAATTTGAAGAGTTAGCATTTTACTTTCAGTGTAACAAACTTGTTCATGTGTTGAACATCTTAGACATTAGTTGTTTAAGATTAGCATTGTCTATGTGTTAGACAAAACTAGTTGCCACCTTTTATTGAACTTAGAGTTTCCGCATCTAGTTCATGTAATTCTTGTTTAACATCAATAAGAATTATATAAAAGTAAACCGTGTGTCTCTTAAATTTTAATTTGCTAAAGTTTGTTTTCAACCCCCCCTTCTACAAACATTTGTTGTTGTAGTATCCATTCGGGACCAACAACTGGTATCAGAGCAGGCTAGATAATCCATATCTAAGATCTGTTTTGCTTACTCTTTAACTGCTTCTACCCCATACTACTAAATGGCCACTCCGATTGCTGCTTCAAATGGTTCTTCAAATAATGGTTCACTCACTAGGTGTCCAACTTTTGATAGAGAAAACTTTTCTCTCTGGAAGAGTAGAGTTCTTCTCTATATGTCAAGCCTTGATGATGTGATGCTTAAAACTGTAACTGAAGGCCCTTATGTTCCTTCCTCAACTATCCAGGTAACTGAAGCTACTGATGAAGTTCCTGCCGTTGAAAGACTAATTATAAAGCCTATAAATCAATAGTCTGATGAAGACAAAAGTCTTGTTAATCTTGATGTTAAAGCAAGAACAGCCTTAGTCTCTGCACTACCAAATGATGTCTATCATCAAGTTCTTAATTGCAAATCTGCAAAAGAGATGCTAGACACTTTGACCGTTGCATATGAAGGTACTGAAGAAGTGCAGGAAAACAAGAAACTTCTTCTGGTAAGAGAATATGAGTTCTTCTTTGCTCATAAAGGTGAAAGTCTAACTCAGACCTACACCAGGTTCAACTGCCTTATTAATGACTTAAGAAGGGCAGATGTTCCCAAGAGCAATAAAGAGCTTGTAAACAAGTTTCTAGACTCCCTCCCAGAATCTTGGGATCATTTTATCACTGTGCTTAAACATGGTGAGAAAATCAAGGGTCTTTCACTGGTTGGTTTATATGGAAATCTTATGAATCATGAACAATTAGTGAAACAAAGGAAACTCTCTACCAAGGATATGAAGGAGGCTGCAAAAGCTCCAAATACTGCCCTTGTATCTAAGGATACAAGATCTAGGAGTTTTGTAGCAGTGGTGGATGAATCAAGTGATGAGGAAGAAGAAGAGGAAACTTCTGATGAAGAGCAGGTGGCTGATGGGGATGAAGTTCTGGAGAACATGGACAGCATTGAAGCTGCTGTTGAGCAGGCTGCCATGTTGGTTAAAAGGTTCAAACCGTTCTTGAAAAGAAAGGGTGTCAAGAGGTTTGAAAGGAAATCCTTCAAAGGAGAAAAAGCCATGTCAAAACCAAAGGCTTCTGAAGGTTGTTTCTCTTGTGGCAAGACATGTCACTATGCCAGTGAATGTAAGTCCAAAGGAAACACGGGCTTCAAGGGTTCCTCAAGCTCATACAGCAAGATTGATTATGAAGCCAAGTATAAGAAGCTTCTTGCTGCTGTCCTTGACAAGAAAAAGAAGAAAGCTCAGAACAGGGTGCTGGTTGCTGAAGAAGAAGATTGGGCTGAGGAAGATATCTCAAGTGATGAAGATGAGGTCCTCACAGCTCAGTTCAGTTTGATGGCCAACACAGCAAGTACAAGTTCTTTTGATGAGGACATGAAGAAAGCTGCTAAAGCTTGTACTTCTCCTGACTGGGATCCCTCTTCTATGTATCAGGTTGGAAAATTTATTAACTATGAAGATAATGAGAAAAACACTATGTTTGATTATTTGTGTGTTGAGTTTCAGTCAAATATTCAAAGAGAAAAGAAGCTAAAAACAGAAATAGAATCACTAAAAGAGAGATTAAGTCTTAAAGATGAGAAACTGAAGCAAATGACAAAACTGGAAGATGATTTAGCTAATCAAAAGATACTTAATCAGATCTTGGTAAAAGAAACCAATGAAGCAACAATAAAGTTTAATGACCTTTAAAAAGTAGTTAGATCTTGGTGTGTTTCTGCTGAGAAGACCACTCAGTGTGTCAATGAGCAGATTTCAAAACAAGTTCAAGCTATTATTGGTGGAAATTATTCCCAAGCTGCTAACTGTGTTGATTTTAGCAAGAACATAAATATCTTAGAAAAGGTTGATATTTTACCTCTTACTTTTCAAAAGATTGTAAAAGGAAAAAGTATTATCACTAACAGATTCGTTAAAAGTAAGAGTACTCAGCTGAAAGACTCAACCTCTTCAAAAGTTGGTTCAAGTTCTATTGTCTTGACAGAAAGCAAAAGTACTGAAAATTTAAGTGTAAAGGAAGTAAGTAAAGGAATGGAATCATTTGTTGATACCAAAGAGACATTCTGTTGTCAAACCTTGAAAGCTGATACATTAAATTTAGGAACTCAGCTGACTGAAAATTCTTTAGCTAATGATGTTAAATCAGCTGATCAAAAAGTAGATGATAACTGCTCAGCTGATAGCCTGTCAGCTGATCATGGATCCTCTTCTGTTTGTTTAGCTGATCAAATATCACTTCAAACTCTTTTAATAGGAGAAACTAAAAGTAAAAGACCTTTTGTTTACAAAAAGTCTCAGTCTGACATACCTAAAGTTGATCATAAACTCATTTTAACTAAGGGTCAACCTAAGGTAACTGTAAACAAAGACCTTATTAATTTACAGAATCAGCTGCAACAGCTGAATGGTGAAATCTGTCAGCTGATGACCCATAGTCATCAGAAAACAGTTAAGACATCTCTTAGGCAATTACCAAAACATGTTAAAGGCTCCAAAAATCAAATATGTTATAAATGTGGGAGCAGAGAACATAAGGCAAGTAATTGTTCTCTTGAAGGTAACTCAAGACAGCGGACTGATTATGATAACACAGTTGTTTCTCTCATTCATAAACAACCTAATATAAAGTGGATGGCTAGGTGCAATCCACAGGGGTCCACTTAAATGTGGATGCCCAAATGTCACTAACCTTTCTCACGTGGGAGAGAAATCTCCGAATCGTGCTTAGGCACGAGAGAAAGTGGCATGTTCTAGAACAACCTCTAGGAAATCCTCCTGCGAGCAACGCTAGGGCAGATGTCAGGGAGGCTTTTCAGAAGCGCTCCAACGATGCCCTATATGTCAGCTGCCTCATGCTTGCAACTATGAGTCCAAAGTTGCAGTCTAGCATTATGGAGACTCTTGCTTATGACATGATCCACCAGCTGAGGGACATGTTCCAGGAGCAAGCTCGCACAGAACGTTATGATGCCACCAGGGCATTCAACTCGTGCAAGATGGCTAAGGGGACCTCGGTCAGTAACCACGCCATGAAAATGAAAGGTTACATGGACCACCTAGAGCGACTTGGGCACCCAGTACCATTGCAGCTAGCAACGGATATGATACTCAACTCGTTTTCAGATGACTATAAGCCTTTTATAGTCAACTACAACATGAACAACATGGAGAAATCCGTGGCCGAGTTGCACTCTATACTCAAGACAGCGGAGCAGAGTATCGGGACCAAGTCCAAGGACATTCTCATAGTGGGACATGGCAGACATAAGAAGAGGAAGGGGCGCAACGGAAAAGGAAAGGGCAAGGCCCAGCCCAACCAGAATGCACCCAGGGCTAATAACGACAACAAGGGCAAGAAGCCGAAGCCGAACAAAGCAAGAACCGAGAATTGGTGCTTCAAGTGCGGTGAGGTCGGGCACTGGAAAAGAGATTGCCCGAAGGGTCACGAGGCAGGTGGCAAGGCTGGCCCCTCAGGTATCGTGTGAATAGCTTCTTTATCACTTTCCACTTGTAAAAGTTTTTACGAGTATTCTAATGTCTTGCAATCGTTTATTGTAGGAGGAGATGGAAAGTGATGCGGCCCAGCATAAAGAAATCCTAAGGCAACTTACGGATATTATAATATTTCCTAGTTTATTAAACTTCTTTTTAGTTTTTATGAACATGTTTTATACTGATTGTTTTATTGAAACTTATAGTTATGAGTTTATGGAAATTTAATTATTTAGTTTATATCCGTGCACGTATTTTTTGAAGGGTTTTGTAGGGTATAAAAACATGCACAGCGGAATAAAAACCCCTCCAGTGATCTCATCTAACTCGTACAGTAACTTAGAAGAAGAAAAGGATTAAAAAGTTATACCTTGATGCAAACCAAAACTTTTTCCTTTAAACCTCTAGACAGCTGCAGGTTATCCACTGCTACTGCACCACCTTGAACTGGCTGCTAGACTGCCTAAGGATTAAACCTCGGATCAAACCGTGACCCGCGATGTATGTATGTGTGTCTATGCGTCGCCGCCGGCCACCGTACTCGGTGGTTCGGTTCTCAGTTTTGCGTCGCCGGAAAACTCAAGAGAGAGAGAGAGAGAGAGAGCGCCGCCGGCGAGAGAGATATATGAGGGAGGATTAGGGTAATCTATTTTCTTTTGTGATTATCTTATGATTAATGAGGCTCAAAAAAGGTTTATATAATAATCCTTACTAGGCCAATCCCGTTTAATTAAAGCTCATCTTTAATTAAACTATTAATCAATTACAGAAAATACCCTTTTCTAATTAATTAATAACTATTAATTAATTGGTTCCGTTAATATTTAAACTAAATATTAACTTCTCCTTTTTAAATAATAAATAACTTTTATTATTATTTTTTTTCTTTCTCAATAATTAATTAAATTATTAATTATTGTGATACACAAACAGGTAAAATCCAACAGGTTCTAATTGGGTGTGCAGTAGTGTGATCCTTTAGTGTCACATAGTATTGGACACGATGATACATGTTATCTATCTCTGCACATAATCTAACATTTTTATGAATCAGGATTAGTCCAGTTGTGACTAAAAGAATACCAATAAGTCAAGTCTTGACTTGATTGGTGATTCATAGTGATCTTATGCTATGATTTGTTGTAGTTACATAAATACTGGCTCCACTATTCAAATGCTTAAATAAACAAGTGTTGTTTATAAAATTAGATAATTTTTCTAATTTAACAAGTGTTTAAGTTTTTTGTGAAAAGTGAATGTTCAAGGTCTTGAACAAATGGAAATAATAGTCATTATTTCTAAGTAAAATAGTATTTGATAAAACATTTAAGATAGTATAAAAGTGATTATGGTTGTTACTATAATCAAGGGAGTTTTATACTAAAAGTTTTTAGGGAAAGAAATTTAAAATGCCTTCACAAGTATTTTGCATTTATGGTAAGTTTAATGAGACCACTTTCTGTAATTGGAAAGATGGATATATGGAGATCCAAGTTTTTGGTTTCATAAAACAATTTCTTACAAAAACTAAGTTTTAAAACATGTGTTTGGAACACAAGTTCTTAGACATATTAGTCAAGGATTGACTAAGTCTAAAAAGATGTTTTAAAGTAATGCACTTTTTCATAAAAGATAGTGGGAGCACCTGACTAGTGTATTTATCAAAGTTATAAAAGTTGTCTTTAACTAGAATGATAAATACAAAATTGAACTTTTAGAGTATATAATTATCGGATATTTTTAGAGGCTATCTAATATTGTGAGTTCTTGAGAAAGGACTAATCCGAGGAACGCATGACTTATTGAGAGGTACTCAATAAAGACATCATTGCAAGATTTGAGTCAAGTTATGACTTAAATAAAAATTATACTCATTAAGTTCAGTAAGTTGGCTTAATTAAATATTGTTGGTTGGTCAAAGTTAGAAATGATGAAATAGGATGTTCTTTAACATTCTTAGTAGTGATATTAGATTAGTGTTGGCATGCACAGGGAATCTAATTTCAAGTTTCTTGCAAGTAGGTGTAAGAAGGTTTATCATTTCAAAAGGATAATAAAATCCAGTATATCTACAAATGTAATTAAATTTTTAATTACAGGAAGGTTGTTTTATAAAATCAGAAACTTAGGAGTTATTTCCAGTTTCTCCAAGTTTAAGGAATTTTATAAAATAAGTAAGTCTAGAATTGTTCTTAGGTTGCAAGAACGATTTCTAGCAAAACCAAGAAGGAGCACTTCAGGGTGCTAGTCTTGAGTTTTAGGTTTATAATCATATTAATTTTTTCTTGTAATATGTGATAAGTTACAATGCAAAAGTAATAAGTAATTCGGATATACACCGTGAACCGAGTCAATGAAATGGTAGAAATTATACATCTTTATTCCAGGGCGGAATATGGAAGAGTGTAGAAATTAGTTTCATTGTTCTTCACAAATTTTGTATGTTTTGGTTCATCCATGAATAAACTAAGTTTATTCAAAACATTATCCGTGACTACTTATCGTGGTGGGAACTATGATAGGGCTATAAAGTCATCGTGATTTTGGGGTAGATTCGAAAGTATGTCGAATATAGCTGCAAAAGGTTTTTGCGGACCAAAATTGACGGATATTCGTTAGGGTTACGAATATTGGATTGACCCACTGTGAAAAATACTTCGTGGATTCATGTCAAAAGTATTTATCACATAGGTTATCCTTAAGCCTGAGGTATTTTGTTTGGGATGCGGTAACTGTTGTCTTCTTAGCGCGTTTTAACGGCACGCCGTAACAGGGTGGTCATAAGAAGCGTGTCTAGATTCAGTGGGAGCCGTATTTCCAGATGCAAATATACAAGATGGTAATTGCACCTTCTTTTTAGGAGAGATATTTTCGGGCCCCTTGACTGATTAAAGAAACTGGTAAGTGCACGGCCGTGCCCAAACGAACTGATCTGTTCTTTCTCGTTTATCACACAGTTTTGAAATCAAGTATGTCATGAACCAATTTTTGAGTCTTTGAGTTGACTTTCTCCATGCTCATGCTCAAAATTGAAATATCGCGCTGCAAGAGACAAACCTACATATATGCATGTATGTATATATAAAAACGTACCCATTCATGAACAGGGAGTTTATGATAGTTTAGTTTGTAAACAGTTAGTTTATAACAGGTTACTTCTAAGCAGGTTGCTTATGAAGTTTTATCACAAGTTACTTTGGGGTATAAGAGTTCTTATAACCTGGTCACCCTAAGTGTCTGGCTAGGGACCTCCTTAGGCTAATAATGTGCAGTAACTATTACTTATCTTGCACAAGTGGGAGTCTGTTGGATTATGTGCAGAGATAATTAATGGGCATATTGTATCTAATGTTATAAGAGACTAAAGGGTCACATTGTTACACACCCAAATCAGAACAGTTGGATTTCACCATAAATCTGTGTGAAAATAATTAATCAGGTTGGATTAATTATTAAAGAGAAAAGTAAATAATTAATCAGTAGTATTAATTATTGAAAAGAGAGAAATAAATAATTAATCAGTTTGTATTAATTATTAGAAAGGAAATAAATATTAAATAGTTAATTATTATTTAAAGAGAATTAAATATTAAAGTTTTAATATTTAACGGACCAGTTAATTAATAGTTAATTAATTAACTAGTGAAGTCCAGGAGGTCAAAGTGAGAAGATTGAAAGTTTAATTAAAACCAGTGGGCTTTTAATTAAACAGACTTAGGTCCATTTAATCCTTATATATATCCTTAAGCCTAAAGGATTAAAAGAAGATAACAAGGGATTTAGGAAGATAAAAACCTAGCCACCACTCTCTTTCTCTCTCTCGATCTCGGCTCTCTCTCATCACTCTCTCTCTCGGCTCTCTCTTGCCGTCGAACAAAAACAAACACCAAGGGTGTTTTCGTTTTTGGTTCTTACGCAATACACACGCACACTCAAGTTATTTTCGAGTACTTGAAGCTTTGGTAATCCAGGAGCGGTCTAGCAGCCAGTTAATTGGAGGTGTAGTAGTGGTGGACTTACTTTAGCAATCCCAGGTTCAAAACAGGTAAAATTTTGAACCTTTATTGTAGGTTGTTAAGAAACTCTATAGATCATCAGTATTAAAGATCCTAACCCTTTTTGGGGTTTAGAGGGTTGTGTTCAATCCAGTTCCGCTTTAGGATTGAACCAGTAGAATCAAACCCAGGGTTTGACCAGTTTGTGTCATATGGTGGTTTTGTCAGATCAAAACCCTACAATAGGTATGCAACTAAATGAAAAACAACATTGTTTGTTAGACAATCTTTGGAATGTGCAAACTATGCCACAAGCTTACCAACAAGGGGGTATGGCGGATTTTTTGGGTTTCCGTTAAACCACTAAAAATGAAAATAAATCTTGACATAAATAAGATAAAGATAAATAAGAGGAACGATAAACTCACTTAGAAATGTGGGGATTAGAAGCACCAGAGAGTATTTGCAGCGGTAGTTCCACGAGAAGAATATTTTTGGTTTTTTGATAATAATAAGGGATATAATATGAAGTATTTAAGGAGTAAGGATTATTCTAAGAGAGCAGAAGAGAGAGTGTTTATGCTTCTATGGATTTTTTGAACAAGCTTGTATTATTATTGATTTCTTAGTTCTGCGTTCTTTACAAATGAGCTCTAGATCGTTTATATAGACGATCAATTGAAATAAAAGACAACATACAATAAATACTATGCCTACTCTAATAATTTACATGGATACAAAGTCAAGAAAGGAAGCGTAAAATTTTCAAAGAGTCATAAATTTTTGTCAGACAAAATTTTTTTTTGTCTTTTGTCTTTTGTCTTTTGTGTGTGTGCGTCACTGCATACGTCTGATTTGCATTATTGTCCGTGCTATTGCGTCACCGCTTGCGTTTGATTTGCATTATTGTTTGTTGTTGAAGGTCCTCTAGAAGTCTCTATGTGTTTCGTCTATTGATGGTGCCGTAGCCGTATCGTCTTTTAAAGAAAAATCAACATTTTCTTCGTTGTTTATGTCTTCTGTCTTCTGTCTTCATCATCTCTCCTTCCCATAAAAAATGAAGAAGCATGTTCCAGTTTTTGTGTGACCATATCTGCACATAATGACCTTCTGCTAGTAACTTGAAGCTCTCCCAGAAAAAGTCTTGTGGTAGATTTGGGGTTTGCTGAAAGAGTGTTACTAGTTTAATAAAGTTCTCACATGCCTGAAAATGTTTTTACTTCTTCAGGTTCTATATAAAAATTAGTTACCCCAAAGTGTTGTCTTGCGACTTGCATGACTTTTGAAAAATTATAAAATCCTTTGTAAATGGGACTAGGACATTGTATATATTTTGCAATTGTCTCCCATTTATTGAAAATACCAATTTTTGTTCCCCTAAAAATTACATAATGAGAAAATTTTTATTTCTTTATTTCAGGGGCTTTTTGACTTTATTTAACAAAATTGATACTTAAAGCGTTTAAAACTTGTGCTTTGAAAGACGAAACTTGTGGCATAGTTTGCACATGCCAAAGATTGTCTAACAAACACTGTTGTTTTTCATTTAGTTGCATACCTATGATGGGTCGAAATTTTTTGGCCTCATCATGGCATACTTGTAAAGCATAATTTCCAAATATAATAACCGAACTAGCCGGTTTTTGTATAGCTTGTATATTTTTTGTACCATGTTGTAAAACATAGGGATTGGTAGGACGAATTTTATTCATCTCCAATCGTGGTCTTATTGAAGAACTAAAAGTTTGTAGTAATTGTGTTTGTGTAATATCCTCAAATCCTTGTTCAGAAGTCTGTTGCGAAAGACTTTGAACTTTGGATCATTCTTCTGTTGAAGATGATCATTTCTTAAAGGAAATATAAGTTTCTTCTTTCCTTTATCTTTGCTAGCTATCTACAACAAATAATTTGTTAATGTTTCTAGAAAGCATATCTGATATACCATTATTTTTTCCTTTGATGTGCTCAAAGTTTATCTTATACCCACTGCCTTGTATGACATTTTGTAAATTTACCCACCTAGTTCTATTTACCTTTTTACTTTGATCATTTTTAATAAAACAAACTATGGCTTCACAGTCTGTTCTAACTGTAAATTCTTTGTGTAAAAATATCTTAAATTTTTCTAAAGTGTTGATTAATGCTTGAATTTCAAAATCCAAACTTGTCCAGTTTGTTCCTGCTTTGTTAACATTTCCACTTGCATATGAACATATTTTCTCAGTATCTTTAGGACTGTATTTATCTGGTTTACAAAGTAAGGTTGCTCCCCATCCTTCTTTACAACCATCTACTTCAATAATTATATAATATGTAATTAATGGTAATTTTAATGGCTTAATATTTTTAACTGCTTCTTTTATAATTTTTACTAACTTTATATCTTCCGTATTAAAATGTCTTTGCCTATTTTTTGTCGTTTTACTATATAATGGTCCAATTAACTTTGAAAGATTGGGTATCGTAATTAATTAATCCCAAAAATGCTAGTATTTGTTTTAAGTTTTCAAATTTTTCTGGAAATTCTAAATTTTTTGTAGAAATATGTGATTGTAATTCTATTTTCCCATTGCCTATTTTAAGACCAAGAAAAGAAAATTTTGTTTTAAACAATTCCATTTTTCTTTTAGAAACTACTATACCGTTCTTTTTAATTTCTTCAAATATCCTCTGTAAATGTTTCTCGTGTTCTTGCACTGTTTCACTGGCAACTAAAATGCCATCAATATTTCAAAGATTTATGGATAATATATTTCTTAAATATGATATATATATATATAGTGGGAGGTTCAAATAAGAACTTAAATATTTTTGAGAAACGGAGACTCAATCACAGCCGTCCAATTCTTCCTCCTTCAATGTCATTGCTCACCCATGAATTTCCTTACATGCACCCTGCCACACTCGATTCCTCCACACTTTCATCCATGTATTCTACTTAAAAAATGAACGGCGGAGATTGAGTCTTCCATTATAATTTAATTTCTCATTCTCATATAAACTTCCCATAAATAAATAAATAAATAAATAAATATAATATATATATATATATATATATATATATATATATATATATATATATATATATATATATATATATATATATATATATGGGAAGGTTCAAATGAGAATAAGAAATTAATTGAGAATGAAAGACTAAATCTTAGCCGTCCATTTTGTAAGTGGAATTCATTGATGTAAAGCGTGAGGGAATCGAGTGTGGCAAGGTGCATGTGAGGAATTTATGGGTGGACAATGACATTGAAGGAGGAAAATTGAACGGCTGAGATTGAGTCTCCCATTCACAATTAATTTAAAGTTCTCATTTGAACCTTCCAATATATATATATATATATATATATAAAATAATTTACCTTAGCAAACATCTATTATAAACTAAGAAATATGTGTTCGACTGTTCCCTCGTGCCATTTCATTTCTCATAAAACTAAAAAAAGCCTATCTCCTTCATATTAACTTTATTTAGTAATTTTTTTATTAAAACCCATAAATTGACTCACAGACTCACAGTACACCAGTACCCGTTTCTCTTAGGCTATCCCAATTTGATAGTTACAATACATGTTGCACACTGTACAAGCATCTTCTGCGACACTCCTTGGTGCGACACTCCTTGATGATAAATGTTATATGGTTATTTCATTTAGTGTTTTAACAATGACTTAATTCTTGTAATTACATGCAACACTCCTTGTGCTGCATGAGGTCCATATTTTGTACTTGAAACATTAATATAAGGGTGCTGCTATGCACACGCAATGCGTGTGACTGGCAAAAGTATTTCTCATTTGACAAATGCGAAATACGTGTTGGAAAGTGCGAAATACATACTTGAAAAGTGTGAAATACGTTTCGTATCTACGAAATGTCATTGTCAATATTGCAACAGAACTCTCTCTCTCCACTCAATTAACTGTAAATGTCTGCTGCTAAAATTAAATGCTGTTAACATTATGTGCACATCTTCCAAGAATTTCTCTCTCTTACTCATAATTTAGCTTCCCAACAACAACTCACCACTCCCTCCCTCTCACTCTATTCCGAAACCGGACAGCGACTACCGGTCAGCAACCACCGCCGCCGGACAGCGACCGCCTGAGTTTGTAGATCTAGGGTTTCTCCTTTCTCTAGTCTCTTTCTCTCTTTTTCTCTCTCCTTCCATCGCCGGCCCACTGCTTATGCAAGAAAATTGAGCGGTTGTCGTCTCCGGCGAAGGTGCCAGAAGAATCCGATAAAAACCCAGATCTTCCGACCAACATCTTCCGGCCACCATCAAAAACCTCCGATAAAATAGTTCCTTTGTTTCCGTTCGCCGTTCACTGCGACAACAAAACCCAGATCTTAATCTCTTCTTCTAACAACGAGTGGTGGTGTAATGGAGTATCTGCTTAAGCCTTCGCCGTTTGCCATTCGCCGTTTGTACCGGCGGTGTAATGGAGTTACGGTGAGTTAGAAAGTCAGTGTTTATATTTGACTTACGAATCAGGAGTTGCTTGGCCCATATCTAGGAAGCGGTGGAAGTAGCAGACGGCAGAGGCAGTTGCGGAGGAAGCAACGGAGGGCGACAGGTTTCGGAGGAGCGGCAGCGGAGGAAGTGGCGCTTGAGGGGTGCCCAGATCAGGGCTTCACCAGGGCCGATGCATGGAGAGAATGATAGAAAATCACTTGTAATGGATTTACTAAGAAATGGGTGTACTGGAAAGAAGATGAGTTCACTTTACAATTGGCTGTCAGTTAGGAAGGGTATTTCGCACTTGGCAAATGCGAAATACCCTATTTCACACTTGTGAAATGCGAAGAATGCGTGCCACAAGAAATCCTGTGCGTGGGGATAGCCTGACCCTAATAGAAATATAATACTTGTTTTTCAAAAAAAAAAACATCTTCTGCATTAGCTTATAATTGTATTAATAGGCAGACTCAAACTTGTGGCTAGGCATTGCTATCTTGCCATCTCCATCCAAACTCTTTTAATATTATTATTGATTGATGTGTTCGTATTATTTATTTTGACTGGATTCCACGTTTAATATACCCCATTGCTGTACTGTCATATGTCTCCAATTATTCATCTTCCCAGGAGTTTTAAAATGTCACCATTTCTTATAACTTTATGTTGCCATTCACTCACTCACTCACTCTCTCTCTCTCTCTCTCTCAAATTAAGAAGCACAACATTGAAATGGCAACCATTGTTTTGTATCCATCTCCAGGAATGGGCCACCTGATTTCAATGGTGGAGCTCGGAAAACTTATCCACAAACACCACCCTTCTTTCTCTATCGTTATTCTTACACTCATCCCTTCCTTTAACACCGGCACCACCGCCTCCTATGTCCACCACATCTCCGCCACATTCCCCGCCATCATTTTCCATCACCTTCCTGATATCCCACTTGACCCCCTGCCTTTTCCCTCCATGGAAGCCATTATCTTTGAGCTTATTCGACTAAGCAACTCCAATGTCGAGCATGCAATTGAATCAATTTCTAAAAATGCCAACATCACCGCCTTCGTCATCGATCTTTTTTGCACGCCGGCGATGTCTGTGGCGTCCGGAACCAACATACCTGTTTACTACTTCTATACTTCCGGCGCATGTTGCCTAGCGCAATTTCTCTACTTTCCGACGATTCATAAAACCACTACTAAAAGTTTTAAAGATATGAACACACTCATCCACTCGCCGGGGTTGCCGCCTATACCGTCGTCGGAGATGGTAGGCCCAATGCTTGATAGAAACTCTACTGACTACCGGGATATTCTTGAATTTTGTCAAAACTTGCCCAAATCAGCTGGAATCATCGTAAACACATTCGAATCACTGGAACCAAAAGCGATTACAGCAATTACCGATGGAGTATGTGTCCCGGAACAGCCTATGCCGCCACTTTACTGCATCGGACCTCTGGTGGCAGACGGTAGTAAAGATTCACATGAGTGTTTGAATTGGCTCGATTCTCAACCGCCTCGAAGCGTTGTTTATTTGTGTTTTGGGAGTTTGGGTGTGTTTTCGAGTGATCAGTTGAAGGAGATAGCAAAGGGTCTGGAAATGAGCGGACATCGGTTTCTTTGGGTGGTAAGAAGCCCGCCGTCGAACAGAAAAGAAGACCGTTTTCTGCCGTCCTCGGAGCCGGAGCTGGATTCACTACTACCAGAAGGATTCTTGTATCGTACAAGAGAAAGAGGGCTCGTAGTGAAAAAATGGGCCCCACAAGTGTCGATTCTCCGTCATGAGTCTGTTGGTGGGTTTGTGACGCACTGCGGGTGGAACTCGGTGTTGGAGGCGGTGCAGGCGGGTGTTCCGATGGTGGCGTGGCCGTTGTATGCGGAACAAAGGTTCAACAAGGTGGTGTTGGTGGAGGAAATGAAGTTGGCGCTACCAATGGATGAGTTGGATTGCGGGGTGGTGGTTGCGGCGGAGGTGGAGAAGCGGGTAAGACAGCTGATGGAGGGGGAGGAAGGTAAAGCTGTGAATGAGGTGGCGACGGCAAGAAAAGAAGAGGCTGTGGCGGCAATGAGTGACGGTGGGTCTTCTCATGTGGCTCTGTCAAAGTTGGTTTCGTCGTGGTAGCCATTGATGTTGATAGTGGTCAAACAAAGAGGGGCCAAGGAATCAGGCGTGATTGTGTTGCATTTCTCGAAAATTAATGTACAACCGGCTTATATAACTAATAAATCTTTATAGTCTGCATTGAAGAATAAATATAAAAAAAACATTATGCAATCTTTTGTAAATTATGTAAATAATTAATTTCATTCAAGTAAAGTATGAGAATTAATTATATAAGACTATACGTTATACATGACTCGAAGGCTATCGGGTAAGCTCGAGTACCCCAGGAACACCAAAACTTGATTTTGGGTAAGCATGTACGAGTAGGTGAATCGGGTTGCAGAACTCGATGGACTCTTTCACACCCCCACCCCCCTCAGCCCCTCACAACCAATCACACTTCAACACGTATTTTTTTTATTTTAATATATTAATAAAAAAATGAGGATAATTTTAAGATAAGGTATAACTTGATATTGGGTAAAGGAGAAAAAAAATGATGTGGCGCTGATGTGGCTGCAAGTAAACCTTACCTGCAGGTAAGGTATAACGCGTAGCCTAACATGTATATACTAACTAAAAGTGATACTTTTGTGTATGGATATTGTCCATTAGTATAGAAATCTTAGATTACATGCAAAATAGGACCATCTATAAAATTAGTAATTCAATTTAGCTCATGTTTAAGTTATAGTTATAAGGACTAATTTTAGGATTTGGATTAATTGTATTAGTGATCCAAATTGTATTTTAAAATTTTGGACGAAGTAGTATTTTGGTAA
Organism: Pulicaria dysenterica; assembly: GCA_947179395.2. Taxonomy (NCBI): domain Eukaryota; kingdom Viridiplantae; phylum Streptophyta; class Magnoliopsida; order Asterales; family Asteraceae; genus Pulicaria; species Pulicaria dysenterica. The sequence goes on along the minus strand of OX359293.1, from coordinate 12,241,584 downwards.
TTCACATGTGATATTTTACAAAATCACATGTAATTGTATACTGATCACCTGTGATTGTATTTTAAAATTTTAAGACTATGGTTTTTACATAAACTTTATTAAAAATATCTCACTAAATATTATAAACCATCAAGTTTATATTACTTTATTTTTAAACATCAAAGCAATTTATCTAAATAATAACATGTTAAATTAACATATTAAAGCATACCTTTATAAATGAAAGCATATGAAGGCGGAGGAGAGGTGTAAATGGCACCAAAATCCGGTGACGGTAATGGCGACAGTGGAGGGTCGACGACTTCGATAGTGGGTAGCTTCCAAATTAACCTTTCAATTGGCTCATACGAGCCACAAATAGTCGAAGAAATTAAGTGTTAGTCTGACGATTGGGAGCTGGAGCGGTGGCAAGAAGACAGACGATGGTCGACGGATGGCGTCAACAATGGCAACGTCACAAAAACATGTGATCGTCTATATCAGAGTTTAGCAAACATATGCTACAGCTTGTGGAAATCACAGGAATACCTCTCCTCACCAAGTAGGAGCCTTTTGTATTGTAATTTGCATACCATAATATTTATCTTACTTGTCACATAATTTAACCATAATGTCCTAAAAACAAGATGAAGATGGTAAATGAGCATCTTTAACTTTCCGAAGAGAATCAATAGAAAAAACATCAATCACTTATAAAGAAAGCAGCACATGCCATAGCATTTTCCTATTACTGTTTATAAAATAGGATGATTAAAGATAAGTCAAAATTTTAATTGAAGAGCCAAGTACAAACTTCTAGACACACCTCAACATTTGCAAGGAACAAATATGAGTGAATCACAACTAGCTACATCAAATTCAAGAAATGTTAAACTACTTAAATCAACCTACAACTAACAAACCCGAGGTTTGTCAACAGGTTTAAAAGTTAACCTTTGTATTATTGAGCTTGATTAAATGGATGCTGAGTTAAGCTATGTATTTGTGAGCTTCATATAGAGATATAAACACTTATAGGGGTACTATGTGCTATTAGTAATGCTATTATACACTTTGGCTCACTACATAAGAGTAGGACTATCAATTTTATTTATTTTTTAAACTTAGTTAAGAAATATTGAGTCGGAAATTCAATCAAGTTCTTATGAACATAGGGTTGCTTAACCTTAATTTAAAATTATATCTCTATGGGCTGTTTGGTTGGACGGATTTCAAAGGAATTCAAGGGAATTGGAATCTAATTCCAACCAATTCCCTTGTTTGGTTCAACTTTTAGTAAGGAAAAGGATTCCTAAATAGATCCAAAATCCATCAGATGAAGGATTTCAGATTCCATCCAAGTTTGGATGGATTTCAGATTCCATCCCAAAAGCCCTTACCTCCTTCTTCCTCAGATGACCCAAAATCGCACCTCAGTACACATCGCACCTGTGACCGGCGAGTAGCGACGGCGACTGACGACGGCGACGACGACGACGACTGACGACTGGCGACTTGCGACGGTGACTAGGGCTTCGACGATGGCGACTAGGGCTTCGACGAGCTGGCTTGGCGACTAGGGCTTCGACGAGGTCGACTAGGGCGTCAACGAGCTTCGACTGAGGAGTGGCGACTTGCGACGGCGAATAAGGCTTCGACGACGACAGCTAGGGCTTCAACGAGGTGGCTTGGCAACGACCTGCGGCGGCGGCGACTAGGGCTACGACGATGGGGGCGACTATGGTGAATGGTGATGGGAGGTAACAAGCCCTAATGTAAATCCAATTCCTGGCACTACCAAACACGTGAGGTAAGATTTCAAAATCCAAATCCAAATCCTTCAAAATCCAATTCCTTCCAACAATCCAATTCCTTCAAAAAAACAATACATCCAACCAAACGCCACCCTAATGTTTTAGGGGTTTGTCCCCAGATTATGCAATTCAAATATGTATCGCCTTGCTAGGAAGGTTATGTGCATAATAGTCGTGTGCTTCGAGAAGCAATCTCAAGGTCTCGCAGTTCCTAGTGGTTACTATATATTATTTAGTTGACGTTAGACATTGCAATGCCGATGGCTTTCTTGCCCTATATAGAGGACAACAATATCCACCTGAAAGAGTTTCATGGTCATCCACCACAGGAATATTTGAAATATGAAACATGCCAAAGCTATAAATATGAGTAAGAGAGGTTTTGGATTGCTAAAAGAAAGATTGGAAGATCTTTGCACAATCTTCATTCTTCGCAATTCAAACCCAAATTTGGATAATTATGACATGTTGCCTCCTAAACAACTTGACTTGAAAGTTATGAGCCATACTATGCAAGAGTCTCTCATTGAAGAAGAAGATTATTCGAAAGTTTATAAAAGTCATAGTCCGCAAGAGTCTCTCATTAAAGAATAAAATATAAAGGAAAATCAAAAGGAGGAGCTGGAAAGTGAAGATGTTTAATATGTTCATCTTATTTGTCCAAGTAATGAGTGGCTCACATTGAAAAATATCATGTCATATATGTTTTAAAGATAAATAATGTATTCTCTTGATATTTTATCCTTCTATATATTATATTATAAGATGAAATGTTAAATTTAATAATTCTCTTATTTAATTAATTTAATACTTGTATTAATCTTGTGAATATAAAAATAAATATAAGAAAATTTATGAGGGTATATCAAATTTTATCTTTTAGTCTATGTCATGATTAAGGATGTTTTGATGTGAACTTTTAAAATGAGAATGTGATTTTAATATTACAACTCTAAGTACGATGTTTAGTTTGGTAGAGTACACATTGTTATTTTTCACTTTAATATATAATTAATCAATTAATTGATATCAAGTTGAAAGTGGTGTTAGCTATGAGTTATTTCTCTTCTTTTACTTTTGCTTACCCTATGACATATCAGCGTTATATCATTCTCTTTTTCATTTTTTTTCTCTACCAAAATTAAGTGTTATACCTCTCATTTTCTTTCCTAAACTTCCTCCACTTTTTTATTTTATATTAACAAATGGTTATTTAAGTAAATAATATAATTCATTAATTAACTAATTAATTAAATTTTCATACAAGACTAATAACATGAACTTATAAAAAATCAAAACTTGTAAAATAAAAATAAAAAGTTACATGATTTTAAACTTAAAACTAAACAATAATATTTTAGTCAAGTGGAGGCCACCCGTGCTTGGCTCGTATCTTCTCCTTCAACATCAACGTCGTTGTCAATGCACCTTTTGTAGATGATTTGTCGGCTTCATGTAAAACTCGTAGTCTTTAAAAGTCCGATCCGCTTCTTGTAGTTCCAATTGTTATTCGCGATACGAGAGAAGTAGGTCATTTTTTGAATTTATCGACGCTAGTTCCTCCAATAACGATGTGATGCTCTCTTTTTTTGACCCGGTTCCGGATGATAATGATGCCAACCACTTCCCTGATTCCTACTGATGGGTTGTATAGGTTCGTTTGTCGAAACATCCTCGTCGTCTTCTTCGTCATCGTCTTCGTTGAGGTTGATAGGAGCGTGTGCATGAGAAGACCCCATAGTGGATCGAGGATTGGATTCTGAAGTTTTGTTTGCTGCCATTTGGGAGATATCTTAAGAATTGTCCAACATTTTTCGTGATCAAAAGTTGTGCCATGATTATCATCTCGGTATCGGTTGATCGCCGTTTTAAAATATATGCGTCACTCATTCCACTACCTCTTGTACTGAAGAGCGTGTTGTAAATCCCAGCAAACTTTGATACTTTAGCGTTTATATCTTTGAACTTGGCATCCAGTTGATGCACGGTGCGGTAATTCAAGGGTTTGCCGAGTTGGCTTTGAAATAATGCCAAGACGCGGTTCTAAAAATTTCCTACATATACCAATAATAATATATTAGTAGTATTACCAATAATAATATATTAGTAGTATTACCAATAATAATTACGAAATATAATAATAATAATAATAATAATAATTACGAAATAATAAATAGTTTATTTATTACTTAAGTGAGAAATTAAATATTAAGCTTTGGTATTTAAATACAAGAGGTTAGTTAATAGTTATTAATTAATTGAAAAATTAATTAACAAATTATATTAATTAAACCTAGAGGGTAAGAATTGTCAAGTTAAAAGGATTAATAAAGACAAGCTTTAGAAGCGGACTTTACCCTTTAATCCATTTAAATATCTATTTAAATGAGTTAACGTAATTCTCCATATAACCACAATTAGAAATCCTAAAGCTACAAGAAAACTCTCACCCCTCTCCCTCGTCTACCTCGGCCGATGGCAGCCTGACCGCCGACGGCGGTGGTTCACGGCAGCGATCCCTAGCGGCGACAACCCCTTTGTGGCGGCGTTCCCTAGGCGGAGGCGGTACACACACAAAAGGCAAACGGTTTTTCACGGTACTTTCTCTGAGCAGTTTAGTAGCTCGGTTCACAGGTGCAGTATTTATGTACCCCTTATAGCAGTTCAAGGATAAAAAGGTATAATTTCTAAACCTCCTTTTTATTATATTTTTGTTCCCTTAATTGATCTAGATGAGATCACTAGGATTTTGGTTGGTTTATTCCGCTGTGCATATTGTTTTACCACATAAACCCCAACAAGTTCGTCGGTGGTGGTGGTTTATTTGGGTGGAGTTCGTCAGTGGTGGTTTATTTGGGTGGAGTTCCTCAGTGGTGATGGTAGCGGCCGTGGTGGAGATGTGTTGTGGCAGGAGAGGTAGAAGCTTGTGTATAGAAGAGAGAGGAAGAAGAAGATGAGATGGTGGAGAGAGAGAGAGAGAGAGAGAGAGAGTGTGTGTGTGTGTGTGTGAGTAGAAGAAGATGAGATGGTGGAGAGAGGGGGAGAAAGAGTGTGAGTAGGAAGAGAGAGAATGAGAGTTATTTAAAAATATTAAATATTATTTACAATTAATTAAAAATTAAAAAATTAATAAAATAATAAAAAAACCAAAATACCTCATGATGAACGAAAACGTTAAAAAGGACCATACATACAACAAATTGGTGGTTAAAGAACGATACTTGCAACTTTTTACAAAAATAACTAAATTGCAATTTGTGGTTAGTTAAAAGAGCATATATGAAATTAACTCTTATAAAAAAGAAAAAAAAATACAAGTGATCATGAATGAACTTCTCAATATTGACATCTATCATGGATACCAGCTAAGTTGGGAATAGCTACTACGACATTAATACCAAAGTTGAGAAAATTAAGCATGTATTACTTGGATTCTTCAAGCCACAAAACTAGTAAGACCATGAGACCGTGCATACATCATCTTTCTTTTACACGAATGCCATATTAACGTCACATTATTTTTTTTTTCTTTTTTCTTCTCCTTTACCCAAAACCAAAGTATAGTCAATATCTTTATTCCACCTACTCTCTCTACACAATCAAAAAACCAAATTAAAAAAGGAAAAAGTAGTAGGTGAGTCTCAGGTGAAGCTGAAGGGGAAGATGGCATACTGGTAAATTCAAACATACCCAAGAAGCCCAAAGTGTCATCCGAGGCCTTCAAGGCACCCGCTACGTCTAGCCTAATGAATGGGGCGACCAAAATTTTCAATTTGAGTTAAGGTTATTTTTAATGCTCTAAAAGTACTTTTATGTCAAAGTCTTGATATATCTATAAGTGAAAAAACTAGTCAGGCAACTCCTTAACAACTAACACGTTTTAAATATAAATAAAAGCTTGTACGTATATTTTATATTTCTCTATTACATTTTTTAGAGTTAGTACAATCATGAACTCCTTATAATAATGGAGCATGAAATAACAAAACGGCCATAGCATAGATCTGAACCGTTCATTAATTTCTAGATTTCCTAATTTGTAATTATACACTACGTGACAGATCATCCAAAATAGTTAGAAGGTTATAAATATATATAACTTACCTTTAAAAAATTTCGTTCAAAATTTTACAACTACCGTAAAAAAAATTTAGGTACCTGTTATATGTGACGGTGTGTTTCTTTTAGTTTATCAATGTAACTCTGTGATTTTTCCAAATTTTATCATTAACAAAAACTTTTGATTACTCAGTAGAAATCAAGCAATGGAAGTCTTTCATTTAATAAACCTCTTGACGAAATGAAAGAGTTAGTACAGAATATAAACCACGATATTACGTTGGTCAATCATTACACATATATTTTTAAAACATTTATTCATACATTGTGCAAGAGGTATTAGTGTATCTAAGACATTTATTCTATCCAAAGGTAAAATCATTCTCACCAAGCAAATCACTTGACTTCTTACGCAACCCCTACGAGTACACGACAAATTTCAAAAAAACAAATGTCAGCTTACGCATCGTAAGTTAATATGAGTTTATTTATCAAACATCATTTAAAATCATTAAACATTTATGTCCAATTATAATCAAATAATCACACCCGTCCCATAGTCTATATGACCAGGGGCGGACCTACATGTAAGGGGGATGTGGCACGTGACACCGGTCAATTTTATCCGTGTAGTGTAAATTTCGATTTTTCGTAGTGTAAATTCCGTTTTTTTTAGGTCGGTGCTACCACCCATTGAATGGTGCCACCACCCAATACAAATCCTGGGTCCGCCAACATGACCCAAACACCCAAATTCATAATTCATATATCATATCATATGGGTCACGTAATCATCGTAAAGAATAAACTATATCATAGATCATATACATCAATTATACGGTCATATCCGTAATTTGTATTCGTAAATCTTTAACTGTCATTCCTCTTATAGGAATATTCGTTTAATGTTCCTAGTCATAAGGTCCTGGCTTACTAGGTAACCCATTTCACTATTCACATGACAGGTAACCCGTGCATTATATGAGACGCGACCCCCGCTTCGCGCATAAGTACACCTAGATCAATGCTTTAGTCGGCGACTGATCGCATAACCTCGCGCGGTCGTTAAAGTATAAGTACTGATGGAGACATTGTTTTTCTCCTCCTTACACTTCCATGATGTTTTGCATATATATGAATCGATCATTTGTCATACATCACTCGGTACATAAATACATAAATATTCATGCACAATGTGTCACTAAGGTTATCTGGATACCCTGCAACTCGTCAAATGGTTAGCACTTCTACCTAGAAAGTCATTATGTACTTACTAGGCCAATAAATCCGTAAGTGAGCATTTAAGGTATCTACCCCACCCATTACGTCCGTTATCTATATCTACTATTATCATTTAGTAGTGTATGTCTCATTTCATGTAGTAATCATTGAAGCTCGTTATATAATCTTTTAAGAAGTGTATCATATAAATATTGAATGAATTGTATATTTTATGACATTATAACATTATCACTTTTGACTACCAAAATGAGTGTCCAAACAAGTTGGTCGGCGCAGGGTCCTTCGATACATGACCTTTCGAAAAATCCACAACCATCTCTGAATGCGACTATTTTTAGACACCACACATGTGGTTTTAGCGACTCGTGAAGTTTTTAGTCAAATCCTTGTTGGTCATTCATATAGTTTATATGGTACATTTCTATCATTTTTTAAGTTTGAGCATTATAACCACATTATATCATTTAAATTCCTTTTAGCATGAGAAATTCTAATATAAGTTTTATGTAAGGTAACATGCATTAAACATCATATATATTATTTTTAACTAGCTTGCAATATACCAAATTATCAAACTACTATTTAACATGCATAGCAAATTTTAAACTTATCTATATAACAAGTATTTCATGTAACATATTTCTAATCTAAAAATCGTATACTCTTTCGAAAAGGATTTTGTCATTGTACTCGTTTTGGAAATAATACTAAACTCACCAGTAGTCCATAAATAGATCTTGAGTTGAATATCTATTTGTTAGTCTCGCGTACGGATCTCAAAACTTTAAATTTTGATCCAATTATTTGTCCAATATACCTATCAATTACTGAATTATATAATTATATATTTCTAGGATCTAAGTTAAGTATAACAGATCTAGATTCGTATGGTCCAATCTTAGATCCTGTTTGTTTCACCGTAATGCAAAGGAATGTAAATGATTTTAATTCTATCCCTGTTAGTTACGTAATGACATTTCTCTACCTAAAGTAATATTAACACTTCGAAGAACTCAATTTCTTTCAAAATAATGTTACCAAACGCAATATACAACGAAATTTGATTTCAAATCCATTACATTTCTTCACAGTACGGTGAAACAAACTGGACCTTATAGTTTAACATACCGAAGTTATTCGTTTGAATCTTTGATTGATAGGTATATTACATCTATGTTATATAACTGAATAATAAATATAAGGATAGTGATATTTACCTCTTAAGATCACCGGATCTATACAAAAGTCGAATCTAGGCTCGAAACGACACCACCGCATGCTTATAGCTCCAAGTACGCACATCGAATGACTTCTAGCACCACGAAATGAACCACAACCCTTAGAACACTCAAATATACTCTAGAAATAGCTTTAGAGAGTTTAGAAGTGCAACATTCGGATGGATATTGAAGTTCTATATCTTTCCAGGTTTCTGACTATACGCTGCGCCGTGTCGTGATATTATAATATTCAAAAGTATAATGAGTGGTGTGTTCGGTAGCTGCCCCCATTGCCTTTTGTCAACCAACCCGTCACGCCGCAATCTTCGCTTAGACGCTTCGTGTCGCGGACTTTGACGCGTCGCGGCCCATTTCGACGTTCTCCGTTTTTCGTCCCTATTTAACAACAGAACATTAATATTCATTTAATACTCGTCAATAATATACATTATATTCTTTACAATTATTCTTACAATTAATTTAGATAGAGAACACGTAATTATCGGTCGTTACAATCAAAGACTTATTTTTTATAATCTCATTTTTTCGAATTATTTTTATAAGTTCGATTTTTTTTAACTTATAATAATCTCAAAATTCATAATATAAGCTAGAAAAGCTTGTTTAACAAAATAAACCCGAAAAATAGACCGTTAACAAGGCTTTAATATGGAAGGATTAAGATAATACTTTTAAAATTTTAACACACGAAAAAACTAGAAACACTGAAGATTGTAAAAACTATAATCCGAAGTCTCTATAATCCCCTTAGGGGTGTTCTTCGGTCGGGTTAATCGGTTTTCGGGTTATTCGGGTCGGGTTATTCGGTTTTTGAGGTGGTGAAAAGTTACCCGATAACCGAACCGGATAAGGATCAGGTTATTCGGTTTTTCGGGTAGTTCGGGTCGGTTCGGGTATAGGGTTATTTGGGTTGAACCGATTAAGAATTTGTTATTTGGCCTTTCATGTTTTAATTATTGTGAAATTAAACAATATGGTTATTTTATTTTGTTACTTATGTAGTTGTGTTACTAACTTCATAATGAATGTAATTAGCGTCGTCTTTTATTATTATTTTAACTACGAGTGTTTTATGTTGTCTCTTAAGTTATTTTTGTTAAACGGGAAATACATAAATCATGATACTATGATAGTATTTAACTTGTTTTTATTAAACCGGGCATAAATAAATAAATATAGTATGATACACCTTTGACACACTCATATAAACCTTAATTGACTCTGATACACATTTAGCTCAAGTTTATTTTGTTGCAGACTTGCAGCGCTTGAATGTTATTGAGACAAGTTGCAAACCCTTTCGTAACTCTAGTAAAGTTGGTTTATATTTCCTTTCTAAAAAAATAAACCTTAATTGACTATTAGAGTCTTAGGAGTGGTTACTACTTATCACACCTATCACACCGTCATGTCAGCTTTTCACCCCTACCACTCAGCTCACCACTTAGACCTGTAGTGGTTATCTACTATCACACCAAATTATGGGACCCATATAATTAATTAAATTTTTTTTAAAAAATAATAGTGTGAGAATATAAATAGTTGGGCCCACATAAATGCAATCACTTACTTCCTTTTGGTGTGGTAAACACCACACTCTGTTAACATCCACACAAGTTTGGTGTGACAATTCTTTGTTATGGCGCCGTGATACTTCTATAACATGGAAATGACATCCCCACTCCATCCACTCTTAGCTATCTTACCACTTTTACACAACCATCAAACCCTGGGTCCATAACAAAAATAATAACATAGAAAGATATTATATGATATATTAGTGGAAGTGTGTAGCCAACAAAATGTCAAAAATACAATCTAATTAAAGCTTCACAAAATATATTTCCATAACTATTAAGCTATATACTTAAATGTTAAATATTACTAACAAAATATGGTGCAATGTAAGAAACTTGCATATGAACTGATGAACTAACAAAAAAACAATCCAAAGTTTCAACAAGTTTACGTATCAAATTCAATATCTTGGCTTCAATTTCAATTATTTTATTTGAAAAATATATGGGCCATACTGCCATATCCAATTACTAGTTAATTGGTAATATACTAATATATATGGATGGGTCATGTTATATCTAACCTATTATTAAAATATATAATTATAAAAAAAACTTAAAAAATCTTAATCGGGTCACCTGAAATGTTTTTTTCTAACCGCCACCCGAACCGAATAAGGACCGGTTTAATCGGATTAACCGAATTAGTGTAACATCCTCAAAAAGGGCCTAGTCGTTTATACTTTTGGTACGTTCTAGTCTTTAGTTTTATAGTGATATTAGAATTTTATATTAAATTATTACGAAAATGAATAAGAAACGGTGATATTAAAATAATAACAAAAATGAATAAAATTAATATATTAGTTAACGGTTTTAAATAAGGATTCCGGAAATATCCCCGTTAGTTGAAACGGGTAAACGAGTATTAACTTGTAAGTTGAGAAAGGAACAAAATACCCGCGTTTAAATATTAAGCCTCAAAGAGGCGGTTCTCTTCTTCTTATCCCCTGGAGACTCACACGACACATACACACACTTCTCATTCTCATTGTGTTCTTGAACCCTTGAAGCTAACTCACGGAGAAATCATAGATGAGTCAGCAAATCAAATCTTCCAGCAGTGAATTCAAGTTTTAATCTATTGTTCATCATCTCCTTCTACCTTGTAAGCTCATCTCCCTCTCTTGTTCTTAGTCTTGAAGTTTAGGTCAAAAATGGCAAGTTTCAAATTAGCCATTCATAATTGATTCCGAGTGTTCTAATCTGTTCCTATATGATTTCTAAGTGTTTAGGAAATATTATCTTGAATTTAAATGTTGATTTTAAGCTTGTTCCATAATAATCAACAAATGGGTCAAAGATGGAGATTTTGATCTCATAGCTTCAATCTTTGATTAGAGCTTGTTATATATATGTTTTTAGACTTGTTTTGATGCCTTGGTAGTTATGTAATCAATGAAAATTGAATTGGAAACAACTGAGACTGGATTGAAGTGGAAATGGACAAAAACAGGGGCTGAAAATCGAACTGGTCTGTAACCAGGTCCCTTACCCACGCAAGGAAAACCCTTGCGGCCGTAAGGGATGTTTTTATCCTTACCACCGCAAGGAAAAATAAGGCCCTTACCCCCGCAAGGGGAAACCCTTGCGGCTGTAAGGGGGTTGTTCATGAACAGTGCACTGTTGTGCTGTTTTTCGACGTTTTATCGTACGGGATGCTCGTTTAGGATTCTAAATAGTTTAAGGGCATCATTAGGGATCTCATATGAGTTATATTAGTGATTGTACTTGTGTAAAGTGAATAAACATAAGTATTATCTTATAGGTGAATCGAACGACTCCGACGATCGAGACGATCATTATATCTGTTTGCTTTAGCCTCTCAGGTGAGTATAGGATAACATAAGAATTAATATAACCATATTACATGTTATCAATATGTGTTAGTAATTCCATGAAATGTAATTAATCTTGATGTATGCTATGTTTATGCATGACACACGTAACAATTGAATCATGATTATGATAAGATTATGAATATGCAAGAAGCATGTATGAATTGAACCATGGATATTATATGGTTATGATATGCGCGCTATGAGGCCCGTATGGGTCAGACTTGTGTTTATGATCGGATCCGAGATATGAGGACCGGATATAGTCCTTGATCGGGGCCAGTTTTGGGCTGGGGCGCTTTGAGACCTTCGGGTCGATGATACCGTCAACGGTTTGGGGTTGCAAACCCAACGTTCCTCGTGCGATTTGGGGATCAGTTACCCGTTGTATCCCATGGAGTCGATGACTTCATAACGCAACGGTGGACCGCTACCCGCTCACACACCCGCGCGGTTGATTTGTCTGGTTTCCCCAGTTAGGAGTGTTGAGCCGGGCTAGCTACCCTGCAAGATTATGCTTCCTTCTGGCTGCGCCAACTCATCGCGAGATGCTAGGATAGCACTGTTTGATACTATTATGTGATATGTGATATGTGATATGTTTATGTTAATGATTATGCTATCTTATGCTCACTAGCTTTAAATAGCTAACAAATAATCTCCCCATGATTCAGGTGATGCTTAGGCGCGTGAGCTTGGGTACCTGCTGGTTTTAATTATGCGTTTGGAGGAACATTTGTCTTTATACTCTGTTTGTATATATTTGTATATGGTGGTCGGTGGACAATTTCGGTAACACCAACAGAACTTTTATATATCGTGGCGAATTTTGTTTGTAATTATAGCCACTTTAAATGTTTTCCGCTGCTTATTATATTTTGAAAAACAGGTTTGGTTTAATTTGAGTTTACAAACGGATCCATGCAGTTTGGATTCTTGAATTACAAATTTAAAAATAGAAAAATCTGGTTTTCAAAAGCGCGGTGTTACAAGTTGGTATCAGAGCCTAGGTTTGAGTGAATTGGGTACTTGTAAAAGTATTCAGTATCAAACCCAGGCCCGACCATTGTTTAGTGTTCCTCGGGAGGTCATGGGGTGTGCGAAAGAGTGTTATATTTCTGAAATGCTATTGTTTAATTGCTTATTATGCTAATGAAGTATAATAATAATAATACTAAATATGATTATATATGTTTTGTTTGGCTAGAACACTTAATAGAACAGAATGGCTGAACACGAGGATAGAGAGGTTTATATTAGAGACTTAGAGGCTCGTCTGAAAGCGTCGGAGGAACGGGTATTTGTGCAACCACTGGCAGAACCCAAAATGTTACCAGATCTTAAATTTTTCTATCTTGCCAGCCACCTATTTTTGAAGGTAGTATGGATCCTAGCGTTACCGAAAGGTGGATCCGCGAGATGGAGCTAGCTTTAGAAAATAGCAGTTGTAAGGAATCCAACAAAGTGGGATTTGTTCGGAAGCAGTTAAGGGGGTAATGCACTGACCTGGTATGACACTGTGATCTCATCTACTTCAGCAGAGGTGAGAGCTGCATTCACTTGGACGGACTTTGTGAGAATTCTCCGCCATAAGTACTGTTCCGATCAGGTGATGGATAGACTGGAGGAGGAGTTCCTGGCGTTGAGAAAGGGTGATAAACCGGTCGAAGATTTAATCGAGCGGTTTTCTGATAAAGTGAGGTTTGTGAATCACTTGTTACCAGATGAAAAGTCAGATAAAACGGTTTGCCAAAACTCTTCCACCAGATTATCGAGCTTCAGACAGGGGTGCTATGTCTTTGGATATCGCGTTTGAGATGGCACGGCAGTGTGAAAGTGACCACGTGCAGAAAAGGGAATCTTCAGGAGGGGGTTCAAAAAGGAAATATGATCAATCTTCTGAGTCAGAGGATTTTGGAGGTGGATATCGGAAACAACAGGAAGTTCGAGGGTATAACCAGCCTACTACTCCATGGTGTTCCCAGTGTCGATCTAAGCATACTGGCCATTGTACCCGGGAGACATCCAGATGTCGCAAGTGCGGGCAGAAGGGGCATACTACTGAGACATGCCGTTTCAAGGAAAATGTTTGTTATAAGTGTTTTAAACCTGGACATCGCTCATCGGAATGCAGATCAGGTCAGGGACAGGGATCAGGAGGAGCCGGAGGGTCATCTTCAGGTCAAAGGAAGGAGAACGCACCTCGGGCAGCTGGCAGGGCGTTCCAGATGACGACCGATGAGGCCAAGACTGCAGGTGATGTTATAATTAGCACATTCTTAGTTAACTCCGTGTCTTCTTCTGTTTGAGTCCGGTGGTAATTACTTATTCGTTTTTTCTAATTTTTCGTGAAAGAACTAATTGTTTAGTTCTTTATAATAAGTTTTCTTAATGTTGAAACACATCGAGATCTTAGACACAAAGATATAACGGTTAAGAACGAAATCTTAGAAAAGTGCAAACACAACCTCGGTCAAACTGGACATGAGAGACCCAGAAGATATTAAGGTCTGATATCCCCACTTGCTTACAGAAGAGTAGATTCCGAGGACGGAATCCTTTTTAGGGGGATAGATTTGTAACATCCTCAAAAAGGGCATAGTCGTTTATACTTTTGGTACGTTCTAGTCTTTAGTTTTATAGTGATATTAGAATTTTATATTAAATTATTATGAAAATGAATAAGAAACGGTGATATTAAAATAATAACAAAATTTAATAAAATTAATATATTAGTTAACGGTTTTAAATAAGGATTCCGGAAATATCCCCGTTAGTTGAAACGGGTAAGCGAGTATTAACTTGTAAGTTGAGAAATGAACAAAATACCCGCGTTTAAATATTAAGCCTCAAAGAGGCGGTTCTCTTCTTCTGTTGGATTATGTGCAGAGATAATTAACGGGCATATTGTATCCAATGTTATAAGAGACTAAAGGGTCACACTGCTACACACCCAATTCAGAACAGTTGGATTTCACCATAATATGTGTGGAAATAATTAATCAGTTAGGTTAATTATTAAAGAGATAAACGAATAATTAATCAGTAGTATTAATTATTGAGAGATATAAATAATTATCCAGTTTGGATTAATTATTAGAAATGAAATAAATAATAAATAGTTATTTATTATTTAAGGAGAATTAAATATTAAGTCTTTAATATTTAACGGACTAAGTTAATTAATAGTTAATTAATTAACTAGTAAAGTCCAGGGGGTCAATATGAGAAGAGATGAAAGTTTAATTAAAACCAGTTGGGCTTTTTAATTAAACGGGCTTAGGTCCAAGTTAATCCCTATATAATATCCTTAAGCCTTAAGGATTAGATAAGTGACACAAGGGATTAACCCTAGCCGCCACTCTCCTTCTCTCTCGATCTCACCCTCCCTCACGGTCGATCTCTCCTTCGACCGTAGCTCTCTCTCTCTCTCTCTCTCTCTCTCTCTCGGCTCTCTCTCTCTTCGACGATCAAGAAGAAACACCAAGGGTGTTTCTCGGTTTTGGTGATCGACGCAAAGGACACACAAACACATTCTCGTTTTTCGAGTTTTTTGAAGCCTTGGTGATCCAGGAGCGGTCTAGCAGCCAGTTCAATCGGAGGTGTAGTAGTGGTGGACTACTTTGGCAATCCCAAGTTTGATCAGGTATATTTCTTGTAACCTTATCTATGGATTGTTCTGTAAGAAACTATGTTGATCATATAAAAGTTTAAAGATTCTAACCCTTTTGGGGTTTAGAGAGTTGTGTTCAATCCAGTTCCGCCTTTAGGATTGAACCAGTGGAATCAAACCCAGGATTGACCAGTTTGTGTCATAGGTGGTTTGGTCAGGTTCAAAACCCTTCAGTGGTATCAGAGCCTCGGCTCTATGATCCATAGTTTCTAGTTATATCTGTTTTTAGATTAAGGTTTTATTCTTGATTCACTATTTGTTCTTGGAAATTTCGAAAATCAAGAAGGTAGCAAAACAGTTTGTTTTTGTTATCAGTTTTATCCTATTAATCAGAAAATTCAAATAGTTAGTTTGAATGGTTAAAAGGATCATGTTTTTTGGATAAAGAATAAGTTTGAATTAAGATTAAATTAAACAGTTTGTTTAATTAGTTAAGCCTAGTTAATCTAATTTGTTGGTTTGTTTAATGGTTATATGATCTACTTCATCTTGTTTCTTTCTCCACAAGTTTTCGAAAACCATAAGGGATAAAAACAAGTTTTCTGTTTTTATCCAGATAGTAAAAGGTTTGATTTTAACCAGTTAGGTTTAAACCAGGTTTGTGTTTAAACGGTTAAAAAGGATAAACCTTTTATCTAAAACTAGATTTTAACCAGTTTTTGAACTTTTTGTTTAAAAATGTTGAAATCAAGTTTTAGGATAATTAGTTATTAATAAAACAAGTTTTGTTGATATTAATAATTAATAGTTTTTGGTTTTAGAAATTAAATCCAGTTTTAATCAATATATTAAAACAGTTAGTTTTAATAGGTTAAAAGGATTTAATATATATTAATCGGAAAACACGAACCGAGAACATCACCATGTCACGGTGCTGGCTAGCGGCGCTAAGGCCAGCAGAAGCGTGGTGGGCTACGGCCCAGAACACCACGGCCCATGTAGCCTGCGGCCCAGTTGGGGTTCGCGGCAAGGGTTAGCGGGGCTAAGGGCCAGTGGGCCTCGGCCCAGTAAGGTCCTCGGCCGAGTGAGGCTCTCGGTCCAATAGGGCTTACGGCCCAGGTGATTTTGGTCCAGTGGGTCTTCGACCCAATAGGGTCTCGGCTTGGTAAGTTTTCTCGGGTTGACGAGAGATGTTGGCCCAAGACAATTTTTCCGGATTAACACAAAAGGATTATTAATTTTTAAGTTAAAAAATTAATAAGATAATATATAAGCTAGTGTTATATATTTGAATTAGTTTAAGTTAAAATATATATTTTTTAGTTTTTATTTATTATGACTAGTTTAGTCGTTTTAAATAAATTCTAAAAAGGGATAAAGTTTATATAACGGAGAAACAAATAAGATAGTATTATTTGACCAAAATTGTCGATTTTACGTTTTTTGGAAAAACTGGTAAAAGAACACGACGTAGAGGCTTTCATTCAAGTTTTGAATAAGGCCAAGTTTTTCAAAGGATTATTGAAAAATTATATTGGTCAAATAAATTAGAAGATCATAATTCTCATTTTTGGTTAATAGGTATTAATCAAAAGGATAAATGAGAATAGTTCAAACAAATCAGGTTGTGTGCTTAACAGCACAGTTTTTATTTATTCTTTATAACTGCGTGGTTGACTTTTATATATATTGTGCTTATATATAATTGCGTGGTTGTATAGCTATAGTTTTGCCGACTTAAGACTCGTTTTTCCATTTCTTCTTTTTTTTGGGTTTTGGGAAGGCCTGCGTGCCAATTACAATCCCTTTCTTAATTGTAATATTGTACTGGTTAGGGGAGGCCTGCGTGCCACTTACAACCCCATTCAATATTGTATTTGTAATAGACTAGTGTTAGTTTAATCCCTCAACCAAAATGGACTCGAAGAAGATGATGACGTAAATGGTGTTCTATATGCGAAGCACGGACACTTCGGGAAGGTGCCAAGGCTAGTGGGAGCAGCATGTCAAGAAAGGCGAATCCAAGTCACTTTGTCCTTAGGTTTGACCTTTGGATTAGTTGGCAAAACTATAAGGTTTTTATGCTTACTCTTATATCTGCGTGGTTGTGTTTCTTTTATTTACTGTTTATCATATATTCTTGCGACACTTATATGATGCTAAATAAAAAGGGGATTTAATAACAGACTGTTATTAAATAGTGAAAAACCACGCGCTTTATGACAAACTAGAATACGACTACAGGCTGTTAGTCGTGTTAATTAAATTTTTTAAATTTAAAGTTTTGTCAAGATTATAAGTTTGGAACTTATAAAGGCCGTTTTATGCACCTAGTTTAGGTACACATATAAAACATATTTTTTTTGAAACAGTTAGTTTTAAAATGGTTTTTCAAAAACTGGAAAATTAAGTTTTTTTGAACTTAATTAAAACCCAAGAAAAATCTTAGATCAGTGTGCTACCCACGTAATGGTACACCCTAACTGTTAAACGGTACTCGGGTGTCGGAAGTGCCCAAACCTTGGGCATCCGGGTTCAAACCATTGCGGGAAGGGGCATGAAAGGTTCTGCGATAATAGGGAGTCCCGGCCAGAATTCATGCTGTCTTAGGTGGTGCGATCTATTTTTGTGATAATCGGGAGACCCGGCCTAAAAAGCACTAGAGTAGAGTTAAACATACTAGACTGGGTCTAAGTGCTCTACGAGGTTGTAGGAGTCGTATCAGTTAGGTACGATTGGTATAGGGTGTTACCTACCAGAAATAGAATGACTTGGCGGGAAGTGCCCAAACCTTGCGTCAAGTATGTGAAATATGGGTCCTAGGTCTAATATATATTGTTTATGGGTTTAATGATATATGTTGGAAAGTTTATTTGCAATTACTAATTAAACCGGGTTTTAATTTGTAGATGGCAACCAACGTTACTAATACTAATAACCTTGTTGGTGCATAATTGTAAATCCCTAGTTCTTATCAATCCAATACATACATGTTTACTTGAAATGTTAATTCAAATGTGTTTTGATTAATGGTTTGCATGTTTATACATTCTAAGTGGTTACTTATGTTTGTCTTAAGCTTACAAGTACTTAGTCATGTGTTGATTTGTGTTTGGAAGTTTAAGTATGAGTGAAGGTCATCACGTGCGTGATGAGTCCACTACGTGCGTAGTGGAACTCACTACGTGCGTGGTGAGATGGTCGGTTAAAGTTAAATTAATTATTATTAAAACAACTGGTACGTGCGTACTGGACTCGCTACATGCGCAGTGAGTTGCATCACGTGCGTAGTGAAATTAATTAAACTATAAATACTCATTAACCGCGTATTAGCGAGAAATCGAGTAATCAGCGGGGAATCGCAGAATCGTGAGGTAATCGTCCGTAACCGCATATAACTACCGGAAATCGACCTTAAGCCTTAGTGAGCCTTCGAAATCGTACGTTTAACCTCGGTAATCGCGAACTTAGTGTTAATCTCGAATCCAAGGGCAGCCTTAAGCATTCTGTGTGAGTTCTTTGAGTTGTTCTTCATCCTACTCTGTGTGTTCTTCGTGTTAACTGTGTGCCGGACACCTAAGCAGATCTTAGAATCCTTAGGAGGTTTGGGAAATAGATATTCCGCACTATTTCTCATCCTAGATCAGTCCTAGCATTAGGGTGTTTTAGTTTAGAATCCCCACGGTCCTACAAAGTGGTATCAGAGCCTTGTGCTTTGATTGATCACTTTTCCTTAGGTTTCGTGATCTAGGTGTCGTTTTGGTCATTTAGGTGCTTTCATTTTTGTCGGTTTCTAAGTGTTTCTTCGTGCGTATTATTGTCAACAGGGCATTTTTGGGTCAAAAATTTTAAGTTTTTACGTTAAAAGGTCTAAACTGTTGAATGTTAGCCGTGTGAAGTTCCTTTCATTACGTGCGTATTGATCTTCAGTGCGTGCGTAGTGGGTGGTTGGTCCTCTAGAATCTTCGGTAGCCTGTGTGTCTGCTCGTGCGTAGTGGGTAATCAATACGTGCGTAGTGCTTCTCACTTCGCACGTATTGAGTCTGTGTGTTAAATCTTTTTCTTAAAAAAAAATTTACTTGTTTCATATGTAGTCAAGTCACTTCGTGCGTACTAGGTCCCCATTCCGTACGTACCTAAGACTGTGTGATCTTTTGTCAGTCCGTACGTAGTTCAGTTTACTACGTGCGTAGTGTGTTCACTTCTTGCGAACCAATCTCACTTCGTGCGTAGTGTTTACGTTTGTTTTAGGCTTTAATCATAATGTCTGACATGAGTGCTATGGCTGCCAAACAAACCATAACTGCCCTAAGTAACTTAATTATGGATAATGAACAAGGAGGTATTAACAAAGTACCTAGATTGTTAACCATGGAAGACTACCCATTCTGGAAACCACGTTTTGAAATATTTATCGATGGGGTTGATCCACGGTTGCACCGGGCCATTTCTGCTGATTATGTCGTGCCTAAAGGTGAAGGGAATATCGAAGTTCCCTATGATCAGATGAGTGACGATCATAGGAAGGCTTATGATGCTGAGAAGAAAGCCTATTCTTATTTGATCCAAGCCATTCCTAATGAGATCTTCCACCAGTTCCGACGGTATAGAACGTCACGTTCCTTGTGGAATGCGCTACAAAAGAGGAACGAGGGGAATGCATCTCTGAAAGAGCTTAAGGCCTCACAGTTGAGAAAGGAGTTTGACCATTTCACTTCATACGTGAATGAAAAGCTTCCAGATTTGATCAACAGATACAACCATCTTCTCAGTGAAATGGATAGTTTGGAGGTGCAGATCTCAGAAAGACAACAAGTAGAGACTTTGTCCAAGGCATTACCCAAAAGCTGGAAGCCGTTCATTATGATTCTTAAAAATGGTGAAGGTTTTGAGGGCATGGATCTGAATGACTTTATTACTAAGCTGAAAGAGCATGAACAGGAGGAGCAAAATCTGGAAAGATTGAGCAGCTATGTGCAAAATCCCTCATTATACTGTACTGGACCCATTGCTTCTCCAGTCACTTCATCAAATGCTCCATTGCAGACAGCCTTTACATCTAACGTTTGTTCTTCAAGCAAGTCTGCTCCTGAAACTACAAGTGGACCACCATATTCTGCTCCTTCAAGCAAAACGTCTATGCCTGCCTTAAACACTGAGCATTTCAAGCATGGCAGCACTGAAGAAGTAAAGGAGCATATAGGGATGCTTAGTGCTTTGGTCACATCATATGATGATCTGCTAAAGGGTAAAATCGGAAATGCCTACCTGACTCAGGAAGATTATGACCAGATAGACAACGATGAAATGGAAAGACAGGACATTTTATGGTCCTATGCTAATCTGGTAAGGAGAGCAAAGGCCTTGGTCAAGAGAACTGGGATGCAGATTACAGCAACTAAGGATACAAAGCTGGGCTTCGACAAATCAGCTGTAACCTGCTACAACTGTGGAGAAAAGGGTCATTTTGCAAGAGAATGTGAAAAGCCAAAGAACTCAGGACCCAAGTATCCATTCAGGACATCTCTTGGAAAATCATCAACTTCCACTACCCCAAAGAAAGCTGAAACATCCCATGAGGGATCATCTAAGGCAATGGTAGTTGTTCAGAAAGATGAGGGGATAGACTGGTCAGTATATTTTCAAGATAATGATGCTTTCGAAGTTGCTGAGACCAACCTGGCCAGTGTTCAAGATCTGAATGATGATTCACAATCTGAAGCAGATAGTGTGCAGGAGGCTGATGATGAATTTGTTGCCAGTAAGGAAGACTCAGTGATGCCTACTGATGAGTACAAGGTCAAACCAGTTTCAGTGCCAGCTGCCGAACCAACGCCAGTGATTGCTCAAACTAAATCAGAAGATCTTAAGGCGTGCATGACTGGCAAACCTGCTGATTCAAAGGTAAGTAACAATTCTGGCATTCCTTGTACTTCGTGCAATGACTATGTGCAAAATATTTTATCTTTGAAATCTCAAGTCAGTGATCTTACCTCTAAATTGCATGAAAATTCAATCATTAAAGGTAGGGAAAAGACACTAAAAGATAAAATTGAAAGCCAGAACAAACAGATTAGAGAACTAGAGGTAGCATTGCTAAACAAACAGGATGCCATAGTTTTCTACATCAATCAGATAGATACACTGAAGCGAGACCTTGCTAGTTCTAAGGTAGATTATGAGACTCTCAATCAGAAACTAAAAAGTTATTCAACTTCATCTTATCTATTTGAGCACATAATCGACCGGAGACCTCAAGGTTCCGATTCAGAGAAAGACAAAAAGGCATACACTAAATGTCCACCACCAGTTTTGAACCAATTGGTGAAAACATATGTCTTTTCTGAAGCTGACCAACTTCCTCCTAAGGTTGATCAATTTGTTGCATCAACCTCAAAATCTGAGTTAAAGTTAAAAGGGAAAGTTGGTGAGCCTCAGAAGAAAGAAGTCAAACAAGAAGAAAAGCCTGAATCTGGTATGAGAAAACTTCTAGGTAATTCTTCTGGACAAGGCACGTTAATGAAAAATATGCAAGCAGCACTCCGAACCATAGAAAAAGAGGGTGCAAAGTCTCCTGCAACCCGTCCTTATGAGAAAGTTAAAATTTTGCCAAAACAATGTGGTTTAGGAGTAGAATCAAAATGTCAAGTTGAGCAAAAAGTGCCACATAATCCTGCAAAACATCAGTCAAACAGGATTTGTTATGTGTGCAGGAGACCTGGTCACCTCAGTTATGAGTGTGATCAGCAACAACAGAGCTGCAGGGGGAAAGTTGATTTTTCTGAAAATTTTCAGAAAAATAAAACGTTTAATCAAAATAATCAAAAACCAACTGCCCCTCATCAGCTCAAAAGGACTGTTGGGGAAACTTCTAGTAAACCCAAAAGTTCTGAGGTTAGTCAGATGGGGAAGGAACCACTTCATAAGGTGATCAATGCTTCTAGTGTTTATCACAAGGCTACTCCCCGTCAAGACTTAAAATGGATCAATAAACCCGAATCTAAAATGTCAAATAGTCCAGATACCAATGTAGACTCCAAAGCTACTGGTATGTGGATTAACGTTCAAGTTGTTGGAGAAGATGGGAAACCCATGACCATTCCGGCATGGGTTCCTAATGCTAAGTAACTTTTTACTCTTTGTGCAGGGTGCCCAGGTTTTTACTCTTAGTGAATGAAAACGGGATGAAAACCAAGTGTGAGGTTGTCCCTGATGATGCAACTTAGTGTCCTTGTTCGTGTGACTGTGTGTCTATTTTCTGTGTGGTTATATCTCGTTTGTCTTTGTGTTTATTTTCTGTGTGTCTTTGCGTTTCTATTTTCTTAGTTTTTAGTTTCTTTAGTATTTTAGGGGGAGATAGGTACAATATAGAAAATACAAAAAAAAATCAGAAAACTTAGAAAATACAAAAAAAAAATCAGAAAAACATAGAAAATACAAAAAAAATCAGAAAACATAGAAAATACAAAAAAAAAAAAATCAGAAAAACATAGAAAATACAAAAAAATCAGAAAACATAGAAAATACAAAAAAAAAAATCAGAAAAACATAGAAAATACAAAAAAATCAGAAAATATAAAAATGAGAAGTTGATCCAACTCAAATGGAAAATGATGGTACACTGGCGTTCTATACAAAGTATGTCTAGTAAAATTAGGACTGAAGGCATGCACACATTCTTGAGAAAACTGTCTGAAAAATTTAGTTAAATCAGATAAGAAACAGATGGCGTGTAAGGCATATGATGAGAGTCTAGGCTGATAAGTGGTTATGCATGTGGAAATCCATCAAAGATTCAAACTATCGAGACATTCCAAGTCTACAAGTCAATAACAGTTGAGACTAACTTAGTCTGGTGCACACACCTGTTACCATGCCAAATATGATAGATGACAATGAGCAAAATATAAAAAGAGGGTGAAAAATTGACCCCAATCTGAGATGTCAAAAGAAATAGATACTTTGATCTATTAGTGTTGAATTGTCAAAGAGCATAAAATGCAGTGACAAAAGCTCAACAGAAATTATCAGAAGAGGTGAAAAATTGACCTCCATGTCAAAGAGCATAAAATGCGTTGACAAAATCACAAAGCACATAAGCATGGTGGTTGGGTATTCAAGTTGTGCATCCTACTGAGTGAGTCAAAACACTGTGAGATTTTAAAAGAGATAGTCTTAACCATGTACTCAGTTCTAGATAATCAGAAAATGTTGAAATTAAATCTGTCATTATCTGAGGAAAGTTAGATTGACAGACAGAAATTGAGAGAGTATGTTTGTGTCTAAGGTTCTGAAATGAATGATAACTAAGTATAGATGTGCTGGTACTGATTCCATCTTGGAACCTTCTCCCAAAATGATTTAATTTCAGTAATTTGAATTTTTGCAAATCTCTTTAGTGTTTTCATTTCTGTCTCTTAGTTTTTAGGTTTTAATTTGTTAACAGTCTGCATTTTCATTTTTCTTTATATTCAGAAAAATACAAAAAGATTTCTAGTGTGTTCTTATCTCTTGGTGTGTTTCTTGTGTTTTCTCGTGCTTAAAAGTTTATGACTTGCATTGAAGTTACTAACCGTTGTGTGCTGAGTACAGGATCATCAAGAAAAATTCTAAGTTTATGTGAGAAATTCAATTCGCACGAAGTAAGAACACCTCTCACGAACTGTGTGATAAATCGTGCGTTGTGTATGCATACTCCGCGGTCAAGGATCAAGAGGCGAAGTGAATTCCATTTCGCACGATGTGAAGGTCATCATGTGCGAAATGAAGAGTCACTTCGGATGTACACTTCAGGTAGCAACATGCGAAGTGATCTCACTTCGCACGAAGTGAAAGAGGGTATATATAGTGTCTTTCGTGCGTATTCGTCATTACGCGTTCAAATCTTCTACAGTTCATTTCATTCTCTATCGATTTTGATTCTCATTTCTGTGTTGAAAGAGTTTTTCATTCCATCTGTGTGATTCGGTTTTGTATTGTGATCATTCTGGTATGCTTATTAGTGGCCTTGAAGTTACTGACTGTTTATTGCTGAGTGCAGTTCTAACAGTATCAAGGGTCACAGATGAGGAACTCATCACATGCAAAATGGAGCCACTACGCATGAGCTACAACTCAACACGTGCGTAGTGCATGTAAGGGCATAACGAAAGGTATTCTTATATGCATTTTGCTTTGTGCATTTTGCTTTGTGCATTTTGCTTTGTGCATTTTGCTTTGTGTATTTTGCTTAGTGCAATTTTTGTTGATAGAACTAGGTCTTAGGGGGAGTTTGTTGGTGCATAATTGTAAATCCCTAGTTCTTATCAATCCAATACATACATGTTTACTTGAAATGTTAATTCAAATGTGTTTTGATTAATGGTTTGCATGTTTATACATTCTAAGTGGTTACTTATGTTTGTCTTAAGCTTACAAGTACTTAGTCATGTGTTGATTTGTGTTTGGAAGTTTAAGTATGAGTGAAGGTCATCACGTGCGTGATGAGTCCACTACGTGCGTAGTGGAACTCACTACGTGCGTAGTGGAACTCACTACGTGCGTGGTGAGATGGTCAGTTAAAGTTAAATTAATTATTATTAAAACAACTGGTACGTGCGTACTGGACTCGCTACGTGCGCAGTGAGTTGCATCACGTGCGTAGTGAAATTAATTAAACTATAAATACTCATTAACCGCGTATTAGCGAGAAATCGAGTAATCAGCGGGGAATCGCAGAATCGTTAGGTAATCGTCCGTAACCGCATATAACTACCGGAAATCGACCTTAAGCCTTAGTGAGCCTTCGAAATCGTACGTTTAACCTCGGTAATCGCGAACTTAGTGTTAATCTCGAATCCAAGGGCAGCCTTAAGCATTCTGTGTGAGTTCTTTGAGTTGTTCTTCATCCTACTCTGTGTGTTCTTCGTGTTAACTGTGTGCCGGACACCTAAGCAGATCTTAGAATCCTTAGGAGGTTTGGGAAATAGATATTCCGCACTATTTCTCATCCTAGATCAGTCCTAGCATTAGGGTGTTTTAGTTTAGAATCCCCACGGTCCTACAAACCTCTCTCTCCACTCTATCCTTGAGAAGGATAAGCTCACCGGGTCTAACTTTCTCACGTGGGAGAGAAATCTCCGGATCGTGCTTAGGCACGAGAGAAAGTGGTATGTCCTAGAACAACCTCTAGGAAATCCCCCAGCCAGCAATGCCAGGGCAGAGGTTAGGGAGGCTTTTCAGAAGCGCTCCAATGACGCCTTGGATGTTAGCTGCCTCATGCTTGCAACTATGAGTCCTGAGTTGCAATCAATCATGATGGAAACTCCTGCCTATGACATGATCCGCCAGCTGAGGGACATGTTCTAGGAGCAAGCTCACACGGAACGCTATGATGCCACTAGGGCATTTAACTCGTGCAAGATGGCTAAGGGGACCTCGGTCAGTGACCATGTCATGAAAATGAAAGGTTACATGGACCACCTAGAGAGACTTGGGCACCCAGTACCGTTGCAGCTAGCAACGGACACGATACTCAACTCGTTGTCGGATGACTATAAGCCTTTTATAGTCAACTACAACATGAACAACATGGAGAAATCCGTGGCTGAGTTGCACTCTATGCTCAAGACTGCTGAGCAGAGTATCAGGACCAAGTCTAAGGACATTCTTATGGTGGGACATGGTGGACGTAAGAAGAGGAAGGGGCGCAACGGAAAGGGAAAGGGCAAGGCCCAACCCAGCCAGAATGCACCCAGAGCTAGTAACGACAACAAGGGAAAGAAGCCAAAGCCAAACAAGGCAATGACCGAGAATCGGTGCTTCAGGTGCGGCGAGGCCGGACATTGGAAACGAGATTGTCCGAAGGGTCACGAGGCAGGAGGCAAGTCTGGCTCCTCAGGTATTGCGTGATTAGCTTCTTTGTCACTTTCCTACTTGTAAAGTTTTACGAGTATTCTAATATCTTGCAATCGTTTATTGCAGGAGGAGATGGAAAGTGATGCGGCCCAGCATGAGAAGATCCCACGTGCAACTCACGGATATTATAAATATTTTTATATTTCCTAGTTAATTAAACCTTTTAAGAACAATTTTATATAGTTGGTTTATGGATACTTTTGAGTTTATGAAAATTTAATTATTTTAGTTATATATCCGTGCACGTGTTCTTATGAATCAGGATTAGTCCAGCTGTGACTAAAAGAGAACAAAATAAGTCAAGTCTTGACTTGTTCAGTGATTCATTATAATCTTTATGCTATGACTTGTTGTAGTTATATAAATGCTGGCTCCACTATTCAAATGCTTAAATAAACAAGTTTTGTTTATAAGATTAGATAGTTTTTCTAATTCAACAAGTATTTAAGATTTATGAAAGTGAATGAACATATGGAAATAATAGTCATTATTTCAGGGTAAAGTAGTTTTTGATAAAACGTTTAAGAAAGTATAAAAGTGATTATAATAGTTATTATAGTCAAGGGAATTTTATACTAAATGTTTTTAAGGAAAGAAATTTAAGATACTATTATGAGTATTTCATACTTGTGATCATGGTAAGTTTAATGAAACCACTTTCCGTAATTGGAAAGATGTATATATGGGAGATCCAAGTTATTGGTTTCATAAAACAAATTTCTTACAAAAACTAAGTTCTTTAAAACATGTGTTTGGAACACAAGTCTTAGGTATGGTAGTCAAGTTTTGACTAAGGCCTAAAAGGATGTTTTTTAAAGAATGCACCTTTTCATAAGAGACAGTGGGAGTACCTGACTAATGTATTTATCAGAATTAATAAAAGTTTTTTTAACCAGTGTGATAAATACAAGTTTGAACTTTTAAAGTATATAATTATTGGATGCTTTTAGAAGTTATCTAAAACAGTAAGTTCTTGGGAAAGAACTAATCCAAGGAATGCATGATTTATTGAGAGGTACTCGATAAAGATATCATTGCAAGATTTTTGAGTCAAGTTATGACTTAAATAGAAATTATATACGTTCTAAAATGTTCAGTAAGTCAGCTTAATAATATTGTTGGTTGCTTAACGTTAGAGATGATGAAAAAGGATGTTCTCAAATATCCTTAGTAATGGAATTAGATAAGTGTTGGTATATACCGGGAATCTAATTTCAAGTTTCTTACAAGTAGGTGTAAGAGGATTTATCATTTCAAAAGGGATATAAAATCTAGTAAGATTTATTACATCTACAAATGTAATTAAAGTTTTAATTACAGGGAGGTTGTTTTATAAATCAGAAACAAGGAGTTATTCCCAGTTCTCCAATTTTAAGGAATTTATAAAATAAGTAAGCCTAGAAGTATTCTTAGGTTGCAAGAATGATTTCTAGCAAAACCAAGGAGTACTTCAAAGTACTAGTCTTGTGTTTTAGGGTTTATAACCATATTATTTTCCTTGTAATCCGTGATAAGTTACAATGTAAAAATAATAAGTAATTCAGATAAACACCATGAATCGAGTTAGTGAAATGGTAGAAATTATACATCTTTATTCCAAGGAGGAATATGGAAGGGTGTAGAAATTAGTTTCATTGTTCGTCACAATTTTGTATGTTTTGGTTTATCCAGGAATAAACTAGGTTTATTCGAAACACTATCCGTGACTACTTATCTTGGTGGGAACCTTGATAGGGTTATAAAGTTATCGTAATTTTGGGGTAGATTCGATAGTTTATCGAATATAGCTGCGAACGTTTTTTTTTGCGGACCAAAATTTACGGATATTCGTTAGGGTTACGAATATTGGATTGACCCACCGTGAAAAATACTTCGTGGATTCGTGTCAAAAGTATTTATCACATAGGTTATCCTCAAAGACTGAGGTATTTGGTTTGGGATGCAGTAATTGTTGTCTTCTTAGCGTGTTCTAACGCCACGCCGTAACAGGGTGGTCATAAGGGGCGTGTCTAGATTCAGTGGGAGCCGTATTGCCAAATGCAAATATGCAAGATGGTAATTGCACCTCTTTTTCAGGAGAGATATTTCCGGGCCCCTTGACTGATAAGAGAAACTGGTAAATGCACGGCCGTGCCCAAACGAACTGATCTGTTCTTTGTCGTTTATCACGCAGTTTCGAAATCAAGTATGTCATGAACAAATTCTTGAGTCTCTGAGTTGACCTTTTCCATGCTAATGCTCAAAATTGAAATATCGCGCTGCAAGGGACAAACCTATATATATGCAAGTTTTGTATATATAAAAACGTACCCATTCATAAACATGGAGTTTATGATAGTTTAGTTTATAAACAGTTAGTTTATAACATGTTACTTCTAAGCAGGTTGCTTATGAAGTTTTATCACAAGTTACTTTGGGGTATAAGAGTTCTTATAACCTAGTCAACCTAAGTGTCTAGCTAGGGACCTCCTTAGGCTAACAATGTGCAGTAACTGTTACTTATCTTGCACAAGTGTGAGTCTGTTGGATTATGTGCAGAGATAATTAATGGGCATATTGTATCCAATGTTATAAGAGACTAAAGGGTCACACTGCTACACACCCAATTTAGAACAGTTGGATTTCACCATAATCTGTGTGGAAATAATTAATCAGTTAGATTAATTATTAAAGAGATAAACGAATAATTAATCAGTAGTATTAATTATTGAGAGATATAAATAATTATCCAGTTTGGATTAATTATTAGAAAGGAAATAAATAATAAATAGTTATTTATTATTTAAGGAGAATTAAATATTAAGTCTTTAATATTTAACGGACTAAGTTAATTAATAGTTAATTAATTACCTAGTAAAGTCCAGGGGTTCAATATGAGAAGAGATGAAAGTTTAATTAAAACCAGTTGGGCTTTTTAATTAAACGGGCTTAGGTCCAAGTTAATCCCTATATAATATCCTTAAGCCTTAAGGATTAGATAAGTGACACAAGGGATTAACCCTAGCCGCCACTCTCCTTCTCTCTCGATCTCACCCTCCCTCACGGTCGATCTCTCCTTCGACCGTAGCTCTCTCTCTCTCTCTCTCTCTCTCTCTAGGCTCTCTCTCTCTTCGACGATCAAGAAGAAACACCAAGGGTGTTTCTCGGTTTTGATGATCGACGCAAAGGACACACAGACACATTCTCGTTTTTTGAGTTTTTTGAAGCCTTAGTGATCCAGGAGCGGTCTAGCAGCCAGTTCAATCGGAGGTGCAGTAGTGGTGGACTACTTTAGAAATCCCAAATTTGATTTGGTATATTTCTTGTAACCTTATCTATGGATTGTTCTGTAAGAAACTATGTTGATCATATAAAAGTTTAAAGATCCCATTTGGGGTTTAGAGGGTTTTGTTCAATCCAGTTCCGCTTTTAGGATTGAACCAGTGGAATCAAACCCAGGATTGACCAGTTTGTGTCATAGGTGGTTTGGTCAGGTTCAAAACCCTTCATCTTCTTATCCCTTGGAGACTCACACGACACATACACACACTTCTCATTCTCATTGTGTTCTTGAACCTTTGAAGCTAACTCACGGAGAAATCATAGATGAGTCATCAAATCAAATCTTCCAGCAGTGAATTCAAGTTTTAATCTATTGTTCATCATCTCCTTCTACCTTGTAAGCTCATCTCCCTCTCTTGTTCTTAGTCTTGAAGTTTAGGTCAAAAATGGCAAGTTTCAAATTAGCCATTCATAATTGATTCCGAGTGTTCTAATCTGTTCCTATATGATTTCTAAGTGTTTAGGAAATATTATCTTGAATTTAAATGTTGATTTTAAGCTTGTTCCATAATAATCAACAAATGGGTCAAAGATGGAGATTTTGATCTCATAGCTTCAATCTTTGATTAGAGCTTGTTATATATATGTTTTTAGACTTGTTTTGATGCCTTGGTAGTTATGTAATCAATGAAAATTGAATTGGAAACAACTGAGACTGGATTGAAGTGGAAATGGACAAAAACAGGGGCTGAAAATCGAACTGGTCTGTAACCAGGTCCCTTACCCACGCAAGGAAAACCCTTGCGGCCGTAAGGGATGTTTTTATCCTTACCACCGCAAGGAAAAATAAGGCCCTTACCCCCGCAAGGGGAAACCCTTGCGGCTGTAAGGGGGTTGTTCATGAACAGTGCACTGTTGTGCTGTTTTTCGACGTTTTATCGTACGGGATGCTCGTTTAGGATTCTAAATAGTTTAAGGGCATCATTAGGGATCTCATATGAGTTATATTAGTGATTGTACTTGTGTAAAGTGAATAAACATAAGTATTATCTTATAGGTGAATCGAACGACTCCGACGATCGAGACGATCATTATATCTGTTTGCTTTAGCCTCTCAGGTGAGTATAGGATAACATAAGAATTAATATAACCATATTACATGTTATCAATATGTGTTAGTAATTCCATGAAATGTAATTAATCTTGATGTATGCTATGTTTATGCATGACACACGTAACAATTGAATCATGATTATGATAAGATTATGAATATGCAAGAAGCATGTATGAATTGAACCATGGATATTATATGGTTATGATATGCGCGCTATGAGGCCCGTATGGGTCAGACTTGTGTTTATGATCGGATCCGAGATATGGGGACCGGATATAGTCCTTGATCGGGGCCAGTTTTGGGCTGGGGCGCTTTGAGACCTTCGGGTCGATGATACCGTCAACGGTTTGGGGTTGCAAACCCAACGTTCCTCGTGCGATTTGGGGATCAGTTACCCGCTGTATCCCATGGAGTCGATGATTTCATAACGCAATGGTGGACCGCTACCCGCTCACCTACCCGCGCGGTTGATGTGTCTGGTTTCCCCAGTTAGGAGTGTTGAGCCGGGCTAGCTACCCTGCAAGATTATGCTTCCTTCTGGCTGCGCCAGCTCATCGTGAGATGCTAGGATAGCACTGTTTGATACTAT
The DNA here is from genome assembly GCA_947179395.2 of Pulicaria dysenterica. NCBI lineage: Eukaryota > Viridiplantae > Streptophyta > Magnoliopsida > Asterales > Asteraceae > Pulicaria > Pulicaria dysenterica. The sequence continues at coordinate 12,210,361 of OX359293.1, read as the reverse complement.
TATGTGATATGTGATATGTGATATGTTTATGTTAATGATTATGCTATCTTATGCTCACTAGCTTTAAATAGCTAACAGATACTCTCCCCATGATACAGGTGATACTTAGGCGCGTGAGCTTGGGTACCTGCTGGTTTTAATTATGCTTTTGGAGGAACATTTGTCTTTATACTCTGTTTATATATATTTGTATATGGTGGTCGGTGGACAATTTCGGTAACACCAACAGTACTTTTATATATCGTGGCGAATTTTGTTTGTAATTATAGCCACTTTAAATGTTTTCCGCTGCTTATTATATTTTGAAAATCAGGTTTGGTTTAATTTGAGTTTACAAACGGATCCACGCATTTTGGATTCTTGAATTACAAATTTAAAAAAAGAAAAATCTTGTTTTCAAAAGCGCGGTGTTACAATTAGTCACCCGAAAACCGAATAACCGACCCGATTGACCCGAACTTGGTTCGGTTCGGTCGGATAATTCGGGTTCGTTTTTTCGACATCCCTAATCCCCATAATCTCGTTATCAATCAGTTTAAAATAAACAACCTCTAAATCCACCGTCCACCAATAACAGCCACTTCTATAAAATGTTCATCAATTAATGTGTGGAAATTATATACTCACAAGTCACAACCTAAGATTTAATGTTGTGATTGAGTGGACATGGGGGATTCATATCTGACTACTAAACCTGCACAATCATACCAAATTAGAAAACGGATTCCACGTTTAATCTACAGGGCCGGTCTAAATATATTTGGGGCCCTGGGCGATAATAAAAAGGAGGCCCCTTAAAAAGTGAAAAAATGGCTCCAAAACTAAGGAAATTTACTACACATGGACAAACTAACGCATAAAACAAGTAACATCACGAATTAAAATCATAAAGTCAATAGGGATAATAAAATGTACATAAGGGCAATATTTGACACACTTGGAGCAACGAATGAATTTAAGATACCCATAGATTTCTTCAATACATATACTACATATGGTCCACCTATCCGTGAAATCTTGAAGTAAATAAGTATACTCATTAGTAAAAATGTACTAAACTATAATTATTTAGCATAAACATGTAATACCACTTGTTGAAAGGTATTTTCATGCTAGAAAATACTAATTCAATCTGTATTCCTAGAAGTTGACAACCCAAGTCATAAAGAAATGCAAACAAACAAGTCAAGGAGCATTAAAATATCAGATTGCCTTCATGTTCATCAGTTCATGAAAATATAGTATAAGGCAAAAAAGATTGACTGTTATATTGACTATTGAGTGCTAACTTGAACAATGAGGGAAGCAAATTGTTGTATTAACAATACCCCCTAAACCATTAAACAGAAAGAGCAGCAATGCAATTATACAAAAGTCTTATACGGAATCTTTTTTAACCTTAACAAATGCCTATACTGTCATTTAACCAAGATTTAGTTTATTAATTTCATATTTTCATACAACATTCGCATAAAGATTTATTTTTTAATAATTTAATATAACAAAGCATACATATAAAGCAATACATACTTTTGAGTTATCAATAGTCTGAAGCATTTTAGACATCGACCTGATTGTTCATTCCTGCTAGAAACAAAAAAAATCAGAAATTTCGATCAATGGTAGGGACAGAAAAGGTAATACATACTTGCATTAGTTGTAATGAATCAATGCGAGAGATAGTATAATCAGAAATTTCGATGAACATTGAACCATACCAGATTTCGGGCTTTTTCGATTTTGATCGAGATAGAGGATGAATGGTGATTTTCTTGAATAGTTGAATGTCTTTGCAAGTTAGGACTTGCGATGAGGAGGAACAGAGTATTTCAGGAAACGAAGGGCCTCAACCCTATTTCCAATGCGTCGTTCTTTTTCCAAAGCATTTCACCAATCGGCATTTCGAGTTTCTCAACAAAAACAAAGACGACGTCTGGAAGAGCGCCCATTCTGCCGTTTTTTTTACACGAATGCATACAGGCTTCTTTTGGGCTTTAATGGGTTATTACTTCTAATTTTACTGGGCTTACATTTATATATACATATGGACTAATTTTTCAAAGTGGGCCCCAAATTTTCGTGGGCCCTGGGCGGCTGCCCTGATGGCCCAGGCCCAGGGTCGGCCCTGTTAATCTACGCCATTGTTGTTCCCGTCAAATGCCAGCTCGAATTATCTTCCAAACAGTTTTAATATCCTACCATTTCTTATAACTTTCTGTTGCCATTCAATTCTCTCTCTAAAACTAAGAAGCTCAACATTGAAATGGCTACCATTGATCTGTATCCATCTCCAGGAATGTGCCACCTGATATCAATGGTTGCTGAAGATCTTGGTAAGAAACAGAGAAATGAAAGAGAGAGAGAGAGAGAGAAAGAAAACTTTGGGAGAATTTTCTCTGTGTTTATTAATTCAACTGAGAACTAAATATATACATCAATAGAATAAAAGAAAGCTACTAACTGTCTAACTAACATAATGGTGACCTGTCAAAACTACTTAACAGATATTAATATAATCCAATACCCCCCCTCAAGCTGGTGGACATGAAGTGAGACCAAGCTTGGAAGAACCTTGAACATGATCAACACCTGATAATGACTTGGTAAGAATATCTGCAGGTTGATCTTGTGTTGGAATATATGAAATTGAGACAAGACCTTCTTGAAGTTTCTCCCTCACAAAATGACAATCAAGCTCTATGTGCTTGGTTCGTTCGTGAAAAAAGAGGTTTTTGGCAATATAAATTGCAGCCATGTTATCACACTTCAAAGGGATATGAGTAATATTTGGAACTTCAAACTCTTTCAAAAGCCTACTCAGCCATGCCAGTTCAGAACACACTCTTGTCATAGACCGATATTCTGCCTCCGCCGAAGACAATGAGACCGTAGCTTGTTTCTTGGATTTCCAAGAAATTGGACTTTCCACCCATGGAAATTAAAAAACCACTAACAGAGCGACGAGTGGTCGGACAAGAAGCCCAATCAGAATCACAAAAAGCTTCAACTTTGAAGTCTTGTTTGTTGTTTATAAAAAAATCCTTGAAAAATTGTTCCTTTCAAATATTTGAGAACATGAATAATAGCATCCATGTGTTTTTGACAAGGACTACTATTGAATTGACTGAGAAATTGAGTGGTGAATGCTAAATCCGGTCGAGTGTGTAACAAAAAGTTTAATTTTCCCACTAAATATAGATAACTTGTTGGATCAGACAACAATTCAGATTGAATGTGCATGTTTTTCAGCTTGTTGGGCAATGGTGATAACACAGGTTTAGCATCCAATGGCAAATAAGAATCGATTAACTCCTTAATGAATTTGTGATGATGTATAATCATACCATCTGAAGTGGAAACAAATTCTAACCCCAAAAAAAAATTTATCGCACCAAGATCTTTAATCTTGAACTGCAGATCCAAAAATTCTTTAAGAGAAATGATTTCTTCATTATTATCACCGGTTACTAGCACATCATCAACATAGATAGCCACGATAACAATTGATGAGTTTATCTTTTTAATGAACAATGAATGATCATTCAATGATCGTTTGAAGCCTTTAGCAATAAGAGCTATGGATAACTTCTCATACCATTGTCTTGATGCTTGTTTCAAGCCATACAACGACTTCTTAAGCTTACAAACAAGATGAGAACTCGAATTATCCATTCCAGGAGGCAACTTCATATAGACTTCTTCATGCAAATCACCATGTAAGAAGGCGTTGTTGACATCAAATTGATGATCTTTCCACTTCTTTTTGACTGCTAAGGTAACCAAACTTCTCACCGTATTGAATTTGATAACCGGAGAAAAGGTTTCATGGTAATCGACCCCTTCCTTTTGAGTAAAGCCCTTAGCCACAAGCCTGGCTTTATAACGTTCAATAGAACCATCAGCTCTATATTTCACTTTATAAACCCATTTGCATGCGATGGGCTTCTTTTATTTAGGTAATGTAACAATTTCCCACGTGTTGTTAGCATTTAAGGCATCAAATTCTTTCTGCATAGCTTTTTCCCAAAGAGGATTACCTTTAGCTTGATGATAGAATAATGGTTCAAAAATTTTCGGAATAACATGATTGTCAATTCCTACTTGATTTGAAAAATGACACATTTCTTAAGTGTCATTGATGAACAAATTTGTGACTGTATGAGAACAATCATCAAATGAATCAGCTTGAGCTGAAACATGATAGCAAACATAATCTTTTAACCGAGTGGAAGGAATAGTATTCCTGGCTGATTTTCGAACAGGAGGAACATCATTTGTATCAGCTGAACTATGACCATTTGTTGTAGTAGAAGGTACTTCAGTATCAGCGGGTATACTGTTATCAGTAACATCATTTGATGATTCAGTTTGCATAGGAACTTCATCACTACAAACACGTGGAAGATGAGAACTATGAGCATCATTATTTTGCAAGTGACAAAGAGGAAAAATGTCTTCAATAAACTTGACATCTCTTGAGACAATAATTTCCCTTTTTCCAAGATCCAAGACCTTATATCCCTTCTGTCCAAATGGGTAACCCACGAAAACACAAGCTCTTGATCTTGGCATGAATTTATCCCTGTTAACTAGAGTAGAAGTGAAACACAAGCAGCCAAAAGATTTCAAATTATCTAAATAGGGCTGAGTTTAAACAACATCTCATATGGAGTTTTATCATTTAAAACCTTTGTAGGCAGACGATTGATGATGTGAGCAGCTGTCAAAACACATTCTCCCCAATAAGCTTTACCTAATCCGGATTGGAAAAATAAAGCACGGGAAACCTCTAAGAGATGCTTATGTTTTCGTTCTACAACCCCGTTTTGTTGGGGTGTATATGAACAATACTTTTGATGTATGATGCCCATCATTTGAAAAAATTGAACACCCTCGTTACTAGAACCAAGCTCAAAAGCATTATCAGTACGAATAGCCTTGATGGTGACCTTGAATTGAGTTTGAACATAATGAAGAAAAGCTTGAACAAGAGTGAAGGCAGAACTTTTATTTTTGAGAAGATGTACCCAAGTACATCGACTATAGTCATCTACTATAGTAAAAAAATATCTAAAACCATTGTGTGTATGCACTTTATATGGTCCCCATGTATCCATATGAACTAACTCAAAAGGTTGATGAGACTTTGTTTCACTCAAAGAAAAGGACAATCTATGTTGTTTAGCTTGAAAACAAATAGTGCAAGGATTGAACAAATCATTGGTACATTGCTTAGAAACCAAAGAGAATGACTTCATTTTATCAAAAGGTAAATGTCCTAATCTATTGTGCCAAAGATTAGACATATTACACTTATTCGAAGAATTACATGAAGAAAAAGAATCAACAGTGAACGGCTTGTTTGAAGAATGAAATATCTTCTAAAGTTCATGACCTCGCAGGTAAAGATTATTAACCCTTTTGCCAATGATAAAGTTATCCTTCAACAAAGGGGCCTGCATCGCACAAAATTCATCAGTAAAGATTATGCAAACCTTTAACTGAGTAGTAATTTTGGCTATAGAAACAAGATTATGATTAAATGCAGGAACATAAAGCACATCACAGAGAGTGATATTGTCATGAATAGGAACATTTACAATCTTAAAAACAGGAAGAGAATGACCATTAGGAAGAACGACTGAATGAGTTTGTGATTATTTAACGAAGAAAACAACGATATATCCGAGCATATATGATATGTGGCTCCCGACTCAATAATCCATGTAGACTTGATAGCATTAGAACCATATGAGACATTAAAAATATAAGAAACATGATGCCTTGAACTATCAATTAGATTACCAGCAGTATCCATCGAGCCATTGGTAATTGCAGAATTAATGTTTGAAGAATTACTGCAATTGCTCAAAAGATCCATCAGTTGCTTGTATTGTTCAGGTGAAATCGACTGACCATCATTAACAACAACATTATGAACACTTGACTCTGGCTTCTTGGTTTTTGTAAATTTAAAATCAGGTGGAAATCCATTAAGTCGATAACATTGAGCCTTAACATGTCCAGTCTTATTTCAATGAGTACAACTCATATTCTTTCTAGAATTATTATTCACATGCATTGCCATAGCTTCAGTGACAATATTTGGATTTGAAGAGATTTCACGCTGTCTTTCTTCATGAATCAGCAAAGAATGAACAGTAGCAATACTAGGTAAAGGGCTCATCATCAAGATCTGACCTCTTATGGCTTTGTATGAATCGTTGAGTCCCATTAACAATTTAATCAATCGTTGTTCTTCCAGGAATTTATTAAGAACAGCAGCAGATCCACAATTACATTCAGGAATTTCCTGAACTAGTTTTAATTCATCCCAAACCTTCTTAATCTTGGTGAAGTAAGATGAAAAATCTTCAGATCCTTGATTGATAGAATACAATTGTTTCTGAATTTGGTATATTAATGCTTCATTCGATTGAGCATACCTTTGATTCAGTTCTGACCATACTTCTTTTGCTGTCTGCAAGAAGAGAACACTATCAGCAATTTCTTTGCTTAATGAATTTAAAATCCATGATATAACCATAGAATTGACTCTATTCCAGTTCTGAAACAAATTAGAACCAATTTCTGGAGGATTCATAGATCCATCAACGGAGCATATCTTGTTCTTGGCAAAGAAGGCAAGTGTCATTGATCGCTTCCATGTAGCAAATCCATTACCATCAAACACCTTGGAAACTAGAATTGTGCTCGGATTATCTGACGAACCGAGAAAGTACGGACTAGAAACTTCTATTTCAGTCGAACTTATTGAAGAAGACATCGTTACTTGAAGCTGAAATTTGTAAATCTTGTGATTGATTGAACAAAAGAAGAAGAATCACAACAGATTCAAGATTTTGATTGCGGAATTTAGGGCTAACGAAAATTAGGGCTGAAAGAAACGGGAAAGAAATTGAGAAACAAAAAAGATTGAATCAGTAATCAGTCGAGCATGAGATGAGGATCAAAACATGCTCTGATACCATGTTGAAGATCTTGATAAGAAACAGAGAAATGAAAGAGAGAAAGAGAGAGAGAGAAAGAAAACTTTGGGGGAATTTTCTCTGTGTTTATTAATTCAATTGAGAACTAAATATATACATCAATAGAATAAAAGAAAGCTACTAACTGTCTAACTAACATAATGCTGACCTGTCAAAACTACTTAACAGATATTAATATAATCCAATAATGGTGGAGCTCGGAAAACTTATCCACAAAAACCACCCTTATTTCTCTATCGTTATTCTTACACTCATCCCTTCCTTTAACACCGGCACCACCGCCTCCTATGTCCACCACATCTCCGCCACATTCCTCGCCATTACTTTCCATCACCTTCCGGATATCCCACTTGACCCCCTGCTTTTCCCCTCCATGGATGCCATTATCTTTGAACTTATTCGACTCAGCAACTCCAATGTCGAACACATGATTAAATCAATTTCTAGAAATTCCAACATCACCGCCTTCGTTATCGATCTTTTTTGCACGACCGCGATGTCTGTGGCTGCCGGAATCAACATCCCTATTTACTGCTTCATTACTTCCGGCGCATGTTGCCTAGCGCAATTGCTTTACTTTCCAACGCTTCATAAAACCACTACTAAGAGTTTTAATGATATGAACACACTCATCCACTCGCCGGGGTTGCCGCCGATACCGTCGTCGGAGATGATAGGCACAATTATTGATAGAAACTCTACTGATTACCGGGATTTTCTTGAATTAAGTATAAACTTGCCCAAATCAGCTGGAATCATCGTAAACACATTCGAATCACTGGAACCAAAAGCGATTAAAGCAATTAATGACGGAATTATTGTCCCGGAACAGCCTACGCCGCCACTTTACTGCAACGGACCGCTGGTGGCTGACGGTAGTAAAGATTCACATGAGTGTTTGAATTGGCTCTGTAGGACCCAATTGTATCAAGTATGTTAGAAATATTAAAGTGAGGGGTGTAATATGTAATTACTCAAAGTTGGGAAATGCTATATAAAGGCATTTCCCCCATATTTCAATGTTAAGCTTTGCATATTTCTTACTTGTGTTTGTGTTCTTCTTCTCTCTCGGCTCTCTCTCTCTAACCGATTACTAAAACACAAACACACACTAGTTGATTAACATCAAGCATTGCTTCATCTGTAAACCTTACGGGACAATCAATTGGTATCAGAGCCAAACTTGTTTTTGGCTCGTGATTGTTCGAAAGAAGAAAACAAAATCTCGAAGATTTCAAGCTTCCAAGAAGAAAAAGCTCTCGCTTTCACAAATGTTCAAGAACTTCATCTTTCTTCAAGAAAAACTCAAGCTCAAACAACTTCTAAAGGTAGAACTCTTTAAAGGTATAAGCTACATCTTCATTAACTTTCCTTTGAGTTGTTTCTATATTTTTACAAAGTTTACAAAACATATTTTGAAGAAAAACACAAACCGTAGGAGTTTTTTTTATATACAGAAGGTCATTAAATACCCACCTTTTTAAACATTAAATTTTCTGGGTATTTAAGCATTTATGGTGTTCTTGGTCTGAAAGTACAACTTGAAGAAGAAGAAATCGTATTTTGTAATTTATTTAATTATAAATTCTTAATAGTTTAAGTGTTGTACAAGGAAAATCAACTACTTGCCATACCAATCAAGTACAAGTGGTTAGACACTATTCAGGGTATGGCAATCTGATTTGAAAAGGACACCTCATACTCTATCAGCCGGATCCCTGATCAGACGCGATTGGGTTGTGCGGCTTATAGAGTATCTCAAGGAACGTTTAAGTGTTGATATTCTATCAACCGGATCTTCAAAGTCAATCATACGCGATTCACACTTGGTATTCTATCAGCCGGAACTTAGTGTTGATACGATATCAGCCGATTCAAACATTAGGAATCGCACGCGATTGAAATTTTTCTAAGTTCACATTGATTCGCATGAGATTAACTTTTGAATCATATCTGTGCTATTCAAAGGACTTGTTGATTCACTCTATTGGCAATCGCATTTGATTGTCAGGACTTACTGTTTTATTTCCTAAGTGTTTGATGCAACAGGATTGAATCGCATTCGATTGGTTACTTTATTAATCAAAACTAAGTCCTTACTCTGCCCGTTTGTTTTTCAAGGAATTTACTCACTCAATCGCATTCTATTGGATCAATTCGCATTCGATAAGACATATCTCAAACAGTGACATTCCTAAGACTTGGACAAGTGATTGACTCTTTGGACTTGACTTAAAGAACTCTAAGACATTTGGACTTAATCAAACAATCTAATTCATAATTGAATTTAATTTAAATCAGATTTAATTCAAAGGTGAATTACATTATCTCAAGTCTATCTAGTTCAAAGTTGAATTTCATCTTTGTAAGATCTAATTCAAAATTGAAATTCAAAATACTTAGTTCTTTAATCAATCTTTCAAGTCACTTTAAAATCAAGCTCGAATAGAATCACACTACTTTAAGAAAAGTTTTCGAACAATCAATCCATACATAACAAGTGAACGATCATTTCTATAATCAAAGTTCAAACAATGTCTAGCTCAAATGAAATGATGTCCATCGGTACTGATACAAAACCTCCTGTTTTGTTTCAGGGGGAATACAATGTCTGGAAAGGAAGGTTCATGGACTTCCTAGAGCACAACGAACTCTTCGGTGACAAGATGATAGAATGCATCCAAAAGGGCAACACCAAGTTCACAAGGATCATTGAAGCTGACTCAACTAACAATCCCCCCATTCTCAGACATGAGAGAGAAAAGACCAATGATGAGCTGACTGCTACTGAGAAAGAAACAAAGAAAGCTGAGAGACTAGCAAAGTACTATCTAAAACAGGGTCTCTCATCTGAGATTTATCTGAAGATTGACAGCTTGGGTACTGCCAAGGAAATCTGGGATGAAATCAAAAAGCAGTTACAAGTCACTGAACAAGGAGAGTACATCAAACGTACTCAGCTGGTCAACAGTTAATATGAATTCAAAGCTCGTGAAAATGAGCTCCTGTCAGACACATATGGCAGATTTTGCAAGCTGCAAAATGAAATGAGATCCAATCAAATTGTCAGAACTAGCCTTGATTTGAACTGTGTTTTTCTGAATTCATTAGGTACTGAGTGGAAGGGTTATGCCAGACTTTACAAACATATCAACAAGGATCTTACATCAGTCACTTTCCACAACATCTTCGAAGCTCAATCAGTATCAAAATGAAATCTTGCAGTCTAATCTAAAACAACCGATTGCTGATCCTCTTGCCTTGGTGGTATCTGACAGAACCCCTAGGGAAACATTATCAAGATCGTCGAAACTTAAGCATGTGGCTCTCAGTGATTCTGATCAAGATGATGATGATGATGATTCAATAGAAGCTGCCTTTCAAGCCCTCACAGTGGCCAGCAAGAATTTCAAGAACCGCTTCAGCAAGACTAACAATAGACAACGGTTCACATCTGGCTCAAGGAGACCTGAAAGAGTTGCTCCTGTTGACAAGCCAAGGTACCAGAGAGAAAAGAAGAAGGAGGAAAAGAAAACTGACTCCAAGTGCTACAACTGTGGAAGATCAGGGCATCTAATCCGGAATTGCCCCATGAAAAAGACCAAAGATGCAGAATACTATCGGCAGAAGTACCGTCTGTTCAAACAAAGACAGGCTGGGAACGCGCTGCTAGTAGAAGAAGATCAGTTTCTCGATGACACAGAATCGGACAGTGATCTAGATGGTGAAGTCACGCTCAGTTCTGTTTGATGGCTCGCAATGATGAAGGAAGTAGGGAGGATGATGATGGTGATAATCTCTCTGAATCAAATGAGGAAAGCTTGGATAGCAAGAAGGTATCTTCTGACTCTAACTATAATATGGATTTTAAACATGAACACATACAAACCATATTAATCCAAATGAAAGAGTTAGAAAATCAGATAAGAGAGTTAACCATTAGAAATCAAGTTCTAGAAGATTTTTCACACAACAAGGATATAGAGGCACAAACAATAATTAAGCAGTTAGATAACGACTTAATTAGCCTTAAGATCCAATTAGCTGCTAAAGAATCTGAATTCTTAGAATTAACTAATAACACGAATACCACCATATTAGATCTTAAAGCAGAATGTGCATGTGCTGAAAAGGATTCTGAAATTTTTAAAAATGAACTTAGGAATGAACTAAGTACTCTTTACACCAGAATCTATGAACTTGAATATCTTCTATCCAAACGCGATCAAAGCGACAAGATCATCTCTCAATACAAAGAAAAGGAACGTCCTTTCTCCAGATGGAAATTCAATGGACTGGGCTTCAAACACCCAAATGCATTGAGCAAAGTTACGTCCAAACAATTGTACAATGCTGATCTGTTTGGCGAAGGGCTTACCCAACGGATGGTTTTTTTTGGTCAAGAAGAGGAAAGTATTGAAGAAGAAGTCAAATGAACTCTTAATCTTCGAACTGAAGTTCCATTTGACTACTCTGATCTTAATGACTCATATCTTACCTGTCTCACTTCATCATCGGATACTGATGTTTCATCTTCTGTCTACACTGATGATGAACTCTACTCCCCTGTTTCACCAAAGCCCACTGTTGAATACATTCCTCAAAAGGAATTACAGCAAAGGTTTCAAACCTTACAGGAGTTTTGCTTCAATCATCTAGTTCGCGGTGACCTTACCAAAGCCTTCCAATCATAAACCACATCTGATCCCTCTCCTCTAGTTCAAGAAAATGTCATCCTCCACAAGCGTCTCCAAACAGTATTCAATATTGATGGCAAGATCATTGACGAGTTGTGCAAAGAAAATTTTGAATTGCATGAACGAATCAAAGAGGTCGAAAATGGACTGGAACCACCCACTCCATTTACCTTCTCACCACAGGGAACCACATTTGATGAACGAATTGAAGGTTCTAAACATGTGTCTACATCTTCTCAAGATATCAAAACTGAGATAAAATCTGTTAATAAGTCATCCATGATAAACTTAAAACTTCAACAGATTTTCAAACCAAAACAAACCTCCACTTTCACTTCAACTCACAGTTCTTGTAAAATCATTGACATACCTGAATCGTCAAAAGCTGCTGCTAGTCGACCACGACTCAATTCTAACAATTTCCATTCTACTACAGATGTGAAGAAGCTCGGGAGTGAAGAGCGTAAAATAAACACAAACTGGAAGAGAGTCATTCCTAAGTCCAATAGGAAATGTTCAAACACTGGTCAAACATGTGAACAAATTTTAATGTTTAATTCAGTCTGTAATCGTTCAAGTTTGCATGATAGTATAGCCTCTTCACAGTTTTGTACTAGTGATGGTTGCTTACATGGTCATTGTGAATTTAACTGTGAATATGACCAATTGCGAAAACAAATTGGAATTAAATCATGTGAGGACTGGACAGACTTTTACACTAACCAAGTCTGTGTTCCATTTATAACCTCAAAAGGTATCATCATTAATCAATGGATCACAACTCGTCAGTCACATGCACTCAAACGTTTACACAAATCAAGACGACTACTGACGATCAAGGAACTGGAAGTCTACAGATGGCAGGGCTATGAAGCATTTAAAAGGGCTTGGATTGCACAGAAAAAATACTTGCATTCTCAAAAGCGTTCTCACAATTCCCCTTCTAAAATCTCCAAATCTTCTAAACCCAAGCCCTCATCCATTCAACGAGTAGCAAAACCTACTAATCGCAGTGCTCCGGTTCAACAAAAGCAAGTTGATGCACCGAGGCCACAGAGAATTCTTAAGAATTCCTCGCAACCATGGATTCGCAAACATAACGCTTCCGCAACTCTACCAAATCCAAAACCTCCGATTCCATCAACTGTCAAACCAACAGTGGTAAAGAAACTTTCTTCTCAGCCAATTTCTTCCAAATCTATTCCTTCCCGACAACAGATTAAACCCACATGGGTACTCAAGAATAGATCAGTAGAAGTTTCACCACCACAAGCAGACAACATCACTACTCAATCACTTCTAGGGACTAACAATCAAGGACCCATTCAAATATGGGGATCTAAACGTGATTTATTCTCTTTTTGCAGGTGCCTCACTTTTGGTACCTTGACTCCGGCTGTACCAAACATATGACCGGCAACAAAAGTCTTCTCAAGAATTATGTTCCTAAGTACTCCGGGAATGTACGTTTTGGGAACGACAATGTTGCACCAATATTGGGGTACGGAGACATTGAGAAGAAGCACATCAAGATCAAGAAAGTCTCCTATGTTGAAGGATTAGGTCATAATCTATTTAGCATCGGACAGTTTTGTGACAAAGATCTGGTAGTCGTATTCAAGAAAAACAAATGTTCTGTGATCACCGAAACTGGAGATGAATTACATGCAGGCTCTAGGACATCTAACCTGTATTCCATAGATTTAGAGAAATATGATTCTCCTAATTCTGTGTGTCTTCTGTCCGAAGCTTCAAATGATCTTACTTGGCAATGGCACCGTAAACTCTCTCATCTGAACTTTCAGAATATTAACAAACTAGACACTAGTGACTTGGTGAGAGGCATTCCCAAGCTAAGATTCAACAAGGACCATCTGTGTGCAAACTGTGAGAAAGGGAAAATGAAGAAGGCTACTCATAAATCAAAGCAAGTGTTTAGCACTACCAAGCCTTTAGATCTCCTGCATATGGATCTCTGTGGTCCTATGCGAATTCAGTCCAAGCATGAGAAGAAGTACATACTAGTCATAGTGGATGACTATTCCAGGTATACTTGGGTCAAATTTCTGCGTGCTAAAGATGAAGCTACTCCAACAATTATCACATTCATCAAACAGCAGCAGAACAAGTATGGTCAGAGTGTTGTCTCAATCAATGGAACAGAATTCAAAAACAACGCTCTGAAAAACTTTTGTGACCTAGTTGGGATCAACCATCAGTTCTCTGCAGCATACACTCCACAACAGAACGGTGTGGTCGAAAGACGAAACAGAACATTGGTTGAAGCTGCCCGTACCATGCTATCATATTCTGGGCTCTCACCTTCCTTTTGGGCTGAAGCCATCAACACTGCCTGCTATACGCAGAATCGCTCTTTCATTAATAAACGTTTTAATAAAACTCCCTATGAACTGGCAAATGGCATAGTGCCTAATATCAAATACTTTCATGTCTTCGGTAATAGGTGCTTTGTTCTAAATGACAAGGATAATCTAGGAAAGTTTGCTCCTAAAGCTGATGAAGCTATTTTCTTAGGTTATTCCACTGAATCTAAAGCCTACAGAGTTTTCAACAAACGTACAAAGAGCATTATTGAAAGTATCCACGTAACATTTGATGATGCATTGAATGTTACAGATTTTCCACCTAAATCAATAGTAGTTGCTTCTGAACATACCTGTTCAGGACCGGCGCTTGCAAATGAAGAATCAAACAATCCCTCCAGTTCAAATACTAATCTTGACTTTATGTTTGATTTCTTAAGATCTAAATCCTCTCCTGTTTTAACTGACAACAGGGACAACACAGGTTTACAAACAAGTGTTACTATAACTGCTCCTACGGTCACTGAAACGAATCATTTTGCTGATCTCTATGCTGAGGATTCTTCTTCTGTTTCTGTCACTTGTCCCCCTGTGACTTCTCAGATTCCTGACCCGGAGAGTTCTCCTGTGTTTGATTCAGACCCACATTTCTCTCCAGCAGATGAAGAAGAAGCACGACACTTACAAGATCTCATTCCTTCATCTTCCACTTCACATGAAATTAAGTGGACCAGACATCACTCTGAAGAGAACATTATCGGAGATCCTTCAGTTGGCATTCAAACAAGATCCGTAACCGCAAACGAATGCCAATTCTCTGGTTTCTTAAGCATCATTGAACCCAACAAGACTTGTGAAGCATTAGATGATCCAGATTGGGTAATGGCAATGCAGGAAGAATTACACCAATTTGATCATCTCAAAGTCTGGCGATTAGTTCCTCTCCCATATGGCAAATCTGTTGTAGGAACTAAATGGGTTTACAAGAACAAAAGGGATTCGGATGGAGTGGTTATTCGTAACAAAGCTAGGTTGGTCGCTAAAGACTACAATCAGCAAGAGGGCATTGACTATGATGAAACTTTTGCCCCCGTTGCTCGTATTGAGGCTATACGACTCTTTCTTGCATATGCAGCCTCCCGCAGCTTTCGAGTCTTTCAAATGGATGTGCAGACAGCTTTTCTCAACGGTGTACTTAATGAAGAAGTCTATGTCTCACAACCAGAAGGTTTTATCAACTCCAAATACCCTAACCATGTATATATTTTAGATAAGGCCTTGTACGGTTTAAAACAAGCCCCACGTGCATGGTATGATGTCTAATCTGAGTACTTGATAGGTGAGGGTTATTCAAAGAGAAAGACAGATAGCACTCTATTCACAAATACTAAAGGTAGGGACAAAATTCTTGTTCAGATATATGTGGATGACATCATCTTTGGCTCTTCGAATCCAAAGTATAGTGAAGAGTTTGCACAAACAATGGCAAACAGGTTTAAAATGAGTATGATGGGAGAGATGTCATTCTTTCTCGGACTCCAAGTAAAACAGTTGCGTCATGGCAGTTTCATTTGCCAGTCTAAGTATATCCAAGATCTTCTCACCAAGTATGATATGCTCAACTGTAATCCTATATCCACACCCATGGCTGCTAAAGCACAACTATCCGCAGATCTTGATGGTTCTCCTGTAGATCTGAAAACCTACTGTGGGATGATTGGATCATTACTGTATCTTACTGCTAGTCGTTCGGATATCATGTTCTCTACCTGTCTCTGTGCCAGATTCCAGGCGAATCCTAAAGAGTCACATCTTCTGGCAGTTAAGCGGATATTCCGATATCTAAAAGGGTCTATGGATCTAGGTCTGTGGTACCCCAAAGATTCAAATCTAGATCTTCATGCTTACTAAGATGCTGACTATGCCGGTTGCAAGATTGATCGGAAAAGCACCTCTGGTAGTGCACACTTCCTGGGTGATCGTTTAGTCTGTTGGGCCTCAAAGAAGCAAAACTACGTATCCACTTCTACAGCTGAAGCTGAGTATGTTGCTGCTGCAATGTGCTGTTTACAAAGTCTCTAGATACGAACACAGTTATCAGACTTTGGCCTTAGGTATGACAACATTCCATTACTATGCGATTCCCAGTCTGCCATAGCTATCTCTTGCAATCCGGTACACCACTCTAAAACCAAACACATTGATATACGTTATCACTTCATAAAAGATAATGTAGAGAAAGGTCTTATTGAGCTCCAATATGTTCCTACTGAAAATCAGCTTGCTGACTTGTTTACCAAACCATTAGATGAAAGTCGCTTCATTGAGTTGGTATCCAAGTTAGGCATGCTCAATCTGAAAATATAACATACCGTTGCTCCATTTTTCCTTTCTTTCTTTTTTGTTTAGAGTAGGTGTTACACTGTTTGTTCTTTGTGCAGCTTCATGATGCAACACTCGAGGGGGAGTGACTTTCTACTGCTACACATGGTTCATATGTGTAGGGGAAGAAAAATCATACACATACTGCACATGTGTAGGGGAGAAGTATCAAACTGACACATTCCCTAAAAATTATGCAAGAGTCTAGGGGGAGTGTGTCAAACAAACATTCAAATCAACCATATTTGAAAAATTCAATTTTCAAAATTCAGATATCTTGAGTTTTTCAAGTATTGGATCAATCGCATGGATAACCAAAGAGTTAATCGCACGCGATTAAAGTCTCAAAGAGTCAATCGCATAGATTAAGACCAAGGGTTAATCGCACGCGATTAAAGCTCCAAAGATTCAATCGCATCCAATGAGCAAGTGTTAATCGCATGGATAACCAAAGGGTTAATCGCACGCGATTAAAACCCTAAAGAGTCAATCGCATCGATTGAAAGACCAAGTGTTAATCGCACGCGATTCATTAGCATGTTAATAGGACCAAGTGTTAATCGCACGCGATTAACACATCAAAGGGTTAATCGCGAGATCTATAAGCCGGATTTCTTTACCATTCGCATTGGCTATCAGCCGTGTTTTTAACCGACTGTGAGGGCCAATCAGAGCTTGACACGTATATTTTTTCACTGACATAAGTTACTCATCAGTTACCAAACGTCCTTCACACGATTCAAAATTCGAAAATTCGACTAACTGTTCTCTCCTTTTGTTGGTTACTTGATTTCGAAAAACATCCCGTTACTCTGCCAAAATTTGCAATTTTAGTGTCAAAATACTCCTAATCTCAAAGGTAACAACTTGTACGGTTTACATTTTGAAGATTTTGAGTTAAAAGGGTATTTTTTAGCCTTAGAACACCCATATGCGAATGAGAGTCTCAACACTTTGAAGGGATTTTTGGTACACGAAACTAACTTGTTTGATGAAACAAAGTTTGCGATGAGTATATTGAACACTTGGGGAACACTTTGATGTAAAAATATTTCAAAAATCTCGAAAAGTGTTCTTCGTGTTCTTGGGGGGTATAAACATACACTAACAATTTGGTTTTTGGCCTAAAAAGGAGGTGTTAGGATGATTTTTTGACTATGCTTCAGTACTACAAAGTTGTTCAGTACTATATAATTGACATTTTTAAAGTATCAAAACAACTTTTTTATACTAAAAATCATCCTGTACACAGTGAGGGTTCAACACTTAGGGTGTTAGAACATTGATCAACATGGGTCAAACTTTTGTCATGCATATCTCTTTATCCTTAACTTAACTGTTTTGTCCATCTGTACAGATAGAATGGCTCAAGCTGTACGTGACCCAGAGGAGATCATGCCTCAAGCAGAATTCCTTAACACCAAATCTCATGAAAACAACCATTTTGTTGACTTAAGAAAACTGAGAAACCTTACCTACCCAATTGTCACTGAAATTCTCAAAATACACCCACTCAATCACCTGCTGACCTATAACCCAGCCAAAACAGGAACACATGTACCTGAACTATACGTTCAACAATTTTGGAAAACATGTGATGTGCGGATCAATGACAGGGGTTATGAAGTAATCCATGCTGAGGTTGACGAATTTCAAGTCAATATATCTCTTAGTCGCCTTAGAACAATTTTTGCCCTACCCAGAGCAGACAGCAGACCTCCTACAACAGACTTTGAGGAAATCCCAGACGAGGATGCATGTCTTGCAGCTATAATGGAGATGGGGTATGGTGGTGAGCTCACACGTAGAGGTCAATTCAAACGCAACAGCTTGTACCCAAAGTATAATACATTAATAACAGTGCTTCAAAGGTGTCTCACCCCAAAGCACTCGGGTTATGAATTTCCCACTGAGTATCAGCTCAAAATTTTTGTCGCTGCAGCCAACCATATGCATGTAGACTATGCATTTCTTCTCTTCCAAGATATTAAAGCTACTATGCAAAGGAAGAATTCCCAAAAGAAGAAAGATGTAAACATGCTGCCGTACCACCGCTTCCTACCAATGATCATCCAATTTGTGATGGATCGGAATGCTGATATTCCTCGGAGGACAGGTTTACCTTCTATTACTCCTAAACTTTTCTTGTATATAAAACCTGCCGCTCCAGCCAACATGCCAATTCCAAGACCCTTCCCTGTATCTCTCTTAGATCTTTGTGAGTAGAATGATATTGTTAAGAGTTATAGGGAGAGCGTAGGAATACCTCCCATGGTTGTGCCAGAACCGGCCACACCTGCCCAGGGAGGTGTTGTTGGGAAATTTGCTAAGTCATTGAAACTGTTGGACATGCAAAGTAAAACTGTTAGAGTAATCAGTGAAAACAGTTGTAGCTAACAGTTGTTGCAAGTTTTACAACTGTTAGTACAAAAGTTCAGAACTGTTAGTTCAGTTATACACAACTATTAGAAGACCTTGAAATGAAGACTGTTAGAAGAAATTCAGAACTGTTTATTCAACAAACAGTTGTTGTTGAGCTATTAATGAAAAATGCTATCTTTGTGGATTTGAAGTATATCTCTATCAAATTTGAAGATTATCAAGATTATCTCGGAAGATAGAAGATTGCCTAACTGTCAACTATTCAAGGAGGATCAAGAGCCTATATATACTAGAACTAGAATATTGTTTTAGGTAGCAATTCTACGCATTCATATTTTATTGTTAATTTGTTTTTCTAAAAGTGTGTTGATCTCTAAGTTTCATAGATACCTAAGAACAAGTTGTGTTCTTCGTCTAACAAAAGGGTTAGATTAGAGGTGTTGGTGAATATTGTAATCATCATTGGTTATTAATAAACATCTTGAGTTTGAAAGTATTTTCTTGTGTTGATTGTTGAATTGTTCTTGTGATAAAACCTTAAACATCAATTAAGTGTGATTCCGCAACTTCTTAGTTGATTGTGATCAAACTGAAAGATTATCTTTAAACAACTCTAATTTAATTCTAAAAGGTAATTCTTGTTATTGATATTTGGTAATATCCGATCCTGACAAGTGGTATCAAAGCTTTTTCATTAAGGCTCCTTTGATCACTATTTGAAAGTTTTCACAGATCTGCTGTGTTTTGTTATTTAAAGTTTGTCTAAATCTTGTCGTGTGTTTTTCATTCATATTACTGCAATGGAGTCTGTTGGATCTTCTGATAACATTGGATATGGGTCAAACATTAGAGTTCTCATGCTCAAACCAACTGAGTTTGAGATGTGGAATCTAAGAATCAAGCAGCATGTCTAATTAATGGACTATGCTGTTTGGGAAGTTATAGAAAAGGACCCCATTACTGCTGTTGATTTAGATGAAACAGGAAAACCAAAGAAGAAATCACCACCAAGAACAGATGCTGAAAAGAAAGAAAGGATGATTGAGATGAAAGCCCTCAGCATCCTTCAGATTGCTATTCCCAACGAATATCAGCATCAGTTCAAGAAGTTTGAAGATGCACACGAACTTTGGGTTGCCTTAGAAAAGGGATTTGCAGGGAATGCTAGTTCCAAAAGGAACCTAAGGGACCTTCTTAAACAGGCTTATGAAAACTTTTCAAGTGGGAAGAATGAAAGTTTAACCCAACTTTTTGATAGGTTTTATAAGCTGGTTAGTCAACTTGAGAGTGCAAAAGTTAGACTAGAGCAAGATGAGATCAATAGAAAGTTCCTTAGGTTCTTAGGTGAAGAATGGACCGTCTATGCTGCACAATGGAGGACTAAAGACTCATTGGAAGATATAGAATTAGATGATCTATACAACAGTTTGGTTGTGTTTGAGGGAGAGATAGAGGGAAAAATAAAGTCTGTAATCCCTAGTCACAATGCTGCTCTCCTTTCATCCTCAGGTATGGACTCAAACCATTCTTTATCTAATTCTGTTGATGTATGTGCAGGTACCAGTTCTGCTGTTGGGTTAGATGTGAACACCCCTGATGCAGTACTTGAAGCATTTCTTGCTAGCCATGCTAATTCAACCCTCACCAATAAGGACCTCAAGTGGCAAATGGCCATGTTAACTATCAGAGCAAAAAGATTTATTAAAAGAACTGGCAGACAAAACATGAACTTCAGGGCAAATGGTCAGGCTGGATTTGACAAATCCAAAGTTAAATGCTTCAAATGTCAACAGCCTGGTCACTTTGCCAGGGAATGCAGATCTGGTGAACAAGTTCAGAGTCAAGGACAAAGACCCAATCAAACCTCATTAGCATTGGTCTCACAGGATGGCTATGGGTATGATTGGAGTGATCAAGCAGAGGAAGCTACTCACAACAAGGCACTGATGGCCTTGACTGACTCCTCCATCAAGCTGAATTCACCAGAATCAGAAGACACACATGTATCTTCTAAACTATGCCCTGGTGAATGTAGAGCTATAGTAAAAAGGTTCAGGGAGCACAACAAAAAGGTGTGTGCTGCTCTGAGCAGAATGGAGGAGAGAAGATATGAATCTAGTGCTGTCATTGAAAGCTTTGAAAAGAAAATTAAAGATTATCAGGCAAATGAACTGCAAATGGACTATGATAGGAAGTATCATAAGTGGGAGAAGGAGCATCTTCAGGAAGAAATTGATAATCTTAAGAAAAAGCTGAGTGAGAAAGGGAGTAGGATTGATGAGCTAACAAAGAAGTTAGAAGGTGTGGATATGGATTTGAGTATGTTCAAAGCAACAAATCTTAAGCCTGAAACCTTGTTACACTCACAAATCAGAGATACGGTTAAAACAGGTTTAGGATACAAACAAACCCCACTTCCATACAATCACAACTACATAACTCCCATGTTTGATGTAGCTGATAGGTATGTTAATGAACCATTAGAAGAAGACTTAAAGTCAGCTGATCCAAAATTAGAGAGTGAAAAGGAAGGACTTGTGCATGAAGTGAGTGATGATGAGAAAGAGGAAGTAGTGAAGAAAGAAGAGGATATTCCTATTGAAAACCACATCTGTTGTGAACCTACAGCACCAAAATCATCTTTAAAACCTGTGGTGTTTGTAAAAGCCACCTCTGAACCCTCCACCAGTGAAACAAAACCTTTCAAACCTGTTTATTCTATAAACAGCTACACTACTACTGCAAACAGTCCCGAAAATTACACAAACAGTTCTAAACAGAACCCAAACAGTTCTAACCCAAAAACCTTAGCTGTTAGTGTTAAGACCAAGGAAAAGGAGAAGGTTAGTGAAGTTGGAATTGAGAAGCCAAAGAAGGAAGCCTCAAAGACAAAGTTTCAGCTCAAATCTGTGAAAAGGCATACTGAAGTGCCTGTCTGCACATGCAAACAGCATGGTGTGCAGAAATTTCCTCCTTCAGCACTTGTGAGAGGAAATCAAAGAAATAGGAACCAGTTTTGGGAACAAAGAACTGGTTTGCCTATAGTCAAAACCAAAAGGTGCTATATATGTTGGAGAGCAAATCACTTAGCTCACAAGTGTTATTATAACCCACAGATCTATAGCACCCAGAGGCCAAGTTACAGAAAACAGGCTAACAGTTCCACAACTGTTAGGCCAAAACCAAAAACTGTTGGTTTTGCTTGGGTGAAATTGCAGAAACACATAGTTTCTGAAAGGGCCAAAACTGTTAATCAAACCGACAATCAAACTGAGTCACAAACTGACTCAACTGTTTTACCAAAATCAAAAACTGTTTGTTCAAAAGGCTCAACTGTTAATCACAACAGTTGGAAACCACATGTTGTCACTAAATACTCTTCACACAGGATAGAGAAGTCTAACTGTGATGAAATTAAGAAGACTCAAACTTTGTTTAAGTATTATGATTTAAATGGTGTGCCCAAGATCTGCATGGCCTGGGTACTTCCTGCTACTAACTAAGTTTTTATTTGTGTAGAGCATTCATAGGACCAATCAAGGAGAAATTTGGCATGTGGATAGTGGATGCTCAAGGCACATGACTGGAAATCCACACTGCTTGAAGGATTTCAGAAGAATTAATGGAGGACATGTAGCATTCGGAGGAAATGCTAAGGGAGGAAGAATCACCGGTAAGGGAGCTGTAGAGGCAGGTACACTTACTTTCAATGATGTTTTCTTTGTTGAACAACTCAAATACAATCTGTTAAGTGTGTCTCAAATCTGTGACCATGGAAACAAAGTCCTGTTCACAGACACAGAGTGCATTATCCTTTCAAAAGATTTTAAAGTGGATGAAAAGAATGTTCTTTTAAGAACACCTAGAAAGGATAATGTATACTGTTTGGACACACAAAAGGTTTATAAACAGAATGTATTAAGTTATTTACTATCTAAGGCATCTCATGATGAGTCTGCCATTTGGCATAGAAGGATGTGTCACATGAATTTTAAAACCATGAATCTGTTAGCTAAAAACAATCTGGTAAGAGGTTTGCCCCAAAAAGAATTCTCATGTGATGATCATTGTGTGACTTGCCTCAAAGGCAAGCAACACAAAACTTCTTATAAGTCCAAAGAAGTTTCTTCCATTGTTGCACCCTTACAACTGTTGCATATGGATCTTTTTGGTCCTACTTCAGTGGTCAGTATAGGGAAGAAAGCCTACTTTTTAGTCATAGTTGATGACTTCACCAGATTTACATGGGTTCAATTTCTTAGAACTAAGGATGAAACTGCTGAATTAGTTAAGTCTCTTATTCTTAGGATAGAAAATCAATCTGATTTGAGAGTGAAAGTCATTAGATCTGAAAATGGTTCTGAGTTTAAGAACTATGAGTTAAACAGTTTTTGTGAGGAAAAAGGGATTGAAAGGCAGTTTAGTGCTCCTAGGACTCCACAACAGAATGGAGTGGCTGAGAGAAGGAATAGGACTTTGATAGAGGCTGCTAGATCTATGTTAGTTGATTCTAGGCTCCTAATGACCTTCTGGGCAGAAGCTGTGAACACTGCCTGCTATGTTCATAATAGAGTACAAGTAGTCAAGTCCAAAGGGAAAACTCCTTATAAGTTGTTCCTTAAAAGAAAACCTTTGATCAACTTCTTCAAACCATTTGGATGTCCCTGCACTATCCTTAATACCAAGTCACAATTAGGCAAATTTGAGAGTAAAGCAGAAGAAGGATTCTTTGTAGGATATTCCACTCAGAGTAAAGCATATAGAGTTTTCAACAGTGTCACTAGGATCATAGAAGAGAGTATGAATGTCTCCTTTAATGAAAATAGGATCAATATTGCAGGTAATGGTCCTGATTGGTTATTTGATATTGATGCATTGTCTAAATCTCTTTCTTTTGAGTTTTCTACAGAAACAGTTGCAGGTTTTCCTACAGCTGTTAGTGCAAATCCACAAACTGTCTCAAACAGTTCTGAAACTGTTAGCTCAAGTCCAACAACTATTGGTATAAACAAAGCCACTGAAGACTTTGTAGTGATTCCTTTGTTTCAAAATGACTCTTCCAATGCTGTTAGTCCAATGAATGATGATGTTGAACCTTCAAAGGATATGGAATCTCCCGTTCTCCAACAAAACAATGAATCTGAAAATCAAACAGTTGTAGATCAGGTATGTAATTCTCCTGGGAATGAGAGTGGATCTGAGGTTGATCTGTCTAATTTAGGGAATGTACTGACTGAAGAAAACATCCCTACCTTAAGAATTCACAAGGACCATCCCATAGAACAGATTATAGGTGATCCCATCACTCCTGTCAGAACTAGGGGTATGCTGCAAGGTGAACATAGTGGTGTGGATCTAGGACAGTTTGATGTGAATGTCTGCTTTCTATCATAGATAGAACCTAAGAAAGCAGTAGAGGCATTAAAAGACCCTTCATGGTTGGAAGCAATGTAGGAGGAACTCTTACAGTTCCAGATTCAGCAAGTTTGAAAGTTAGTTGACCTTCCAAGAGGCAAGAGGGCTATTGGCACCAAGTGGGTGTTTAGGAATAAAAAGGATGAGAGAGGCATTGTAATCAAGAATAAGGCTAGGCTAGTTGCACAGGGTTATACACAGGAGGAAGGAATAGACTATGATGATGTCTTTGCACCAATTGCAAGGATAGAAGCAATTAGACTGTTCCTTGCCTTTGCAAGCTTTAAAGGGTTCAAGGTGTATCAAATGGATGTCAAATCAGCATTTATCTATGGAACTATTGATGAGGAGGTATATGTGTGTCAACCACCTAGTTTTGAAGACCCAAAATATCCTGATAAGGTATATAGGTTGGATAAGGCTTTGTATGGGTTACATCAGGCTCCTAGAGCTTGGGATGAGACATTAACATCATATCTACTTGAGAATGGTTTCAAGAGAGGTACTATAGATAAGACACTATTTACAAAGATTATTAAAACAAAGATTTTGCTTGTACAAATCTATGTTGATGATATAACCTTTGGATCCACTGATGACAGTCTGTGCAAGGAGTTTGAAGGCATAATGCATAAGAGATTTCAGATGAGTTCTATAGGAGAACTTACATTTTTCTTGGGATTACAAGTAAAGCAGAAGCCATCAGGTATATTTCTTAGTCAGTCAAAGTATGTCAAGGACATTTTGGACAAATTTGGTTATCAAGATGTGAAGCTGGCCAGTACTCCAATGGAAACACACAAACAGTTGGGAGCAGATCCTGAGGAGGAGGCTGTAGACGTACACCTGTATAGGTCTATGATAGGTTCTTTAACGTACTTAACTACTTCTAGACCAGATATCATGTTTGTTGTGTGTGTTTGTGCCAGGTTTCAATGCATCCCAAAGATGTCACACCTATTTGTTGTAAAGAGGATCTTTAGATATCTCAAAGGCCAACAAAAACTGGGTCTTTGGTATTCTAAGGATTCACCTTTTGAATTGGTGGCATACTCTGACAGTGACTATGGAGGAGCTAATGTTGACAGGAAATCAACTTCCGGAGGATGTCAGTTCTTTGGCTCCAGGTTAGTATCATGGCAGTGCAAGAAACAAACAACATTTTCCACTTCAACAGCTGAGGCTGAATATGTTGCTGCATCAAGTTGTTGTTCACAAGTTTTGTGGATCCAGAATCAGCTTCTGGATTATGGTATGACTTTCTTGAATACACCTATCTATGTTGATAACACAAGTGATATTAGTATTCTTAACAACCCTGTCAAGCATTCTAAAACAAAGCACATAGAGATAAGGTTTCATTTTATAAGAGATTGCAATGAGAAACGGTTAATCCAAGTTATGAAAGTCCACACTGATGATCAGTTAGCTGATCTGTTCACCAAAGCATTTGATGTAAGAAGATTCAACTTTCTGATCTCAAATATTGGAATGATTAACTTAGAATAACTTAGAATCACATGTTTGATTGTGTTTTCTTGTGTTTTTGTGTTTTCTCTCTCTAACAGTTTGAAACTGTTAGTATTCTATCTAACAACTGTTTGTGTAAGTGTTCAAGAGAAAGCTATACATAATGCAACTAACAGTTTTCAACTGTTAGTACATGGAGTCCACATCTGTTAGGCAAACTGCATGGTCATTCAAGGGGAAGTCTTTCTTTTCAGTAACAGTTGTAGTTTATTAAGAAAACAGTTCTCAACTGTTAGTTCTTTTTTGTTTAACTGTTAGTTTCTTTCAGGGTATTTTAGTCTTTGCAGGGACTTTGAGGGAATTTGAATTGAATTGAATATGCGTAACATATATAAGCCATTCCCTCCTCACAGTTTTCTTTACGCTTACTGAACTCCTTTCAAACGCTAAAACCCTAGAAACTCACACGTAAATCGCCATGGCTCCCCTTCCATTCGTTAAGGAACACAACATGCTTGCTTTTCTGTTGAAACCCGATGATCTTAGTGTCTTTCACGTTGTGATTGACTATGTTTTACTTTCCAACCTACGTCATGCTTTGACCATCAATTCCACCATTTATACTGCGCATATCGATCAGTTCTGGAAGAATGCTTCTCTGAGAGAAGAAGATGGAGTGAAATGGATTGACTCCAAGGTTGATGCTAATAATGTTTCTATCTCTGAGAGTGTCATAAGACAATACCTTCAACTTGATGATCTCGAAGGTGAATATTCTGATTCTGTTTCTTTGGAATATCTGTATGCTAAGCTTGTTAAGCTGGGATATGAGGGCCCTAGGGGAAAGGGTATCTTTTATAAAGGGCAATTCTGTTCGCACTGGAAGTATTTGATTCACACTCTCCAACAATGCATAAGCCCTAAAAGAACTAGATGGAATGAATTTGGGAGCAACATTGCTCTGGCCTTAATCTGTTTGGCAAATAACCGTTCTTTTAACTTTTCTAAAATGATATTTGATGGCATGGTAAAACATCTTGGGACTAAATACGGTCTCTTTTTGATGTATCCACGATTTGTGCAGTTTTTACTAAATTCTTTATTGCCAAATCTCAAAATGCACAAGAGGGTACTAATTCCCTCTGCTCATGTGGCCTCCACATTGAGTAAACTGTTGATAAATGGCAAGAATTTTTCTGGTGCCATAACTCCACCACTCTCTGCAATGATGGAGTTTCTGTCAAGAAACAGAGCTGCCAGAGTTGAGCAAGAGGCCCACATCATTGCTAAACCCCCAACTCTAGAACCCCCAGCTCACGATACTCAAACAACTCAATCTGCTACTTTGCTTCAAGCTACAACAAAAGCCCCCACTCTTATAACTTTCAGAAAAAGAAAGAGAACTGCTGGTGCTCCTTCCACCACAGTACCTAATGCCCAAGCTGTAAGCCCTGCACATGAGCATTCTCCTGTGCAGAATATCCAAAGGGAACCCATTGTGCTGTCTCCCAGGCACACTGAGGAGGTGATAACCCCAGGGGAGAGTGATCATGTGGTGTTTGAGGCTAACACTACTGTTTCATCCACAAGGGGTGAGCAAGAAAGTGTGAACATCTTTAAGACCTCAGCCACGGCAACAGAAGTTGTCCCAACATCTTCTGGAAATCCCCAGTACCAAGAACAGAGGGGTACTGGTGTGGACTCTTCTAGGAGTGAACCACCAGTTATTTCTGCCAGTGATATGTTCACAGTGGCAACACTCCCTGACAATGAGGCTAGTATGAAACAAAAGGCTTTGACGGATACCAATTTTGTACCATTCTTCGGGGCATACATGCATTTAAAAAAGAGAAACTCTTTACAATATAAACTTTTGGCAAAACATAATGAGCTTATCATTAAGCAAGACAAACAAAAAAGATTTTTGACATAGTGTTTGAAAAAGGCTAATGCTGTGATACAGTTTCATGATCAAGTGTTGAAATAGTTACCTGCTGGTGCTAGACCCCCTCCAACTGTTCCAATCAAAAAGGGGGAGAAAACAGTGTTGCCACAAACAGTTTTGCCATATCATCAAACAGTTGAAGAGAGTGTACACACAGTTGCTGAGATTCCAGAGAAAACAGTTGTACCGGCTCAACAACAAACAGTTGCACCAAGTGCTCAAACAGTTGTAGAAAAATTGTCAGCGGTTGATAGAGTTCTGATTAATCAAATGATTATGTCTGGGGACTACCCAACTACTGAAGTTTTCGGATCTTGGTCAATAGTGAAGCAAGATCATTTGATTGTTGTGTGTGCTCAAACTCTAAACTGCAGTGCATTTCAAATGAAACAAAAGATTGAAGATGGATGGCTAGATGGTAAATCTTCAAAGATGGAACCTATTGCACCAAAGCCAGGATTCAAAGGAATCAATATTTTCTGAAAAAGCAGTGGAAAAGAAGACGCCTTCTGTGCAAGGTAAGGGTAAGGAGATTGTTGTGGAACTTCCCAAGCTAAAACTTACAAAAGAGCAGCAAGAGGAGCGTGACCATGAGTTAGCTCAAAGGATGGTTGCTGAGTTTGAACAGCAAGAGAAGAAAGATCTTGAGTTAGCTCAAAAGCTAGCTGCTGATTTTACTAAGGAGATTGAGAAAGAAGAAAGTGCTAAGAAACCTGGTAAGGGAGTAAAAAGAAAGAGAGTTGAAAGGAAGAAAACAGTTCGACCTCCCAAACCAACAGTTGAGAAGATAAAACAAACAACCCAGCCACAACAACCTGAAAAATCCAAATCAGTTCAAACATCTGAAGATGCAGCAAAAGCAGGTATGGTACAAACCATTCTTCATGATAGACTCAGGGTAGAGGTTGAAGAAAGAATTGACAAATTAGTGGCAGAGCAGCTAGGCCAGAAATCCCACATTACTGAGTGGAGATTTGAACTGTTAAGGTGGGAAACTGGAAAGAAAAGAGTTACTATTGTCAGAGAAAAGGAACCAATTGAAAGTTATTCCAGCTTCTTACATCTGATGGGTAGCATGATAAGAAGGGATGTTCAAGATATGTATGCTTATGGAGTAAGCCATTATGAAAATGCTACACAGATTGAGGTGAGAGTATTGATGAGGCATCTAAGAAGTATTTGCAATCCACTGGAGATAATGCCCATTTTGATAAGTGACGAAGCCTTCCCAATAAGTTCTGTGAAAGTATATGATAAGGCAAGAGTTTATCATATGGTGATGGGAAATGCACAAACTCAGTGGTTTGATTTTGAATTCGTTGATCATGGTAAAGCAAAGCTACTGTATATGTTAAGTGCAAAGTTCTTTGGACCTGCAGATATGAAGGATGATCTGATAAAAAGGATAAAGGAAAGGTTGGAGTTCTTACAGTCAAATCAAAAGTAATTTTCTTTTTATGTTTTGATTGTAACAGTTTGACTCTGCATATTTAATGTAAATATTTTCTTTGATTATGTTGATTTTTCTGTGGTTGAACCCTATAAAACAAACAACTTAAATGTATTGTTCAATACTTTAAGTTAGGGGGAGATTGTTGGGAAATTTGCTAAGTCATTGAAACTGTTGGACATGCAAAGTAAAACTGTTAGAGTAATCAGTGAAAACAGTTGTAGCTAACAGTTGTTGCAAGTTTTACAACTGTTAGTACAAAAGTTCAGAACTGTTAGTTCAGTTATACACAACTGTTAGAAGACCTTGAAATGAAGACTGTTAGAAGAAATTCAGAACTGTTTATTCAACAAACAGTTGCTGTTGAGCTATTAATGGAAAATGCTATCTTTGTGGATTTGAAGTATATCTCTATCAAATTTGAAGATTATCAAGATTATCTCGGAAGATAGAAGATTGCCTAACTGTCAACTATTCAAGGAGGATCAAGATCCTATATATACTAGAACTAGAATATTGTTTTAGGTAGCAATTCTACGCATTCATATTTTATTGTTAATTTGTTTTTCTAAAAGTGTGTTGATCTCTAAGTTTCATAGAAACCTAAGAACAAGTTGTGTTCTTCGTCTAACAAAAGGGTTAGATTAGAGGTGATGGTGAATATTGTAATCATCATTGGTTATTAATAAACATCTTGAGTTTGAAAGTATTTTCTTGTGTTGATTGTTGAATTGTTCTTGTGATAAAACCTTAAACATCAATTAAGTGTGATTCTGCAACTTCTTAGTTGATTGTGATCAAACTGAAAGATTAACTTTAAACAACTCTGATTTAATTCTAAAAGGTAATTCTTGTTATTGATATTTGGTAATATCCGATCCTGACAGGTGTAGAACCTGGTGAGGAATTAGAACATAGGTCTCAGACATCTGTGGGAGATGCTGAAAGGGAAGAGCAGAGAGAAAATGAAGAGAGGGGAGGAGAAGAGGGTGAAGGTGATGAGATTAGAGAGGAAGGGGATGCATATGATCCCGCCACCATTCAAGCCATCGTTCAATCTCTTTCTCAATCCACCCGCACCCAAGCTGTTCTTACAGAACTTGGTCTTGACGTTTCTGAGTCATCCATTTCTTCTCATGATGAGTCTGCTTCTCATCCAGGAGATGCCCCTGCCTTGGAACCTGTTATATCTCCCATGGGTACTCCTGAGCACCCAATCGAACAACCAGTAGAAAGCACACCCTCCTTCACGAAATTAACCGACCCACAACCAACCTCACCAGATGTGACACCCACTACTCAACCTGATACTACAATTTCTCAAGCAGGTAGGTTTGTCATTCCTTTGAATCCAGCAAGAAGGGCCATAGTTGCCCCTGAACATGACATTCCAGTCACTTCGCCAAGTCATTCCTTATCTGTTGAACCTGGTTCTATCACCCCTGACTCTCTCATTCAACCTGATCAATATGCGGGGTATGGTGCGGATAGCGGTAATGATGAAGATAGTTTTGTTGTTAGGAGTGCGAGTGATAGAGAGGAGGTGAGAAAAGAAAAAATGAGTGTTGAGGGTTCCCCAAACCCAGAAAGCCGGGTAGCCACATCTACTATAGGGCCTAGCACTGCTGGGCCTCATATTGAAGAAGTCGCGGTGATCCCACCCGTGCAAGTTTCTGCCCCACAAAGCCACTACGGTGTCTCTCAATAAGCACCGTCTTTATTGCACAGGGTTATAGCACATACACTGGGTCAACCCCAATTGGGTGTTGGACCTATTGAACAAAGAGGACCGCCACCCTCGTCCTCGACTCCTTTTCGTGCACAATTTGATATACGCGGATTTCCGCATATCTTGATCAACACCGTGTTACCATAGATGCACTGAGCTTGTTGACTCAACAAGTCTCCTCAACTTCCAGAGGTGGTACTTTTTCAGGTGTCATTCAAGGATTGGAAGGAAATCCTGCTGGAGCCAACATTCCTGCTGCTCCAGTAGGTAGTACTGCCTATGTGGCTGGTACTTCAACCGGAATTCTTCATGATTCCGGGTTTGTTTCACGTGCAAAACTTCATGATCACATTCAACAAGACGTGGCACCAATCCACCAACAACTACTAACGACAAATCAAAGGTTGGATCGGATTGAACAAGCTTCCTAGGCCCAAGCTCAACAATTGAACAGAATAGAAGCACTCCTTAATGCTAGACCTGCAGTGCCAGAACCACAGCCACAATCTGATTCATCATCTATGTCAGTTGATTCTTTAAAGAGCTTGCTATATGTCAGACTTCTGGAACAACAGCCATAATCAGCTCATGATCAAGACCTTCTAACTACTCTTCGCAATTAACAGTGTCCATCGGGAATCTCCATGGTTGACTTTCAAGAGTTTCATGAAGACGTAAACAACAAGATATATGGGATCACCAGAGGTTTCTATACTTCTTTATCAAAGGTTACTGATCGGCTGACAATACTTGAACAAACTTGACAGGCTCAGGCTCAGGGAAGCAAGAGGAGGCGGGATGATCAAGATCCTGATGATCAACCCGAGGGGGAGAAAAGAAGAAGATTATATATGACTTCTCCCTCTGCGGCTGCAAATGTACCAGTTGTACATGTTCCTCTATTCAGTTCATACTTATATGCAGGTACAAGTTCAGTTGGGTCTGGGAGTCACAACAACAACATTTGGCCGATGAAGTTTATGAACGACAACAAAAAGAAAATGCTGAAAAACAAATTGTACTTTATGTACCTCAGCAACAATCTAAACCGAGGCCAAGTGATCTTGAAGAAGTTGAATTACCTTACGAGCAGCCCCATGCCGAGATGTTTGACTGGTCAAGTGACTCAGAGGAACAAGTGGAAGATTTATATGAGTCTATTCACACATCACCTGCAAGGCATGAGGGGGAAGGTAGTTCTGCTCAACCGGAGGAGGAGACTGAGGATTCTGAGATGGAAAGACTATTCAACGGCATTGATGAATATGTCGAGTTTGCTGCACGTCCAGATTCTCCTAGAATTGTCCACAAATTTGATGATATTCCCAGTGAAAAAGAACTTGCACTTAAAAGAAAAGAAAAGGAAGCAATTTCTAGAAGGGAAGCTAGGAGAAAGCCTAAACAAAAGAAACCAATCTTCGACGTGTCCAGGGTTCTCAGTGGGATTAATGTTGAAGTTCATGAAACTTTCCCTCCTCCTCCTGGTCAGTTTCAAGAATCAGCTGCCGATGTACTTGAAAGAAACAAACAGAGAGAGGCAGCTAAGAAAACAAGACAAGAGTTTGAATGGCCCTTGCCAAGGAGCTTCATTGTGCCACCTGCTCCTCCAGTGTATCGTGGGGATCCAGGACTTGATGCAGGCAACATGTTCACAAGAAGTGCTGCCCAACAACCTATATGGAAACCTTATTTTGTCAATGCTGCTAATCTTGAAGAAAGAATTCCAGACATATTCAGTAATGAGCTAATACAGGTTATTTCCCCTGAGTTGCGGAACATGGTGAAGGGTTTTGTGGGGTATAAAAACATATTATCATACATGCACAGCGGAAATCAAAACCCCCTCCAGTGATCCCATCTAACTCATACAAGAACTAAGAGAAAAGAGGATTAGAAAGTTATAACTTTAGGGATTAAAACTTTTCTTTGACCTCTAGACAGCTGCAGGCTATCCACCGCTACTGCACCGTCTCGAACTGGCTGCTAGACCGCCTAAGGATTAAACCTCGGATCAAACCGTGACCCGTGTGTGTGCGTGAACCTCTGCCGCCGTCGAACACCACCTGCGACAGCCTTGCACCGCCGTCGACAGCCACCTGCGGCCTTGCGCCGCCGCCGATCTCGAAGAGAGAGAGAGAGGTCGGCCGAGAGAGGGTAGAGAGAGAGTGTTAGGGTTTTTCTTTTAGGCTTGTAATTGAATAATAATATGATAGATTAGGCTTAATTAGGTTTATATATAATAAATCCTTATTAGGCCAAGCCCGTTTAATTAAAGCCTAGCTTTAATTAAACTATTAACCAATTACACAAAATACCCCTTGACCTTTCTAGTTAATTAATAACTATTAATTAACTGGTCCCGTTAATATTTAAATTAAATATTGACATCTCTCTTTTAAATAATAATTAACTTATTATTTTTCTCTTTCTCGATAATTAATTAAACTAATTAATTGATTTTTTTTCACACAAAAAAAGGTTATAATCCAAAAGGTTCTAATTTGGGTGTGCAGCGGTGTGATCCTTTAGTGTCACATAGCATTGGACACGATGATACATGTTATCTATCTCTGCACATAATCTAACAGACTCCCACTTGTGCAAGATAAGTAACACTTCTTGTACATCGTTGGCCTAAGGAGGTCCCTAGCCAGACGCTTAGGTTAACCAGGCTATGTGATCTCTCACGTCTAGAGATATAATCCAAACTGATCGCGCATACAGCCTTCCTGGGTTCAGGTCGTATGCGAGAGTGCCTTGTTGGTTCGAGCTTGTTCTTGTGGGAGATCCCTGTAAAACAGATTAACACCTATCGTTAGGGGAAGACGGGGAAGGTCCCCGTATTCCTCTCCGACGATCAAGTTAGTTTCACGGGAGGGTGCTTGTATGTGTATATCGTGCATGGCTTTGGTGTAAAGGTGTTCTAATATTTATAATAGAAAGGAATCATACCTAGACCTTTGGATCATTGTACACATGTCTGGAATCGATGGCTTCTGATGATTGTGTTTGTAGCGGATCTTCTCGACAAAGATCCTTAAAAAGCCTGCGACATGTACCTACGTATCAGACTTCTCCGTACTTATCATTAATTATGATTAGATATGTGAGCCTATGTCTTGTGAAAACAAGGCTTATTCCGCCGGAGTCAAAGGGCCGGAGATCCTCCTGCCTGGGTGTTACCCCAGGAGACAGGGGATCCTCCTGCCTGCTCACTTTAGATGGAAGGTCTGGGTTAAGTAGTTTCTCGGGGTGTTGCAAATGGCTTTGTGCCGATAAGTACCCCGGCACTTTCCATGGTCCTGTGATGATGGGGGAAAGAGATCTTAGGTCCTTCGGTGCTTGATCCGAGGGCGTACCCCATCAAGTCCCCCCAGTCTGGTAGTACAAGGCTTGTCCTTGTGCTGACAGACTTTAAAATTGTACTTCCTTCTTCTTCTATTCTCCGGCCTGTGTCCTTATGCCCTCGGCTTGTTCATGGTCTTTTGCTCTTCTGTTCGGTTACGCTGCTACTTAATGCCCTCATTACTGCGCCGTTCGTGTAACTGCTGTTTGTCAGTTGTCAGCCTAGCCTCATGATTAGTTTAAACTGCAATACACGTGTGCGGCCACGATCTTTTCTCTTTTATTTCAAAAATTCCCTATATATAGTAGTGATTTTGCCTTATCCCGCTCTTCTCTTCTCTTCGTTTTATTTTCCAGAAAGCCCTAAAATCGATTTCCCCTTTTTCGTCCTTCCGACTTCTTACTCGGCTGTTTCGATTGGGAGTTGCTGTCTTCCTCTTTCGCTTGTGTAAAATTGCTCGATCATGCCTAAAGGTTGGTAGTTCTCTTTCTTCCAAATCTTCCTTCTGTTTTGTTTCCACGCATTTTTCCTTTTCTGTTTCTTCATTTCCGTGGGCGATCATGGTGGTTGCCGGTGTCGAGCGAACATCATGTAATTTATCCGATGCTCAGTTTGAGACTTTGTGTCGTACTGTTCCTAATCTTTCCGATTATGAACCTGTTAGACCTAGCGTTAGTGATGTGTTGGTGAGACCCCCTCCTGGCAAGGTGGGGATTTATTGCCACTACTTGGAGATTTGCAATGTCAGGTTTCCCCTTCATCCTTTCCTCATTCGCTTGTTGTCTTACCTCCATGTTGGCCTGTGCCAACTTCACCCCTCCGCAATGCGAAAAATTACCAACTATATCGCGCTTTGCTCATCTTTTGGGCGTCGTCCCAACATCGCTTGTTTTCTGTACTACTACAGGCCCTTAAAGACCAGTAGTTGGCTGACCTTTGATCCGCGTCAAAAGGGGCAGGGAGGGACTCTTTTCTATGAGCCCCGTACTTCTTTGAAACATTGGCGTGAACGGTTCATCTTTGTATCCGATCGTATAATCCCTCCACAGCATGCTGCCTTGGCTGGTTTTCGTGAAGATCTTCTTCCGAGTATTTTTAAAATACCCGACGATCGGTTAATGGATGCAGTGCTTTTCTCCCAGTTGAATGGTCTTCGGATAACTATTAGGGAATTTCCTGAACCTGTCCTGGTGATTGCTGGGCTAAGCCAGCATTGGGACGATCCTCACAAAGTCCCCGCTATTTACCATGGACAGGAGGGTAATGACTTATTTTTTGTGTTGTATTGTCTGCATTCCTTTACTTATGTATTTTCTTCCTTTGTTATGCAGAGATATCTTTGACCCGATATTTGACCCTGGGCTCCTCCTCCGGTGTGCACTTAGGGTCTCGTCAGTGTCCTCCCTCCCCACTTCCTGTTGTGGAGGAAAATGCCAATGAGAAGGACATGTCCCTCCTGGATGGCCGAGATCAGGAGAAAGAGGTGTCTGAGGGCGCTCACTCTGCCTCTGTCTCCGGGGATGCTTCTCCCACTGTTCATGCTGTTGAGAGTTCTACTGGTATGTTTCAGTGCTTCTTTCTGTTGCCTAGTTACATATGTTGTATTTACGTGGTGGATCTGTTGCAGAGGATACCCTTGACGACCAACCTTTGAGCGATCGTCACCGCTTATCTGTTCAGGAGACTGGGAAGAGACGGACCAGATCTTCTGCTGCTGCTGGGAAAGGTGTGGCTCTTGGAGATCCTTCTACAGGTAACCCTACCAAACGCCGTCTTCTGATCAAGAGGAAGGAGATCCCTCCTCCTGCTTCAGGGAAGGGGGACCTTCTTGCTCTGGGGAGGTCCTCCCCTGTGCGTGCTCTTCCTGCTGGGTCCAGCATGGGTGGTGGGATTTTTGAGGGCCTTACGGACACCTGGTATCCTGGATGGTCCTATCCTCGGGACGCATTGGGGGATGATGCTTCCCATCGACAAGATTATCTGGAGCATCTTTGTCCTCCTGCCCTGGCTGCTGGGCTGCGATCCATGGGGCGGGATCGCTTTTTTGCTCACCTGGATCAGTCTTTTTTTACAAGCATCACTCTGGTTCCCGAGCTTCGATATCGATTAGCTGTGAGCGAAGATGCTGTTCAGGGGCTGAAGGAGCAAGTGCAGCTTTTGGAAGAGGGTGCTCTTAAGCGTTCGGAGGAGTTGGAAAAGCTGAAATCTTCCTTGCAGGTTTCCTCTGAACGAGAGTTGAAGCTGGCTGACGATCTATTGTCAAAGGATCGTAATTTGAGTCAGGCAGAGCGAGCCCTGGCTGATGTCCGGAAGGAGGTGGATGACCTGAAGGCTGACAACTTGAAGCTACTGGAGCAAGTGAACCCTTTGTGCAAGGAAAAAGATGTTCTGAGTGCTGAACGTAGGGACCTTCAGAGTTCTATCCCTGGGTTTGTGAAGGCTTTCCTAGGTTCCGATCAATTTGCACGCCCTATGGGCCGGGTCATGGGTTGCTGTGTTCGTCTGGGTAGACATCTTGTGAGTAAAGAGCTTCAGGGTCGGTTGCCCGATGTGGATCCGTCCTTGTTTGTGTACATAGATGAAGATGTAGAGGCTCAGCTAAAGGTTGTTGACGATGCTGTAAAAGATTCCCCCTTTCCTTATTTGGATCAGATAGGAGGTAGCCATGATCTGTCTGTGGAAGAACTTCGGGGCTTGGAGCCTCAGTAATTTATTGTTTTATTTTGTTTGAAACCACTGTCTATGTTTGTAATGATTTCTGGTACCTTGTTTGAATACTGGCCCCTGGGGCTCCTCTGCTTGTGGACAGTTTAGATTTTATGTTAACATTACTGCTTGTGAACAGTTAGTTCTTTATGTGTTTTTATGCATGTCATGTTTAGATTTTATGTCATGACCTTGCGATTTATACTCTTCGGGTTAATTCCCAAGAGTTGCCCAAGTTGTCTTTATAAACGTTAACTCTAAGCTGGCAAGGGCTTTGTGTCCCTTGTCTACACAGTGCACCCCATTGGGATGTATGCGGAAGGACTGGTGTCCTTCTATTTCAAACATATCCTACTGCGTCCAGTAGAATGTTGTGTTTAGTCAGAAAAGGAGAGTTTCTGTTTTGGAGTTGTTCTTAGATATTTAAAACTTCTTTGCAATGTCCTGGCAAAGGATACAGTACATAATGTGCTAGTAGCTGTTACAGATAATTGTTACACATAGAATTTTCGTAGATTTGAGGAGTGTCACGGTCTGGGTATGTCTTCTCCTTCCATGTTCTGTAGTAGGTAAGATCCCGATCTGTGAGCTTCTGTGACCATGTATGGCCCTTCCCAGTTGGGCCCTAACTTTCCCAGGTCCTCTTGCCTACTTGCTTCATTTTTCCTTAAGACCAAGTCCCCAGGTTTGAACGTCCCAGTTCTCGTCCTCCTGTTGTACAGACGAGCTATGTGAGATTTCCTTTCTGCTTCTCTTATGGCTGCTAGCTCCCTTCTTTCTTCTAATATAAGCAAGTTGGTTCTGAGTTCTTCTTCATTCGCGTTTTCGTTGAGCTGGGCAGTCCTATGAGTTCTGGTGGTTACCTCCGGGGGTAATACTGCTTCGGTTCCATAGACGAGGCTGAAAGGGGTTTCTCCTGTGCTTCTTTTAGGTGTGGTTCGGAGACCCCATAGGACATTGGGTAGCTCCTCCGTCCAACCTGCCTTGGCCCTTCCTAAGCGTGTTTTGATGGCATGCACTATGTCTCGATTTGTTACTTCCACCTGCCCGTTGGCTTGAGGGTGTGCTACCGATGTAAAACACTGCTTGATGTTCAGGGCTATGCACCAGGATCTGAATGGGTCTTCTGCAAATTGCTTCCCGTTATCGCTTACTATTTCATGGGGAACTCCGAATCTACAGACAAGGTTATCCCAGACGAATAGCTTTATCTTCTGACCTGTGATGGTATTTAGTGCCTTGGCCTCGACCCACTTTGTGAAGTAGTCTATGGCTACTACCAGGAATTTGACTCCTCCGGGGGCTGTGGGAAAAGGACCCACCAGATCTATGCCCCATTTATGGAAGGGCCAAGCCCCCCGGACAGGAATAAAGTCTTGCTTAGGCGTTTTAAACAGGGGCGCGTGCCTTTGGCATGAGTCACACTTCAGGAGTTCTTCTTCTGCATCTTTGAGCATGGTTGGCCAGAAGTAGCCGATGCGTAGTGCCCTGGACACTATAGACCGGGGGCCCGCATGTATCCCACAAGTCCCCTCGTGCAGGTCCTGTAATAGTTCCCTGGCTTTCCCCGGGGAGAGACACCTGAACCATAGACCACCATAAGATTTCCTGTATAGGATATCCCCCTGTAGGGTATACATAACCGCCTTCATCCGGATCTTACGTGCGAGTGTCCCGTCTCGGGGAAGGTCTCCTCTTCTGAGAAAAGCTATTATAGGCGTCATCCAGTTCTCCTCTTCTTCTTCAACCTCTATAGGTTCTTTTGATTTTAAAATGGATTTTTCCGTCAAAACTTCCACGAGTACCTCTTTTGTTAAGTGTTCATAGGCCAACGATGCCAACTTGCTCAAGGCGTCCGCCTTCTTGTTTTGACCCCTTGGCACTTGTATCACGGTGCAC
Organism: Pulicaria dysenterica; assembly: GCA_947179395.2. NCBI lineage: Eukaryota > Viridiplantae > Streptophyta > Magnoliopsida > Asterales > Asteraceae > Pulicaria > Pulicaria dysenterica. The sequence goes on along the minus strand of OX359293.1, from coordinate 12,171,606 downwards.
CGATCAAAGTTTTTTAGGTGAAATCGGACTTCTTCCAGGTATGCTTTCATGTTGGGATCTTTTGCTTCGAAAGCTCCTTCTACCTGACTGGCCACTAGCTGTGAGTCGACATAGGCATTCAGGTTCTTTACCTTTAAGGAGATTGCTAGCCTCAGGCCTGCCAGGAGGGCTTCATACTCGGCTTCGTTGTTGGACGCAGCAAAATGGAATTTTAAAGCGTAGGTGTATTCTTTTTCGTCAGGTGGGGGACTGATTAGGACTATCCCTGCTCCAGCTCCTTCTCCACTAAATGCCCCATCAGTGTATAGTGACCATCCCTCTGAGTCTGTAACTGGTTGCGCCTCTAGATTTTCCTGTACTTCTGTCTCTTCAACTTCAACCAGGAAGTCAGCCAGGACTTGTCCCTTGACAGCTGTCCTTGGTTTAAACGAAATCTCGTGCTCGCCCAGTTCGATAGCCCATTTAGCCAGTCGACCAGACACCTCTGGCCTGTGTAGTATCTGTCGTATGGGGGTGTCAGTGTAGACCACTACGGGATATGCCTGGAAATACCTTCTTAACCTTCTGGCGGTGGATACCAAAGCCAGGACCAATTTTTCTATTAGGGGATAGTTGACCTCTGGCCCCTGGAGCGCTCGACTGGTAAAATAAATTGGTTCCTGCTTACCCCCCCTTTCTGTCAACAGGACAGCGCTCACCGCTCCTTTGGACGCCGCTAAGTATAGTACCAGCGTTTCCCCGGTCTTCGGCGCACATAGCGTGGGGAGATTGCTTATGCATTCCTTTATTTTTTCAAAGGCTTCTTCTGCTTCAGCCGTCCATTGAAAGTCATCCTTTTTTATACAACATTTTAGGATTGCGAAGAAGGGAAGGGATTTGTCTGCAGCCCGGGACAGGAAGCGATTCAGAGCGGCTAAGCAGCCGTTCAGTTTTTGGAGATCTTTCTTGCTTTTTGGGCGCTCCATGTCGAGAATAGCTTGCACTTTGGCCGGATTGGTCCTAATCCCCTTCTCTATTATGATATGCCCTAGAAACTTGCCCTCCGGAACCCCAAACGAGCATTTGCTAGGGTTCAGCTTCATGTTGATCCTGTTTAAGTTGTCAAAAGTCTCTTGGATGTCAAGAAGCATGCCTTCCTCTGCTTTGCTTTTGATAACCATGTCGTCTACATAGGCTTCCATGTTGCGTCCTATCTGCTTACTGAAGGTTTTGTCAACCAACCTTTGGTATGTTGCCCCTGCGTTTTTCAATCCAAAAGGCATCTTCTGATAACAGAAGATCCCAATGTCAGTATGAAAGGCGGTTTTGTCTTCATCTTCTCTTGCCATCTGTATCTGATGATACCCCTTGTACGCGTCTAGAAAGCATTTGACAGGGAAGTCTGCGAGGCTTTCTATCTTCCATGAAATCTCCGGCAGGGGGTAATTATCCTTGGGGCAGGCTTTGTTAATATCTTTGAAGTCGATACACATACGCCAAGTCCCGTCCCCTTTCTTGACCATTACTGGGTTCGCCACCCAGGTCTGATAGTGTACTTCTCTTAAGATCCCCGCTTGTGTCAACTTTCTAACTTCCTCACAGGCTGCCCAGCTTCGGTTTGGGGCAAGATCTCTTTTCTTCTGTCTGACAGGAGGTACGTTTGGGTGCACTCCTAAGCGATGCTCTGCAAATGTCCTAGGGACCCCGGTCATGTCTGAGGGTTCCCACGCAAAGACAGAGAGGTTGTCGCGTAGGAGTCGTATCAACTGTGTTCTTATGCGCCTGGAGATGCTCCTGCCTATAGTCACTTTCTGCTCCGGAAAGCGAGGATTGACAATTACTTCTGTGGGATGATTGTCCCACAGGTCAAATCTGGGTTGTACTTCCGAGCACATATTCCATCTGACTGTTTGGTTTCTAAGGATGCCTGTACTCCCGTCTGCCGAGAATAAGACCAAACCGTGTATAGTCGAAACTATTGCTCCCAGTTTCCTCATTGCTGGCCTTCCTAAGAGTATGTTATGTCTCGAGGGGGCCCTGACTATTACGAAGTCTAGATCGGCCGCGGCCATTTGTGGATGCGAGCCTATGACAGAGCGTAGCCTTATCTGTCCGATAGGCCAGACTACCTCTCCGGAGAATCCGGACAGACGGGCTCCTGTGGGCTGGATCTGGGTTCTGATCCTCGGAGGCAATTGCTGAAAGCAGTGATCATACATGATGTCTACGGAGCTTCCTCCATCCCAATGGGCCCGGGATATTTCGTAATCTGCCACACGGATGTTGGTGATTACTGGCTCTTCCTCCAGATCTTCTTCATTTATGTTAGGAATCATGAGATAAGAGGGTGGAGGAATTGGATGACTTCTTCTTTTCCTTCCCTCCATCCCGAAGGCATGGATCATGTTGATCCTTCCTTCTGGAGCCCGTTCCTCTGGAGGTGCCACTGGTTTCCTCCAGGACGGGTCTTTCTTGCTACTTCCTCCCTTCCCATCCTTGATTGCTTGCACCAAGTGATCAAGCTTCCCGGCTTTTATTGCTAGCTCTATTTCCTTCTTGAGCTCTCTGCAGTTGTCTGTATCATGACCCTTATCTTCGTGAAACTTACAGTATAACTTGCTGTTGAGTCTTCGAGGGTCTGTCATCGGGGGAGGAGGTTTGAAACCGGTCCTGGCCCCCTCCGTAGATAGGATTTCTCTGGGGGTTTTTGAGAGGCTAGATATAAGTAAGTTTCTGCCATCGGAGGTCCTGTCTCTTCTTGGGTCTTGGAACTTTCGGGATGTCCTGTCTTTGAACCCTCCTCTTGCACTGGGACCCTCTCCCCCCCCCCCCCCCATTGTCGACCTCGTGATACTTCTTTTTTACCCAGTCTCCTGACCTGGTTGGCAGTTTCTTTCCCTTGGACCCAGGCGTATGCTCTGTCCATACACTCTTGAAAGGTCAAGGGGACCCTTGTGGATAGGTCCTCTATGAGCTGCTGGGGCCGGATACTCATGATGAATCCAGATATCACCTGACTCTCTGGAAGGTTGGGTATCCTAGCCCTTTCCCTGTTGTATCTTGGGATATAGTCTCTGAGGTTCTCGTCCACCTCCTGCTTTATGAGGTGGGCTCTGAGATGAGACTCAGAATGAACCTTCTGGGGTCTGAAGTGGTTCTTGAATCTCTCTCGCAAGTCATCAAAGCTCTGAACGCTTCCTGCTGGAAGGCCAGCGAACCATTCACGTGCGCTCACTTTTAACGTCATAGGGAACACATGGCATGCCACGGCCGAGTCCCATTTTTGAAATTTCATGGCCCCCTGAAAGAGGTTCATATGGTCGTCGGGATCTCCTAGGCCATCGTAGGTCCCTATGATCGCTGGTATTTTGATGTTGTCAGGAATTTGGTACTCCTCAATGTGACGGGAGAACGGGGTGACACTAGGTAGGAACATCTCCACAGGTGGGCATTGTGCTGCATGTGTTATCCTCCCTCCGCCTAGACCCTGCATTGCTATATTCTGCCAGTAAGTAGCTTGGGCTTGGGCCTGGGCCAGGATCATGTTATGCAGGTGTGCCTGCGTATGCATGGTTGATCCCACGTTGCTACCCGTTGCGTTGGGTGTGCCAAACAGGTTTATGGGTGCCACTGGGGATGTTTCAGGTTGGTGAGGCAGTTGCGTAGCTTGGCTAACGGGAGGTGGATTAGGGGCGGTTATTTCCCAGTCTTCGTTGTTGAGGTATCCCAAGCCTCCCCGTTGCGAGCTGAAAGGTCGTGCCGGAGACGTCTGCCTTCGCTGTGTGGGTGTCGGGTTTAGTAAGTTCGTCATCTCTTGCTCGGATGATAGGTTCGAAGTGCTTGCCTCTAGGTTGGGACCTGTGGTGCTCACAGTGTTTTGGTTAGACGGTGTTGGGTTTGGTGTGGCCATTTGGCTATCGTGGGTCACGGGTGTTAGGAGTGAAAGTAGATGGAACTTAGAAATGCATCGGTCCCACGGATGGCGCCATTTGATCGCGCATACAGCCTTCCTGGGGTCAGTTCGTATGCGAGAGTGCCTTGTTGGTTCGAGCTTGTTCTTGTGGGAGATCCCTGTAAAACAGATTAACACCTATCGTTAGGGGAAGACGGGGAAGGTCCCCGTATTCCTCTCCGACGATCAAGTTAGTTTCACGGGAGGGTGCTTGTATGTGTATATCGTGCATGGCTTTGGTGTAAAGGTGTTCTAATATTTATAATAGAAAGGAATCATACCTAGACCTTTGGATCATTGTACACATGTCTGGAATCGATGGCTTCTGATGATTGTGTTTGTAGCGGATCTTCTCGACAAGGATCCTTAAAAAGCCTGCGACATGTACCTGCGTATCAGACTTCTCCGTACTTATCATTAATTATGATTAGATATGTGAGCCTATGTCTTGGGAAAACAAGGCTTATTCCGCCGGAGTCAAAGGGCCGGAGATCCTCCTGCCTAGGTGTTACCCAAGGGGACAGGGGATCCTCCTGCCTGCTCACTTTAGATGGAAGGTCTGGGTTAAGTAGTTTCTCGGGGTGTTGCAAATGGCTTTGTGCCGATAAGTACCCCGGCACTTTCCATGGTCCTGTGATGATGGGGGAAAGAGATCTTAGGTCCTTCGGTGCTTGGTCCGAGGGCGTACCCCATCACAAACCTTGGATTATCTAGGTTTTTCCTTTTGCATCGCGATATTTCGTAATGTGAGTATTTGACATGGAGCAAGGATCTCATCTAATACTCAGATTTTCTCGACTCTGATTTCGACACTCTGTGGTTACGGTTTCCCGAATGAATAACTATCATTCTAACCGAGCGCGGCCACGCATTTTCAGTAGTCTTAATCGTCGAGGAGCTCAGAAAATATCTCTCCTAAAAAAGAGGTGCAAATCCCATGTTGACTATTTGCAATTTGAGCACATGGCTTCCGCTGCACCTAGACAAGCCCCTTATGATCACCCTGTTACGGCGTGACGTTAGAACATGTTAAAGTACAGAAGTTACCATGCCCCAAACCAAATATCGCAGGTCTAAGGACAACCTATCAGGTTTACTCATATTAATGCTCCATAAAGTAAGCCCGATGCGGATCACCCCAATATTTATCGCCTGATAAATATCTATGAATATTTGGTCACAACCTTGTGCTTTTATTCATACCTGAATAAATCATCAAATATCCAAAATAGCGTTACCTCCCTAATGTAGCTCCTACTACATTAAGTAGCTACAGGAATTTAGACAATTCATAACTTGACTTGTCATGGATAGGTTAAACATGCTAAAAATGGATAACTATGAAACATTATGCAAATACCTCCTATTTCAATCCCATGAAATGTAAATACATAATAAAAGGTTTCAAGTTACATCCATAGTAATAATCAAAAAACACGAACTAGCTGCTATGTTCCAAGTACTGCATTCCTATAGAACTCGCATGCCTCTCATGCTTAGCCCTAGCTAGCGGCTTCGTCAACGGGTCAGTAACGTTGTCATCCGTCGGTATCTTTTGCAGTCTAATATCATCTCTTCCAATGATCTCTCGGATGAGGTGATATTTCCTGAGTACATGCCTAGTCCGCTGATGATCTCTAGGCTCTTTAGCTTGCGCTATAGCCCCTGAGTTGTCACAGAATATATCAATCGGTCTAGAGATACTGGCAACAACTCTAAGATCCGAGATAAAATTCTCAGCCAGACAGCTTCCTTTACCGCATCACTTGCCCCAATATACTCTGCCTCTGTAGTTGAATCTGCTATTGTATCTTGCTTCTGACTCTTCCAAGATATGGCTCCTCCGTTTAGGGTAAAGACAAATCCTGACTGCAACCTAAAGTCGTCTCTGTCGGTCTGGAAACTAGCATCAGTGTAACCAGTTACACTGAGCTCATCCATCGAACCTCCATATACTAGGAATATGTCTTCCGTCCTTCTCAAATACTTGAGAATATTCTTGACGGCTACCCAATGCGCTTCACCAGGATTTTGCTGATATCTACTCGTGACACTGATAGAATAGGCAACATCGGGTCTAGTACACAGCATGGCATACATAATTGAACCGACTGCCGAGGCATATGGTATCAATTTCATCTTGTCCTGATCTTGACTAGACACAGGACACTGAGCCTTGCTCAAAATCGTGCCAGATTGCATAGGAATAAATCCTTTCTTGGATCCATCCATCTTGAATCTTTTCACGACTTTGTCAATATAAGTACTTTGACTAAGTCCGATAAGCTGCTTAGATCTATTCCTATAGATCTTTATACCTAGTATATAAGCAGCTTCTCCCAAGTCTTTCATCTGGAAACATTTACCTAACCAGGATTTTACTCCTTGTAATACTTGTATATTGTTTCCCATTAACAGTATGTCGTCTACATACAAGACTAGGAAGGTTACCGCGCTCCCACTGAATTTGGTGTAAACACATGACTCGAACTCACTTTTGGTAAAACCAAACTCTTTGATGCGCTCATCAAAGTGTAAGTTCCAGCTCCTAGATGCTTGCTTTAGTCCATAAATGGATTTAAGCAACTTGCATACTTTATTAGGGTTCTTTGGATCCGCAAAACCATCCGGTTGTATCATATATACATCCTCTGTCAGTTTCCCGTTAAGGAAAGCGGTTTTGACATCCATCTGCCATATTTCGTAATCAAAATATGCTGATATGGCCATTAGAATCCTAATAGTCTTAAGCATTGCTACTGGGGAAAAAGTTTCATCATAGTCAACGCCATGAGTCTGCGTTATACCTTTTGCCACTAGCCTTGCTTTAAAAGTATGCACCTTTCCATCCATGTCTGTCTTCTTTTTGAAGACCCACTTGCACCCAACAGCTTTACTGTGTTAAGGCAAATCCACTAACTCCCAAACTTGGTTGTCATACATGGATTGCATCTCTGCCTTAATGGCTTCTAGCCATTTCTCAGATTCTAAACCCGAGGCAGCGTCTTGGTAGGTAGTGGATTCTAAAAGATCCCCTTCGTCTTGAGCAACTAAGAACCCCAGATACCTATCTGGCTCAATACGAGGCCTACTAGACCTGCGAAGGTCTTGTGTTTGTACCTCTTCCTCAACCACAGACTCGGGTTGAGGTTCAACAATTCTCTGTTGAACTACAAGTTCAACTATCGGTGGTGGTGTAATCTCCTCTTCTTCAATTTCTTGAAGCTCTATTTCTTTTCTTGGAGTTTCTGAGTTTAGAAAATTCTCTTCCAAGAACACCCCTTTACGAGCAACAAAGACTTTGTTCTCATCTGGGTTATAGAAATAGTATCCCATGGTTTCCTTGGGATAGCCCACGAAGATACACTTATCTGATTTGGGATTGAGTTTATTCATGAATGTTCTCTTAACATACACCTCACATCCCCAAACCTTTAGAAAAGACATTTTGGGCTATTTCCCTGTCCATACCTCGAACGGTGTCTTTTCAACCGATTTGGTTGGAACCCGGTTCAGCATGAACGCTACTGTCTCGAGTGAGTGTCCCCAAAATGACAATGGTAGTGAACTTCGACTCATCATTGATCGTACCATGTCAAGCAGTGTACGATTCCTTCTTTCTGATACACCATTCATCTGAGGTGTATACTGAGGTGTGAGTTGTGAAACAATCCCACATTCCTTCAAATGATCGTAGAATTCCTGACTCAGATATTCGCCACCTCGATCTGACCGAAGCGACTTTATCTTCTTGTCCAGCTGATTTTGTACCTCATTCTGAAACTGTTTGAACTTGTCAAAACTTTCAGATTTAAGTCTCATGAGGTAGACATAACCGAACCTACTGAAATCGTCAGTAAAGGTTATGAAATACCGGTATCCTCCTCTAACCTCCGGAGTAAAGGGTCCGCACACATCCGTGTATATAATCCCTAATAACTCGCTGACCCTTTCATTCTCACTGTTGAAAGGCTGCTTTGTCATTTTACCAGACAAACAAGATTCGCAAACATCATATGACTCCAAGTCAAAAGGTTCTAGAATTCGCAAACAAGTTTTTGTTTAAAGGTTAAAATCTAGTTTTTAGAATTATTAATTATTAATGGAACAAAGTTTTTGTCACATTAATAATTAAAGTTTTTGGGTTTTTGATTAAATCCAGTTTTAATCCGGATATTAAAAACTAGTTTGTTTTTAATAGGTAAAGAGGATTGGCATTTAAAAGTTTTTGTTGTTTTGATCGAAAAACCCGAGATCACCATCACCGCCGGTGGTAACGACAGCGACGGCCCAAGTGGGTGGCGGTCGCAGGTGATCGGCGGTATGGCGGGCAGCGGTGGTGTAGCGGCTCAAGTGGGTCTCGGCACAAGGGGGTTTCGTCCCACGTGGGTCTCGGCCCAAAGGGGTTTTCGGCCCACATAGGTGGGTCTCGGTCCAAAGGGGGTTTCTGCCCAGGTGGGTCTCGGTCCAAGTGGGATCCGGCCCAAGGGGGTCCTCGGCCCAAGTGTAGTAGGGCCCAAATTGGTTTTCCGATTAAATACAAAGTTATTAATTTAAGTGTTAAAATTAATAAGTTTTTATATAAACTAGTATTATATATTTTAATTAGTTTAGTTAAAATATATATAGTCTTTGGACGTTTATTAATCACGTCCAGTTGAGACATTGTAAATAAACTCCAAAAGGTGAGTTTATATAAAGAAAAACGAAACAAGATGCTGTTATTTAAATAGTGATCAAATTTTTGTCGTGTTTAGGTTTTTGGTAAAATCAATAAAAACCTCGACATAAGAATTATTCTTTTCGAATAAAGTTATGTTTTTCAAAGTTTGTTGAAAAACTGTTTTGATCAAGTTAATTTAAATAACTTAGATGATTATAATTCTCATTTTTTGATTAATAGTTATTAGTCAAAAAGGGTAGATGAGAATAGTTAAATGAATCAGGTTCTGTGTTTATCGCTTTTATATTACTGCGTGGTTGTTGTTTATATATATTACGTGGTTGTGATATATAGCTATAGTTTTGCCGACTTAGGACTCGTTTTTATTCTTCTTCTTTTATTTTTTGGTTTTGGGAAGGCCTGCGTGCCAATTACAATCCCATTTTCAATTGTAATATTGTACTGGTTCGGGGAAGCCTGCATGCCACTTACAACCCCTTTATTATTGTATTTGTAATAGAGTAGATGTAGTTTTGTCCCATAACCAAGACGGAGTTCAAGAAGATTTCGAAGATGATGGTTTGCACATTGCTCGGGTACTTCGGAGGAGGTGTCAAGGCAAGTGGGAGCAATGCATCACGAAGGCGAATCCAAGTCTTTTATCCTTCAGATTGACCTTAGGATTAGTTGGCAAAACTATAGGTTTTTATCTGTTTTTTTATCTGCGTGGTTGTGTTCTTTTTATTGCTTATCCATATTTGTATGTGATGCTGTAAAAAGGGGTTTAATAATAGATAATTATTAAACAGAGAAAAACTACGATTTATGACAAACTAGAATACGACTTCAGCTTGTTAGTCGTATTAGTTAATTTTTTTATAAATTTAAAGTTTTGTCAAGGTTATAAGTTTGGAACTTATAAAACCGTTTTGTGCACCTAGTATAGGTACACATATAAATCGTAGTTTTTAAAAATAGATGGTTTTTAAAATGGTTTTTCAAAAACTGGAAAATTAAGTTTTTCATTTAAACTTAATTATAAAACCCAAGAAAATCATAGATCAGTGTATACCCATCTAATGGTACATCTTTGTTGTTAAACGGTACTCGGGTGTCGGAAGTGACCAAACCTTGGGCATCCGGGTTCAAAACATTGCGGCAAAGGGTATGAAAGATTCTGCGATAATCGGGAGTCCCGGCCAGAATTCATACTGTCTTAGGTGGTGCGATCTATTTTGGTGATAATCGGGAGTCCCTGCCCAAAATGCACTAGAGTAGAGTTAAACATACTAGACTAGGTCTAAGTACTCTACGAGGTTCTAGGAGTCATATCAGCTAGGTACGATTGGTACAGGGTGTTTCCTACCAGAAATAGCATGAATTGGCTGGAAGTGACCAAACCTTGCGTCAAGTGTGTGAAATATGGGTCCTAGGTCTGATATATATTATTTATGGGTTTTGATGATTAATGTTAAAAATTTTATTTGCAATTACTAATTAAACCGGGTTTTAATTTGTAGATGGCAACCAACGTTACCAACACTAACAACCTCTCTCTTCGCTCTATCCTAGAGAAGGATAATCTCACCGGACCAAACTTTCTCACTTGGGAGAGAAATTTCCGGATCGTGCTGAGGCACGAGAGAAAGTGGTATGTCCTAGAACAACCTCTAGGGAACCCTCCTGCCAACAACGCCAGGGCAGACGTCAGGGAGGCTTTTCAGAAGCGCTCCAATGACGCCCTAGACGTGAGTTGCCTCATGCTTGCAACGACGAGTCCTGAGTTGCAGTCAAGCATGATGGAAACTCCTGCCTATGACATGATCCGCCAGCTGAGGGACAAGTTCCAGGAGTAAGCCCACACGGAGCGTTATGATGCCACTAGGGCATTTAACACGTGCAAGATGGTGAAGGGGACATCGGTCAGTAACCACGTCATGAAAATGAAAGGGTACATGGACCACCTAGAGAGGCTTGGGAACCCATTACCGTTGCAGCTAGCAACGGATACGATACTCAACTCGTTGTCAGATGACTATAAGCCTTTTATAGTCAACTACAACATGAACAACATGGAGAAATCTGTGGCGGAGTTGCACTCCATGCTTAAGACAGCGGAGCAGAGTATCGGGACTAAGTCTAAGGACGTCCTCATGGTGGACAATGGCGGTTATAAGAAGAGGAAGGGGCACAACGGAAAGGGAAATGGTAAGACCCAGCCCAGCCAGAATGCACCCAGGGCTACTGATAACAACAAGGGCAAGAAGCCAAAGCCGAACAAGGCAAGAACCGAGAATCGGTGCTTCAAGTGCGGCGAGGCCGGACACTGGAAGAGAGATTGTCCGAAGGCTCATGTAGCAGGAGGCAAGTCTGGCTCCTCAGGTATCGTGTGACTAGCTTCTTTGTCACTTTCCACTTGTAAAGTTTCTTACGAGTTTTTTTAATACCTTGCAATCGTTTATTGCAGGAGATGATGGAAAGTGAAGTAGCCCAGCAGTTGAGATCCCACGTGCAGCTCGGATATTTAATAATTCTTTTTCAAAGTCATTAAACTTTTTGGTTTAAAGTTTTTGGATTTGTTTGGCATGGTTTGTTTAAAACTTTTTGGTTGACATTATGGTTTTAATATTTAAAATTTTGAATTATTCAGTTTATATCCGTGCACGTGTGCTTTTGATGAAACCGGTTAGTCCAGTTGTGACTAAAGGATACTAATAAGTCAAGTTTTGACTTAATAGGTGATTCACAGTGATCTTATGCAGTAATTCTTATAGTTGTATAAATGCTAGTCCCACTGTATAAATACTTAAATAAACAAGTTGTGTTTATGAAATTAGAAAGCCTTTCTAATTTACAAGTATTTAAGAATTTTGTGAAAGATAAATGTTCAAGGCATTGAACATGATCAGCTAAGAAATAATAGTTATTATTTCTAGATAAAAGTTTTTGGATAAAACATTTAAGAAAGTATAAAAGTGATTGTAATAGTTATTATGATCAAGGTTGTTTTTATACTAAATGTTTTAGGCAAATAAATTTAAAATATGTTTACAAGTGTTTTATACTTGTAATCGAGTTTTGGGTTTAATGAAACCGTTTTCCATAATTGGAAAGGTGGATATACGAGAAATCCAAGTTCTGGTTTCATAAAACGTTTAAATTTCTCACAAAAACTGTTTTAAACAAGTGTCTTAAAACACAAGTTTTAGGCGTATTAGTCAAGGATTGACTAAGTCTAAAAGGTTGTTTTAAAGTAATGCACCTTTTCATAAAAGTTAGTTGGAGCACCTGACTAGTGTATTTATCAAGTTATCAAGGTTGATCTAACTAGTATGATAAATACAAGTATGAACCCTTAAAATATATAATTGTCGGATGATTTTAGAAGTGATCTAAAATAAAAGGTTCTTGAAAGGGAACTAATCCGAGGAACGCATGACTTATTAAAGGGTTCTCGATATGCAAATACTACTAATCTGAGGAACGCATGACTTAGTATATGGTTTTTGGAAATTTATGCTATTGTTCTTATTAGAGTTGTTTTAAGGGCTGTTTTAATGGTTGTTTTAAGGATTGCAATATGCAAATACTACTCTGTTTTTTGTTCTTATTATGAAGTAACAATGTATTATGGAATTAGTGTGTGAAATGTTATGTTTAAAGGCAAACTACTCATTTTATTCATAGCTTAAACAGCCATACATAAGCACACATGGAACACAACTACCAAAGATTACATCCACATGAAAACTAGTCATCAATAACAATTACTTCATCATTAGCACCATTTCTTTTGACATGGAAGCACACAAGAGGGTCTTCAGAGGTGTCCAAATTCAACTCAAACCTCAACCAACAATTGTTAGGCAATTTGTTGCTTTGTATGAAGTATTCAAAGTCACCTCCTATGCAAACATGATCAGGCATTTTGTCAGGCCTACGAGAGTCCGGATGGAGTGTTAAAGTGTATGCATCACGAACTTCATTCATTTCTAAAACACATGATGAATACCTCCAAAGCTCATGCATACGAACAAAGGGGGATGGGATGGTCTAAATGAAAAAGATAAGTTTCAAGTTAGTTTTGTGTTTATAGTAACGCAAAATGAAAATTCATACTACATATAATCTTACCACATATCCCTGCTTTGTGTTGTGATTTTTGTAATGCAAGATGAAATAGTTATCTGCCATTTGTAGGTGTGGTTTATTGAGTATGGATGCATGCTAATTTATAGACAAAATTGTGGTTGAGAATCTTCCATTAATATGTCCAATCCATTTTTAAAAGCCAAGATATGTGAATATTTCAATAGTGCATGCAATGAATTGTCAAATCTCTTCAACACACTACACAATAAAGTAAAGAATCTTGTTGACCAAAAAGAAAAAACAATAAAGATTGGAAATCTGTTTTTGGGACATGCAGCCAGATACCTCCAAAGCAATTAAAGCACAATAAATACTAACATCCATTACATAAAACATATACCATCCATAAACATTCTACATACCATAAACATCCATAACAGATTTCCAAACTAACAAAAAACAGATCATAAAATCCATAAATAGAATTCCAAAATACCCAAAATACAGTTCATAAACAGTTTCAAACTCCTGAACTTAGTCCATCACCCTTGCAAGTCCTTTTTTTATGACCCTCCCCCTTGCATTTTCCACAAACAACTGGTTTTGATGCTCTTGAAAGCTTCCCTGACTTCTTGCTGTTATTAACCTCATCAGCTGTCTTTCTTCTCTTCTTCTTGGGTCTCCCAATAGGTTTGTGATGTTTTGGTGTTGGGAGAGTGGTTGGAACAGTTGACTTTGGCCACATGGTCCTTCCATTGATTAGTCCTATCTTGTACTGATAATCTTTCTTCCAAGTTTCAACATGATATGCTTTGTCAACCCAATATTCAGGTACTTGTACATCTTGGCTATTAAGGGACATGTTCCAAATTGCTGCAACTGCATGCTTACATGGAATCCCTGTCAGTTCCCACTTCCTACAGCTGCAAACCATATCCTTGGTGTCAACCACACACTGGTCCATCCATGGATCACTAACCTGAAACTTAGACCCTCCATTCCAGATAACCTTATACTGTGCAGCATCCTTCTTAATCAACTCTAGAGTTTTTGTTGCAGTTGGAGTAAGGATACCAGTACACTTTTCAATAACATTTTGAACATTCACAATTCTCTTCATTAAGTACTCTCTAACATATTCTAAGGCAATGATCACTAGTTTGTCCTACCATCTACCAATTGCCTATTAAACACTTCACATAGGTTGTTCAACAGTACATCACAATGTGACCTACCTGAGGTATGATTATTAAACAAAATAAGTTAATATATACATTTTGTCCTAATTGTACAAAAATTAAGTTACATATTAAAATTACCTGAAAAGTGAGATCTGGTCCAATGAAGTGGTGGAATCTGTCCTAGCCAATTAGCACAAGCAGGGTTCAGTTCTCTTAGTTTTTTCATTGACACTTCAAACTCTTGAACAGTTGTACATGTTGCACACCTCCACAATAAATCCTTGAATGCTTTCCCCTTCCAACTCTGTTTCATGTTTTCATGAATGTGTCTGAGACAATATATGTGCTCAGCACAAGGAAATACCTTTGCAATTGCAGAAATAAGACCCTGTTAATGTAAACAACAAATTAGTTGCAATAACATCTTAATAAGTAAAACAACAAAAAACAGAGTGAAACTTACCTTTTGTCTATCACTTATAAATGTGAAGTTTGATCTTGGTGTAAGATCAAGATCATCCCCAAGACATTCAAGAAACCAAGTCCAGGAGCTCAAGGTCTCTGCTTCTACAATGGCATATGGAACAGGATATATAGAATTGTTGCCATCCAGACCCACAACAGTTAAGATTTGTCCAGGATAGGGTCCCTTCATGAAAGCCCCATCTAAACCCAAAATTTCTCCCAACCCAGATTTAAACCCCTGTTTCAGAGAACCCAAACATATGTAAATCCTCTTAAACTGCCTTGTAACAGAGTTAGGGTTTGGTTCTTCTTCAACTTCAATCTTGATTGTTGATCCTGGATTAGTCTTCAAGAGTTCTAAACAATAATCCCTCAACACCCCATACTGTGTAGTGTAATCCCCCTTCAAGATGGTTTCAGCCTTGACCTTTGCCCTAAAAGTTTTCATCTTTGAGATCCCTAGTTCAAGCTTCCTCTGAATCTGTTCTTGAAGAGCTTTGATAGGTATATTAGGGTTATCTTGGATGACCTCAACTATTTCATGGGAAATGAACTCAGAGGTACACACCTTAAGGTGCTGTTTGGTTTGCAGGAATGTTTCTGATGGAATTGGATTCTCTGATGGAATTGGAATCTGCCAGGAATTGATTTTGAATCTGTAATCTGTTTGGTTGACAGGAAATGGAATTGGAATCCTTTTCCATAATCTGTTTGGTTTGCAGACAATATAGATGAATTTGATTTCAGATATGTAAAATGACAGGATTACCCTTCATGCTTTTTTTCCTGAATTTAGCTTGTTTTATAACTTTTATGTAAACACTATATTAAATAAATTACAAAATCATAGTAATAAACATACTAATAAACATACTAATAAACATAATAAGTTTTATAAAATTCTTAAACCACTTCCATCGTTCCATTTAAACAGTAATCAAGACATCCATTCAAAACAGAGATGGAGGATTAGAGACATCCAAATATAAAATTCAGCATATGATTTTATAAAACAGCAATCAAATGATTTTATAAAATAGCATTCAAGTCATTCATGCAAAACAGCAATAATGGAAGAATCAACAGCAACAATTCAGCATATGATTTTATAAAATAGTCATTCATTCAAAACAGTCATTCATTCAACAACAACAACAGTCATTCATTCAAAACAGCAAATATGAAATTCAGCATATGATTTTATAAAACAGCATTCAAATGATTCTATAAAATAGCAACATAGAAATCATCAAACCCTAAACCAATGATGGAGGATTAGAGAGAACATGAGAGAGAGGAAGAACATACCTGTTGGCGGCGGCGGAGGCTGTGAGGACGACGGCGGCGGAGGCTGTGACGGCGGCGGCGGCGGCGGCGATGGCTTTGATGGAAGCCGATGATGGTGGCAGCGGCAGCAAGGGAGGGACAGCAGGGTAAACAGGAGGCTATCGACGGTGGCTTTGATGGAGGATGACAGCGGTGAGGTCCGCGGAGTAGGGAAACAAGAGGCTATCGACGGTGAGCGTTGGTGTGAGGCTATCGATGGTGAGCGTTGGTGTGAGGTCGGCGGGGAAACAGAAGGCACTATCGATCGATTTGGGAGAAAATGATGGAACGATTCATAATAAGGTTTAGTGAGGGTAGTATAGTAATAACCCACATTCCTTTGTTCATTGGATTTTAAAATCCTTTGACATGTGGGAGGATTTTAAAATCCCTCTCCTATAGGATTTAAATTCCCATGAAATCCAATTCCATGGTAAACCAAACATGACTTTCTAGGGAATTCAAATCCAATTCCCACAGAATCCTATGGAATCCTGCCAACCAAACAGTCCCTAAGAGTCCTACATCTAAGACAATGATGCTCATTTATGTAGGTCTTGACTAGCCATGTTTCAACATTTGGCAATTTTGAAACATGCAAAGTCCAAGGACATCTAATTTCCTGTTTGTCCTTTTTGGATTTCTTGTTGGGACCACCACTTTCAGTATTTAATTGGGGACAAGTACCCAAACATACAGTCCTAACCCTCAATTTGTCATTTTTTACCATCTTCAAGTCCCTCCTAGTTTCAACAGCATGTTTTTTTATCAATTCTTTGACTCCAGTAGCATTGCTAAATGTTTGACCCAAATAGAAACTATTTTTAACTACTTCATCTTCCTCACTAGCATCTCCTCTGTTGGTTTTCCTATTCCTAACCGTACCAAACCCCTCATCCTCCTCATCATCTGTTTCAAAGTTCTCAGTTTCAACAACATTAATATCATCATCCTCGTCCATATTAACAATCACCTCTCCTACACCAGTGAAGGGTCCCATGTACTCAAGGGTGGTATCAACATGTTTATCAAAGTCCCTCATATCAACCTCAACTTCATTGATGTCTATGTTATCATCTACAATGAAGTCACTGTCCTCACTATCATCACTAGACTCACTGCCATCCCTACCATCACTACCACTACCATGACCATCATTATCAGCATGAAATAATTTATCAAAGTCAAAGAAATCATCATGAGTAACAGTAGGCTCAAATCCTAAATCTGTTTAGCATTCAGGATCGTCAACAACCTTTACTTTACCCTTACTAAGGCTTCTAATTTGTAACTTGTCAACTGGTTTTTCAAGTGGTTTTTCAACTTGGGTGACTTGGGTGACTTGACTAACAGGCTCATCATGCCATTCAAGCATTAATTTTTTAGTACACTTTGAGTTTTTGTTTATTGACACATTTGGAACAACTATTTCCTCAATTACCACATTAGGTTTGTGGGGGGGTCTCCTATAAGTGTCTAACTTAGTCACAGAATGCTCAATGTAAACATTAATTAGCTTATGTTGGTTAATAAACCTACTCAAGTTGTGCATATCTGTATCACTGCCTAGGGCATAGTGGTAATACATCATCTGACCATCATTTATACCCAAATCATCTACTATTTCGTTCAACTCAATAATGGAAAAAAGAGCAATGTCCAAACAATCAATAAAACTTACCCTACCCTTCACATATTTTCTCCCTGGAACTGTCCCAGTGAATGAACCACCATAATGAAGTCGAATAGAGAATAGGTTTGGGTGATCCTCTGAAAAAGCATTAAAATTTAACGTTAAACTTCATGAGCAAAATACAGAGTGAAAATGATTAGAAATGTGAAAAAATCGTATCATTAGTCAAGATATTTACCGTATAATATGTTGCAATCGTATTCTTCTTGCTGATCATCACGAATACTCCATGCATGTACCATCATTTTCGCACAGTTAGGTCAAAGCAAACGGAGAAAGAAGATGATGTAAGAAATGGAGGGAAACCGATGGTCGTTCTTAACACAGGGACCAAAGATGAAAAGGGTTTTTGTCAAATGAAAGAGGAGGGATGGAAAGGACAAATATACCCTGCACATGTTACGCACGTGGGGTAGTTAACGTCTAATTTGGACGGACGTTTGGTCCAGGGACCACCAGTGAAACAAAACCCATATCATGGGGACACTCGGTGTAGTTAACTAATATAAGAGACCACAAATGTAATAAATGGCAAACCATAGGGACTATGAGTAAAATTTTCTCTAAATAATGAATACTTTTATATTCTTGTAAATGTACAAACCTAATAACGTAGAATTTGGCACGGTTACATATCGGAAAGGGCTGCTCTCTCTTTCTAACGAGATAAAAGACAAATTTTCAAATCACCATCAGGAACCTCCAACGATGTAGATTCAAATGGCGGTGCATCCATCGTCTGAGCAACCACATTGTACGGTCACACTTCGCTAGGATAAACCCTAGCCTCGTTGGCTGGTACACTTCTGCACTTTATAATTTTTAGTTTGTTCATATTTTGAATTTGAACCGCGCAATTCGATCATCACCTTCCAGGGATCGAACTTGAGTAATTAAAGTAGAAATTTTCATTCAGGCGATTTACAAATCTCACTGGTTTGCTAAAAGTATATGAACAGGCAATTTAATAATCATAACTTTTGTATAATTTAATCACCAATTAGCACATAACACTGGGCCAATTATGACAAACCAGATCGTCATGCATGCACTAATCTCACTTAATTGTATCTTTAGTCGCCATTCTCAACTGCCACACACACCAGTAAGCTTTGTTTTTCTCTTATAAAAGTGGAGAAATCTGAAGTGGAGTGGTTGAAGGAATGAATATTAGCAAATAATTATGCCCTCCGCTGCTCTCAGTAGCCAGAATAATTACGCCCTTTTCTGTCTATTTAAGACGGATTCCTTTTGTTGTTAATGATATCAATCGATCATCATTGTAATATTCTAAGCATAATCTCTTGTTGAAAGATCATTAATTAAGCAGCAAAATGGCTGCAAATGATGTGCCATGCTGTGAAACTATGTTTTGGGTCTATTTAGCCTCAGCTGTTGCCTTAGTTGCTTTTGCTGGACTTATGTCTGGTTTAACCCTTGGTTTAATGTCCCTTAGCCTTCTTGACCTTGAGGTGCTTATAAAGGCTGGTCAGCCTAACGATCGAAAGAATGCAGGTTGATTGTTGTTTTTAATCTTTAGTTCACTAAGGTGTTTGAATTGATCATTTCATAATTCGATTATAACTTTTACTCGTATCTTGTATTTGCAGAAAAGATTATGCCCATCGTGAAGAATCAACACCTACTCCTATGCACCCTTCTCATATGCAATGCCATAGCTATGGAGGTAGTTTCACATATCAATACAATCATCCATAACTTAATTCCTTATTTAAAAATCTGTTTTTTTTTCCTTTTTCTTTTGTCAATAGGCCTTGCCAATATTTCTTGACTCGATTCTTCTGCCATGGACGGCGATATTGATATCAGTAACCCTCGTGGTTGCTTTTGGTGAGGTAAACTCTAGATGTTTTCATCTGTGGCTAGGTATTATGTAACATACTGATGTTATTATGTTGATTTTTGCTTCAGATTATACCTCAAGCTGTCTGCTCACGGTATGGACTAGCGATTGGTGCAAAACTCTCGATCATAGTTCGGTTGCTTGTTATAATTGTCTTTCCCATAGCTTATCCTGTCAGCAAGGTATTTCACATCTCTTATGCTTGAAAATTTTGGGTATATTTATGCTATCAACTTTTATGTGTGTAAGTGCATGCAACACTACCAAGTTGCTGATATATTACAATTCTAAAAACATGCCATTTAATTTTATAGTAGAATCTAGAGAGGTGAATAGTTTGTTTGACAATTTATGAATTCTCAAATGAATAATAAAGTTCGATCAATGATATTAATCTCACAACGCAATGTTTTGGTAAAATTGAGTTAAGCACGACATGCTAAAAGCTTGATCACCAAAATATGATAACAAAAAATAGGGCTCCAAGTGTGATAAATAAATGAACCGGCTTTTCCCAAGGCAAAATCCCTAGCTTCTAACTATGTTTGCAAGTCTTGCTTTATAATCACTATAACAATTAAATCTTCTAACTATGTTTGTCAATTATCAAAAATAATGTAGTACATATTTTGTATTTTATTCAATGTTGTAAAACTCGTTAGGCGGTAGTGGAGCGGTCCACGGGAAGTAGCGAGTACTCGGCCTAGGCAGAGTAATCAGATTGGAATTTTTTATATATAAATCTCAAAATTATACATATCACGTGTTTGTAAATACTCAAATATAAATATAATTGTTCATTGGACCCAAGAAATATGTTAGAAACACAACATAATTGTTGAAAACTTCAAATTGTGTCATATAGTTGACAGTCGTAAGAAAAAGTGGATGAGAAACAATTGATTTCGTAGTCATGTAAAGGAGCGGAAGAGTGAAAGTGGCGAAGGTTAAACAATTCAGCTGCGTTTGTACCATATGCCTTTGAAAATTCAAAAAAAAAAAATTTACTTCCATTGACCGAGTAGGACAGACATACATAGTAACACCAAGTACGACCGAGTTTTGACCGAATTCGAGTAATTTCGGCTAGTAGCCCAGAGGTGCCTGATTTTCGAGTCCTCTAGGTGGCTGAATTTCACAACACTGATAATAAACCAGTAACTCAATGTTATATAATTAGTAATACATTTGCATATTGACAGCTTTTAGACTGGATTCTTGGTACGGGGCATTCTGTACTTTTAAGACGAGCAGAGCTCAAGACATTGGTGGATATGCATGGAGATAAGGTATAAATTGTGTGGGAGTTTATCTGCATGTATTTGATTGCATAATTGCGTTATATGACTAAAGTAATATACTAAATCAAATAAATTAACTGATTATTATCACCTTCAGGCAGGGAGAGGTGGAGAATTAACAAATGATGAAATTACAATCATAACCGGAGCTCTGGATTTAGCACAGAAAACTGTCAAAGATGCTATGACACCAATATCAGAAATATTTTCCCTCGAGCTGAACTCTAAACTGGATGAGTAAATACTTTGCTCTTTTCATGATCATCTCTATTCTCATCTTATAGTCTTTCATGATAGATAATATTTTTCTCAGGGACACTATGAACTTGTTATTAAGCAAAAAGCATAGTCGTGTACCTGTGTTTTTAGGAAGACCAGAAAATATTGTTGGGCTTATCTTGGTAAGTAAATTAAAGGCTCTCTTTTAACTTGTTAGATAATTCACATCTTGGTGGAAGTCAAAAGTATTAACTGATGTTTTAACCGTGGTTTAGGTAAAAAGTTTGATAAAATTTCGACATGAAGATGAGATTCCAATAAAGAATCTCAGTATTCGGAAAATTCCTAGGTAAAATTTCTTCTTTTGTTATTAAAATCGTTTCTCTTCTTTTGTTAAAAACGACTTATGGGGAGATAATGTTATCATCTACTCTGTGGTTTAAACTTATTATACAGGATAAATGAATGCTTACCGTTGTATGAGATGCTAAATTTGTTCCAGAAAGGACAAAGCCACATGGCAGTGGTTGTAAAAAGTAGAAGTACCGCGGTCAAGACACACATAAATTCAAATTTAACACAAATTAAAGTGGATAAAAGAGGTATCTTTTACTATTATGAATGGTAGCCTAAAAAAATCATATGTTTTATTCTATTACTGACCAACTTGTATTCTATTACTGACCAACTTGTATGTGTAAAGGTCAAAGCACGAAACTGAGCATCTACAGATCTTCCAGTGATCCCGAGTCTCAAAATTCAGCACCTGATCAAAATCTTGCTAATTGTGTTTTAGAATCATTTCCAAATCTAGATGAAGAAATTATCGGTCTTATAACAATGGAAGATGTTCTTGAAGAACTATTGCAGGTTTGCTATAATTTCTAATGTCGTTCTGATAATTAGCTTTAGCTGATAATGCGACTTTATTTCATGTCACTTTGAAGGAACCTATGCTAGATGAAACGAATGAGTACGTTGATGTAGACAACATGTGAGTCTTTGGATCAATAATTAAATTGAAGCAAGTTTTAACGGATTGTTTTAAAATATGATAGTGTTCGTTTGCTTTCCTTTTTCCAGAATGAAAATAAACATACTTCCATCCTCATTAAGATCTGGAGCAACATCAGCATCTAATTTGGACTGGAAAACTCTTGTGTCATCCCCAATTCGTTTATCACCATCTCATGTACCAATTTCATCACATCATCAGAATTCAGCTCACAGTTCACCAATTTCCCCGTTTATTCAGTCACCCTTCGCAAAACCAACATTATATACTTCACCTACAAAATCTATTCCAAATTCTCCTATGGGCCCCATCAGCAGCTCGCCATCTTCATATCGGGTAAGCCATAATTATGAGTATTATATAACCTTTTTACATATTACTATGTTATGTCATATGTGGCAACATAGTCGGGGTGGGTAACGGGTCGAAACTTATTGAGTCAACCTACAAACATGAAGCACCTTGGTCTAACTTTCTCAAAGTTTATGAACAAATAATGTTTTAAATGTGGTTAATGAAACTATGTTATTACAATGACAATGTAAACATTGGATTAACGATCTATAAGGTTTTCTGCATTTCGAATACATTTTTGGTGACTTTCAACTCGTTTGACTCGCTCGACTCTATCCTGTTCAACCAATTTCCATCTTAAACAATTAAAATTTTACCTATTTAACATGTTGGAAGCAAAGTAGAAATCGCCTAGTTTAACTACAAATGGATCGAATTTGCCACTTTTACTGTCCTTATATGGTCCTCATATTTGCAGGTCTCAAGGAAATCGTATGAGAAGCTGGAAAAACCTGATAATGAATTGTTACAACTTAGCGCCTCATAAATAAGTGTACAAGGTTCTGCAATGTCCAATCAGCAATAAATTGTGAACAGTAAGGCTACACTTTTATTCAGGATTAAGTCTTGGGAGCTATGTATTTTTTTCTTTATATTTTCTGTTCATGGTACCTAATTGATATGAATAAAAGTAACTTTCTAACCTTAATCAGTAAATCCCTAATATGAGTCAAATTTCTGATAGTTTATATTAGAAATATCAAAGCTTGAAATACTTAAAAAGAATATAATATTCAAGTCATGACAGAAAGAAAAATCTTACAGACCAAGAAATGATCACCCACCATTCATTTTTCTGGATAAGAATACAAAGAAAATAATGAAATAAAATCCTTTGTTCTATGATAAACTAAAACCAACAGGAAGCATAGCAAAACATGAAAACTCTGTTCAGTGTGAAACTAACACCTTCATACATACCAACTTCACCTAAAAGCTCCATACTTGTAATTCCCTTCCCCATTAACAAACCATCATACATTCATACAAAAAGATGGAAGATTCATGCAAAAGCAAAAGGCTTTAATGGTGGGAATCTTGAAAAGCAAAAACTTATGATCAAAGAAGACAAGAAGAAGATGGAAGAAGATGCAGATGACAAAATACCAGATGTGGTAATGGAAAGAATGATAGTTAGGATATTATTCAATGTGGGTGTGCCTTTGGTGGCTGGTTTGGGTCTGCTTCAAATGTTTAGTGTAATTAAAGATCAGAATTTATGGCAAATTCCGCGTTGGCTACCCTTTTTGACAACTTTTATCACATTTGGAGCTTCAGCACTTGGGATTGCTTATGGCACTTTGTCCACCAGTTGGGATGCTGATAACAAAGGTTCAATTCTTGGGCTTGAAGAAGCAAAGAAAAATTGGGTTGAGATGTGGGCAGAAGATGATTCCGACAACGTTTGAGGTAACAACTCGGTTGACTTCTTAATACGGGTTAAATCGGGTTGACCCGAATCCATAACTATTAATGGGTCACATGGATGGCAGACCCCTCTTGTGCCTACTTATTTTTCCTCATTTTGGAGCCTTTTAAGTTCTCTGTAGTTGAGGGCTCAAGGTTACCACCATGTTTTGACTTTTGTATTGATCAATTTGCCAATTTGGGTAGCAATATATGGTTTATGAGTTGTAACTACAGCATGTTTAGTTGTACTCTTGTAGACCAGCATGTGCACAGTAAACTGTTGTTGAAAAAATGATGGGATTTAACATTGGGATCTACTATTTCTAGTTAATGATGGAATCTGTAGTAACTGAAGTCATTATTTATGCAGATTGGTGGGAATGAACCTTTTAGGAAGGTGCCTTCTGAATTAATGGCATATTAATCAGGGTAAAAATTATTTCCAGAGCATAGCCGTGTACAACATCTACAGCATAAAGTACAAGTTATTATTACATTTTTATTTTGGATTATATGATTATAGTTTCAAGTAAACTATGTGATTTTGTCTCTCGCCTGCACTTGTTTAGGTTGATGAATCTTTTTTTTTCTTGTACTTTTAGATTTCATACTTATGTTTAATTACATGGGTACATGGCTGCAAATGTTTTGCCTTTTTTATGCTTCCAAGGTTTTCTTTATTTTATACAAAATCCAAGTGTAGTTACTCCCTTCACTTGTTTATAGTTCTAACTTCTAAGTCATATTTTTGTTCAGTTTTGTATAATCTTTTGTATAATATTGTGATGTTAATATGATATATGTTGAAATTTGAGGGAAAATTGGGTAGAGATTATAAATTATTTGTGATTTTATGTTCAACATGGTAAAAGATTGAATGCTAGGTTATTATATAGTTTTTAATTTTTTTTAAAGTGACCCATTTTGATCCGCATCTATTTTGACCTGTTACTCAATCTGATCCGATCTGTCTGTTTTGCCACCTCTAAATTGATGTATAACTGATGGTTAAGAATTTATTAAAAATAACCGGTTAGCTAATCCTTAAGACAGAAAAATACATACAAAAAAAACTTCAAAGGTTTGTTACATAAAAAAAAGTTTCAAAGTAGTATATATGAATTTGACACAGTTTTTATTTAGATATATATAATCAAAATCCTAATCTAAAATATATCCTAGTTATTAAAAATATGAACTATCTAATAAATGGTTTGTAATATTTTAATTTACGTCCTTGTTTGTCAAAGGGATCACCTTTTTTCTAACATGTGTAAAGAAATTTTCTTTAAAAACGAAAATTTAGCAAAAAGCTAGATAATAAAAGAGAAGTTATAAAGAGGATTATAAAAATAGGATTAAATTATTCTTTGGCTCATACCAAACCAAAATTTTGAGCACTTGGAACGTGAGAGAAACGCTATAGAGTCAAAGATCATAGAATCAAAGGCAACTAAGACCTTTTCTTTAAACCCCACCCCATGAAAACAAGGTGTTAATCAAAGAGACTACACGGATCAATATCCCCACCATCTCTAAATCGTAGCAAAAATATATTGAAAATTCTTACAGTGACTGAATAAAATAAATTAATGAATTAATGAATCAATTGAAATACCTCTAGAGAAGAGGTTACAAAGAATAGCAAGACTCTTATGCTTAACCTTAAAATTAATATATTCGCCTTGGAAGATATAGTTTTTAACCAAATTATTTGAGCATTATTGCTAGAAATGGACTCTTAAACCTCTATATACTTTTTTAAAGAACAAACCAAGAAAAATCCTGATTTATCAATTCTCCACTTCCAGGATACATCAAATTGGTAGTGATAGCAGTATCACTGTAGATGATTAGTAATGTGCTAGTGATATTAACATGACGGTTAATGATGATAGTTATCATTGTGGTTGCTCTTACTTATTTTTAATGATTAGAACTCCAATCCAACTAATTTTGAACGGAACTTGTTTTGACCCGTTACTAACATGTCGATATTGCTATTGGTTGATGCCCCCAATACCATGATAATTTTTTATGGATCAGGATCATCCACTGACCTAAGTGAATTCTTATTCATTTCAACAATATAAGCATACAAGTATAGTATGAATTATCGGGAAAACTGAAAGCTTTATTAGGAACGCTAAGACTAATATTAAGTATATGAAAGCTCTTGATTCATACTCGGCTGTAGTTTCACACGTACGCTTTATTTGATTTTTTATATATTTTTTTAGAAGATCCACTCAAAACTTGATCCTTAACGAACTGTTAAATTTAAACCCCCCTTTTGAATTATTTCTTCTTTCAACTAATCATCAAAATACATATTTCAACTTTATTTAAAAAATAATGTACAATGAGTTTATGTTTCCATTTCGATCCAAAAGAATCTACTAGGTCGATGGAATTACATGTCTTTTCACAGGGGTTGGAAAGTTCATTATTCCTCGATGGAAACACCACCCCTCACCCTAAGGTCCAGTTTGTTTCACCGTAATGTGAAGGAATGTAATGGAATTGAAATCAAATTCCGTTATATATTGTGTTTGGTAACATTATTTGGAAAAGAATTAAATTCTTTGAAGTATCTATATTCATTTAGGTAGAGGAATGTTATTTCATAACTAACATGGATGGAATTAAAATCATTTTCATTACTTCGCATTACGGTGAAACAAACGGGACCTAAGTGTCATCTCCCCAAGTGTCATCTCTTTCATCCAACATCTCTCACATTATTATTTTTTTTAAAGAAAGAGTTAGTAAAGTAGTGAAATAGAAAGATAAACACTACAGAGGCTGGCATTCACCTAATTTTAATATATACTAATAAAAGTTCCGAAGAGAAGAACAGAAAAACAAATTAGAGAGTATTAAAGGATGTTATTAGTACCAAAAGAATGTTTACAAACACAAGAAATAGTTCATATTTGTATGCTTGTCGTTTAAAAATTCTTTTGATTATATTCATATAAGTAATTTAAATTGTGTATATTTATTTAATTTTAGAAATAATAGAAGAAAATAAATATGTATTCAATATGTATCCATAACAACAAACAAAACAAAAAAAAATTGGACGATAGACGAAGCGCGAAATTGATAAAAAAAAATTCAGGTGTAAAGTTAGTTAAATGGGAAAGCTAATATTCAATTAAAGCACGCCTCTGTTAATGCGACAAATTGAAAGAATAATAGACCTTCGACGACATCATATTTGACAATATCCCATGGAATTTACTGCAATTTTTTTACTAATATATTAGGTCACAAAATTGATAGATTATGTGAAGATATACGGAGATGATTTAGACACTTTTAGAGGATTAGATATGTGACCTTAGGACCATTTATTCATAATTATTTAAATGTTACTATATTTAATTACTATTATTATTATAGTTATATAGTAACTATATATGTTACTACCAGTTTAGTGTCTCGTGTATAAACACGGGGATATATGTTTAAAGTAAATTATAATATATGATTGTGTGAATCTAAGTAGTATAGTAAAATAATTGTAAAAAGTACATATAAATATAAAATAGATAAATATATTATAATTCAAAATTTTATACATAATATCCTTATCAGATTTTCTATAAAACATATTTATAAACAACATTCATTATTGTTGGGTTGTCTTTTTCGTCGCAAATTAAAACCCTTTAAACCATCCTTAATTACTCTTCACCCTAAAAACCGCCACATATAATTGTTCATGAAAGAAAACAAGTTGTCTAAAAAATAATCCAACATTAGATAACGATTGGCGTTGACTTTTGTTACGTGATTTCAAATTATATGTAATAGAAGTGTTGGGTGTTAGATTAAGGAAAGTGAGTTTTAAGATTAAGGATAATGACATCACATTTGATTATAAATGTAATTTATTTTTTAAAGGAAGTGTTTTTATTGGTTAAATTATATTTTAAGAAGGAAAGTTTTTCTTAAATGCATATTCTTTTAATAATATAATAATAAGATAGTTAGAAGTTAGATAGATAGTTAGATACATAAGTTTAGATATAATCTTATAATAATAATAAATACCAAACTAAATATATAGATGTCCGCATAGGAAAAACTAATTAAAATAATAATAATAATAATAATAATAATAATAATAATAATAATAATAATAATAATAATAATAATAATAATAAATATTTGAAGTTTGAAAAGAACATAAATATCTTATGAAATTTAAATATTTTAAGTTACATGATTTTAACATTCAAATTATATGTAATCGGAAGTGTAGAGAGTTAGATTAAGGAAAGTGAGTTTTGGGATTAAGAATGATGACATCACATTTATTTAAATGGTTCAGTTATATTTTAAGAAGAAAAGTTGTTCTTAAATACCTATTCTTTTAATAATATAGTTAGATACTTAATTATTATTATTATTATTATAGTTATATAGTAACTATATATGATGATATATTAAATGGTATCCTATTTTTTGTAAATGTTACTTGATGAAAGTAACAGTGTGGGTTATTTGTGTCTTATACTAAGTCAAAGGGGGTGTTTGTGTGAGTTGAAAAGTTATTAGTTTGTTAGAGGATATAATAATTGAAGGTTGTAACTTTCATCTATATAAGGTCCATCTTTTTCAGTTTCTTGTATCCGATTCATTTTCTTCATTTCCTTTGTAAGAGTTAGTTTCTCATATATATATATATATATATATATATATATATATATATATATATATATATATATATATATATTGATTTTGTAGATGAAGAATCTGCGATTCCCTACAGGGATCCCCCGACACCCGATGGGACAGGGATGAGGATGCAATTCAATTACCCGGCGGGGATTGGGACTGGGGATGCGGAACGGGGATGTGGATGAGGAATATAGCAAATTGTGATGGAATATAGCAAATTCTCTACGTGAGTTTGGTATGAATGAGGAATCACATTTTGTTACTCGTTCATTGTTCCCTTCTTGCTCACTACGTTTGTTTCTCAATCCTCATCGACCGACGCCTTACGCCTCTGTTTGTTTCTTGTTCCTTACTGGACTAACTAAAATCGAGGCATCGAGTCTAACGCCTTTGAAAACCCTAATATCTACAGTCTACTCTAACCGACCTGTGAGACTGCGGACGCCTTTGAAAACCCTCATGTCTACTCAGAATCAAAATCAAAATCGGCAATTCACAAATCACAATTAGGCAAATCCTTCAAGCAACTGTATTACTTCCTATTTTCTAAATCTTAACTTTCTTTAAATCTTTAATCCTTCAATAGTGAACTATGAATCTACCATTACTCGTATTTGATTTCAATGTGTGAATTGCAATTTATTTTTTGTGACTTTGTGAATTGTGAGACTGTGAATCTATGATTTGAGTATTTGACTTTAGTCTCTTATCCATGAATCTGTGATTTTTGTGACATATCTTCCTGTTCTTTCTTAACTTTACACTCTCAAATCTTGTTGTTCTTTTAATAGGCTTAGTTTTCTGTCATGTATGGTCTACAAGATGGAAGTGGTTGAGTAAAAAACAGTTCACAATGAAATTGGTTTATGTGTTATTGAGTTGGAGTCATTTTGGAGAAATAAAAAGATTGGGTTGGAGTCAATTTAGAAGGGTAGTTTGTTTATTATTAGAACCTAGAGTAGGTGAATAGATTATATGCCCATATTTTGAAGTTTTTAACAATTTTTGTAAGGAATTAAAGAGTTTAAGGAAGAAAGATACCACCAATGTAAATAGTAGGACACAGTGATTTATAGTGGTTCAAGCAAGGGTTAACAACCTTACTCTACATCCACTCATTGACTTCACCCACCAAGATTTGCTCCACTAACTTCTCTCTTTGAAGGTAGAGATAAACCTTTTACAACTTCTATTTTTTAGCTTATAAGAATTAACACTTCACTCTTGCAAACAAAGGAAAGATAACCTCACTTCACTCTAATTGGAAAGACTAGAGTTGATCATCACTTCTCTCTAATTTTTAAGGCTAGAGATGATCATCACACTATTACAAGGTATATAGAAAGATGATATAGTGTTCAAGCTTTGAAAGCTTTGGTTCTTGCTTAATTCTTGGTCTTGAAAGATGGATGAATTATTAAATAATATAAGCTCACAAGATGTATAGAGTATTCCGTGTTTTTCATATTGCAAGAGGTAAGTAAAACACAGGACTTGAGTTGGTTTAAATAAGGAAAAAGATGCAAGATCAAAATGTGTCCGGACTATCCACGGTCGACCGTGGCATCGATCGTCGGTCTGTTGGAACTTTTTGGGCCTCGCAAATATAGACGTTGGCATTTTACCAAAACCACACACAACCCATTTTTATCATTAAAATGCACTGAAAATGAGTCTTAGAAGAGTTGTGTCAGTGCCATACTACTTAAGTTTGAATTTATTCATAGAAATAGTAGTTTGGCAACCAAAAGCACAAAGCATGTTGAAAGTATTCCACTTTGGGAGATTCATTCTTCTAAAAATGGAGTTGTATTGTTTCAAAGGAAGATTATGAAAATAAAAAGTCTTATACTTATTCAACCAAGCTTGTGATTTTTATAAAAAGTTTGTCAATTTTTATAAAAACTCAAACTTATTTAATTATTTATTTTGTAAGCTCATATAATTTGAACGTTTGCTTGTAGGAATCTTCGACGTCATCTACTTGAACGTGAATCTTTGACGATTGAAGCTTGACAATTTGATGAAGATACTTTGCATACAAATAAATATTCTTATTTATTTGTTTGAATATATATATATATATATATATATATATATATATATATAATTTCCGACTATAAAGGGATAAGCCTTACCTAATGAGTTGTAAGGATAATCATTATCTATTAATACAAGTTGGTATTTGAATAGAATTAAAAGTCCTAGTTTGTGGTTATCCACATGCATACGTCTACTATATATATAGATGTGCATATATCGAGTTAATGGTATTAAGAGTGGGAGAGATTGTAACAAAGTTTTGAGTTATTTTCTTTCATAAGAAAACACCACATAAAACGTGAGTAGTCGTCAATTAGAACGAAAACATACCTATTTCCGGCGATAGTCGGTGGTGAGATTGGTCTACAAAAATCTCCGTAAACAAGTTCCAGTGTGCCTTTTCATTGGTATATAGAATTCTTGGAGAAAGGTTTTCGAGTTTGCTTTCCAACTAAGCATGACTCACAAAGTTGGTTTGTATTTGCAACTGATGGTAAGCCGGTGACCAGATCCTTTTTTGACATTACGTGACCAAGTCTTGCATGCCACAACCAGTCTTGATTTCCAAGTCGACTATGTAGGCATATGGGTTTTCCCACCGAGATCAACGCTTTATATAGTCTATTTATCGATCGTTTTATCTTAAATAGAAGAGTTTTTTTATTATCAAATAGGTATAGATATTCACCTTTCATTGATACTTCACAACCATTTTCTGTTGCTTGGCCCAAACTAATTATATTAGCTTTAAGACTTGGGATATAATAGATGTCAGTCAGCAACTTCTGGGCTCCACCTATGCCTTCAAACAAAACTGATCCTTTTCCTTGAATCTTGACACAAGAGTCATCTCCAAACTTTACTCGCCCTCCAATACGCCTATTAATTTTGGTGAAGAACGAAAGATTACCGGTCATGTGGTTGCTTGCACCATTATCTAAACACCAGATGTCATTATCACCATCTTGTGATTCATACCTACCTGGTATTACAGTATCTTCATTGAGTAGGACTGTTTCAAAAAGTATCTTAGCCATGAACAATTGTGGATCATGATCCTCAACTTCTGAAACATGTGCTTCGGGTTGCTTACCTTTCCGATCTGGACATTGTGAAGCAAAGTGAGCATACTTGTCACACCTATAGCACTGCACCTTTGATCTGTCTTTACCCTTACCTTTCGACTTATCAGTTTCAGTTTTGGTCGTGATTCGGTTCTGTGTTGTACCACCGTTACGACCTCCACGTCCTTTCCCTGACCCGCGTCCTCGACTGCTTTTACTTGAATCTGATCCTTGATTGGTTGGTTCTGACTTGTTGAATAATAATTTGCTTTGATCTTGTTCTGGTTCATCATCTCGTATGCGTTCTTCGTATGCTTTTAACCTTCCAACTACATCTTCAAACTCAACGGTTTTAAGATCCAGAATCTGTTCAATGGAAGCCACTATGTGAATGAATTTTCTTGGCAAGCTGATGAGAAATTTCTTTTCATCGATAGTTTCTCCAAGTGAGGCAGACTTTGATGCGATCCCAGACAGTTTGCTCACATATTCATCAATAGTGCTTGATTCCTTCATCTTCAAGTTATCGAATTCCATGATGAGGGTCTGTAGATGGGCCTCCCTCACCCTGTCTGCTCCAAGATTCCGAGTTTTAATTGCATCCCAGATTGCTTTCGATGTGCTCATCGTGCCGACTTGCAAGATGAGGTCTTCCGGAATCGCTTGGAATTAGACACCTATGGCCACATTATTTTTCTTCTTGTTGTTTGAGCCTGGATCAATGGTATCCCATACCTGATGTACGTTGAGAATTACCTTCATATGAATTGCTCACACCGTGTAATTTGTCGCATTTAACATTGGAACATGGAAAGAAAACGAAGATCCCTCCTTCGAACTTCCAGTCAATGATGAAGGGCTATCTGCCATGATTCGAGGCCCTCAATATTGGCTATGATACCAATTATTGAAAGCAACTACAGAAACATGAAAGAAAAACACACAAAAAATGCAGGAATATCTCTTATTATAACAAAGAAAATAACTCAAAAATTTGTTACTATTGCTCACACTCTTGATACCATTAATTCAATATCTGCACATCTATATATATAGTAGACGTATGCATGTGGATAACCACAAACTATATATATATATAATTATATATGTGCACATATGTTAATGTTAGTAAATACAATTATATAAACAAATTGTATATTTTTGTATCAACAAAAAATGATATATTTTATAAGTCTATTTTTTCCAACATTTATGTTTAAAATGCAGAAAACAATTTAAATTGGAATTGGTATATGTGCTATTCTGTTGGGATCAAATTTGAAGGAAAAACTGTTATTGCTTCTACTATATGTTGATTGATTTAACTAGATATTGTTTAACAGAGTTAATGGGATAAAGTTGGCGATTCAAGATAATAAATGAAATTATTTCTTGAAATTGGTTGTAAGATAGGCTCTTGACGAAAATATTACTGCTTGTAGTATATTAATGTAGATGAACACTTTGATGGTTAATCTAATAACATTCTTGCTTTCCAAAAAAAATAAAAAAATATATGTAAGTCCTTGTGGAGGGTTAACTCTTCTAGACTTCTAGTTTAGGTTTACATGCCATTGACAAACATATTTACGTATATATAAGATGAGCATTTTATTATCTTAAGGGTCCATTTTATATTTTTGTCTAGTCCCCTCAAAATGATTGGACCACTCCTGAACACCGACCTCATCGCACAACACTGACTACCTCTTTTGCATCAACGCCAAAGAGATCATGGTTGATGTTTCGTCTTCATAGGCCTTCCTCACCTCCGACATCATCGATTTTCATCCTCTTCGACATCCAACATCATCAACTACGATATCTATGTGTTTCACAGAAAAATCAGAATTAAAAAAATCAAAGCAGGAATAAAAAATATATATTGTTATTTTATTTATTCTCTTTATTAGTTTTTTTTTTTTTTTTTTTTTGCAATAAAGGTAAGGGGGCACCACAAGAAAATGAAATGGGACAAAGGGTTTGACATTTTTGTTGAAAACCCCATGAAGCACAAGAAACTAAAAATCAACGACGGCAACAAAGACCATGTATGTAAGAAGACAAAGAAAATAACGACGAAAGAAGAAAAAAAAAGCGAAACCCATTCATGGTGGCAGGCCGCAAAAAGATTTACAACCACAAATATATTTGAGCCTTGCTTTGAATGACTAACACAAAGTAATGATGTACCAAATGACCTACAGTCTAGCGGTATTTGGTGTTATGAGTTGGTGTTCTCTTTTTAAGAGGTTGTGGGTGTAAGTCTCAGAGTGAATAGTAAGGTAGATTTAGAAGTAGGTTTAAAGAGTGTGTATTTGTTGTTTAAAAAAACACAAAGTGATGACGTCAAAGATCCGTCTAAAAGATAACACCTTAAAAACCAAATAGTGTTTGGGTAAGCTTATTTTATTTAGCTTAAGTTTTTTTTTATTTAAGAACTTTTTAACTTTTGAGTTTATTAGTAAAAAACATATTTGGATTAACTTATGACATATAAGCTAATAAACTCCTTTTAAAAAAGTGTTTGACTTAGCTTATTATTGTAAAATAACTAAAAAAGATATGATTGTATTTGAAAAAGAGAAGGTATTGGAAAAATGAAGGATAACAGTATATTTGTAAATGTACATAGATAAGCCCATACGGAAATATTTTTTTTTTAACTTGGCTTATTTTTTTCTAAAGATAAGCTAATAAGCTTAAACGAATAAGCTAAGTCAAACACCAAATGTCCCATAAGCTTAAAAACTAAAATAACAAACTAAAAAACCTATAAAAATAAACTAAAACAAACACTCCCCAAATGAAAATGGAACCAAGTAAAGAAAACAAGGACAACTAAGAATATTTTTAATGTTGAGTTTTTCATTATTTGAAAGTTTTAAGACCAAAAGAACCATATTTCTATCATCTTTCTCAACCCAAAAATTAACCCAGCGTTATATTACTTTTTACTTATTTTTCTCTCTTACCCAAAACTCAAGTATACTATAACTGAAACAATTTAAATATTTTCTATTTCCTTATTCTCTCTTGTACTCAGAAAAAAAAGTAAGCGAGTTGTTCGACTTGAGAAAACCAAATACCAACCTGAAGAAGTAGTCGTAACGATGTTCCCAAGCTATCTTTCTTTTACCCGAAGAAGCCAAAGCTCTCAGGTTATGCAGTATGCATGGACTCAGAGCCGAAATCGTTTTAAAGATAAATAGTCACAACCTCATTTAGATAGTTAGACTACTAGCATCCATCATACCCTTCACACAGCCACATCAGCGACACATTAACATCTTACCATTTTCTCATCACATCACACAAACCCCTGCATCCATCACACCCTTCACATCATTTTTCTTTTTCTTTTTCTTTTTCTTTTTTTAAACATTATTTAATTTTTAAAACAATATAATTAAAACATAATAATTATAAAAAACACTAAATAATAATATAAATTCAAATATTAAAAATTAAAAAGTACATAACTTAAAAAAATAAAAATAAGTACATAATTTAAAAAAAAAGGAAAATCTACCACCCGAATTTTTTCTTGATAATTTCCTTTCGTTTGTTCACCGCATCCAACGCTTCCCCTGTGAGATGATCGTGCCGGCCAAAGACAAAATCGAAATCTTTGCTTTCTTGTCTTTCTTTCTTTAGACGGTTTTTCTCTATTATCGACTCGGCTACGTTATCCACCATGAAAACCACCGGGAATCGGAGTAGGTGAATACATCGGAAATTGTTGTATAATTTGGATGTAGTTCGGTGGTGGAGATGACATCCCGAACATGTTATCCGGTGGGGTCGGTTGCGAGCTCGTGCCTTTTCCCGTCTTTGAAACCCGTCGTAGGGTTTTGAACGATTGTTTGCCCTTGTCCATTTGTGAAATATATTTTTGATGAGAGAAAAGATTAATGTAGAGAATATATGAGATTAGTAAAATTTTGTGTGAAAAAAAGGGTTGAATATAATGTGTATTTATAGATGATAAATGAATTAAATAAAAAAAAATTGAAAACCACCCAACGGTCACCACCTCTCCCCTTTCCTCTCTCACTCGCGCGACCCGGCTCACACACGTGAGCGTGAGCAGCCCCTCACACAAGGGGGCGATGGTGTCCGGAGCTTGTGATGGCCGCTCACACACCCCATCCGCGATAGATGCGGGTAGTCTTAGAAGCTTTAACTTTCTAATTAAAAAGAGTACAAGTAGTTTTTTTTGTAAAATTACGTAAATACCCTTAACAAATTATATTTTAATTATATTAATAATTTAAGGTTTTAGGCATGACTTGTCCGGTGTTTTACACTTTCTAGCTACTCTATAAAATAAATGTAATAATAAAAGCTTATAGTTAACCAATTATTTCTATCAAACACATTTTCTATTTCTATCAAACACATTTTAAAAGTAACAGTAATCGAGACCAATAAAAGAAGGGTGTAATGTAAAAATTCATAATACGTAGCTGTATTCACTATCAATAAAATAATTCATTTTTTTAGAAATTTTCTTAATAAAACTGAAAATTTAAAAAACATGTCATTATACGTTTTCTAAATATCTATACTACTATATAAATTATTTAACATTCTCTCTACTCTTTAATTTTACGAGTTCTTAAAATTCAATCAAGACAACATCTTGACCTTTCATTTTATTTAAATTAATCTCATCTACTCATTTTTAAACCATTTTCCCTCTTTTTTAATTACTCTAACGTGTTATTCACTTGAAACAAATTCTCCCATTAACACACTCTCTTACACAAACATAATTATTCACTCAAATCAATACAATTTTTAAAATCTTATTAACTTCCCTCTCCTTGTTTCGTATATATAAATATTTGTTTTTAATTTAATGTCTTTTAGAATGTATTTTTAAAATTAATAAAATAGTTGATGCAAATAAAAGAAAATTTGGAAAAATGGACATGTTGCTAAGAGAACTTTTTCGTGACATTTAATTGCGCGAATAACATATCGTTACATTCTTGAAAGTGACATGTTCCAAACCAAAAACTATACATTGCCGCAGCATTACGCGAGTACGATGCTAGTAAAAATAAAAGAGAGAAATCTCTCTTTTTCACTTATTCTCAAACTCCATTTTTTCATACTCTACTATTTTTAAAACAAACATGATTTTTTCTAAAAATAAATAAAAACACTACCCGCTCATATAAACATTTTTTAAAGTTGTTTTAAATAAAAGTTGCATCATTTTTTATAGAAATCTGCCAAATGCAGTCTCTAAGTACAAGTAAATTATTATTAATCTATAAATCTATCTATAATATAAATATTAATAAACATCTAACTTATTGCCACATGTCCATTTTTTAGGCATTATTTTTTTCATTTTCCCGCTCATTTTCAATACATTGTACATCTGCCACGTGTCCTATTTTTATTACACGCATGCTTTTTAGACCAGTTTTATAAGATAAAAAGACCGGTTTTCTTTTGGTCTTATTAAGGGTGGTCTTTTAGACCGGTTTTAATGGATAAAAAGACCGGTTTTCCTTTGGCCGATCTTTTGGACCGGTTTTAATAGATAAAAAGACCGGTTTTTCTTTGGTTAATAGGGGTGATCTTTTAGACCGGTTTTAATGGATAAAAAGACCGTTTTTCCTTTGGTCTTAATAGGATTGATCTTTTAGACCGGTTTTAACGGATAAAAAGACTGGTTTTCCTTTTGTCTTATTAGGGGTGGTCTTTTAGAACAATTTTAATGGATAAAAAGACCGGTTTTCTTTTGGTCTTAATAGGGTGGTCTTTTAGACTGGTTTTAATGGATAAAATGACCGATTTTCCTTTGGTCTTAATAGGGGTGGTCTTATCTGTTGGAACCTAGAGGGGGGGGGGGGGATGAATAGGTTCTTTAACTTAGTTTACCAATTTTTACACTTATAAATTTTGTAAATTGTGTTAAAAATATTTTTCTTGAAGTTTATAACACAACAAATATATATACTTGAAATAAAGAGAGTAAGGGTAGAGAGATATCACCAATTAGTAGACAAGAGATTTATAGTGGTTCATGCAAGTGTTAACAAACTTGCACTACATCCACTCCTTGGCCTCACCCACCAAGAGTTTGCTCCACTAGCTTCTCTCTTTGAAGGTAGAGATAAACCTTTTACACTTCTCTTTTTCACTTGCAAGAATTAACACTTCAAACTTGCAAGTAAGGTAAAGATAACCTTGTTTCACTCTAATTCTATAGGCTAGAGTTGATCCTTACTTCTCTCTAATTCTAAAGGCTAGAGATGATCCTTACTTCACTCTAATTTGAAAGGCTAGAGTTGATCCTTACACTATTACAAAATATATAGAAATATGATGTAGTGTTTAAGCTTTGAAAGTTTTGCTCTTGCTTGATTCTTGATCTTGAATGATAGATGAATTATCAAAGAATATGAGCTCACAAGATAATAATATATGTTCTGTGTTTTAGCTGTGCAAGAGGTTTTTGAAACACAAGACTTGAGTTGATTTAAATAAGGAAAAAGGTGCAAGTTTAAAAAGTGTCCAGACTGCCCACGGTCGATCCACGGTCGACCGTGGCATCTTCCGTCAGCATTCTGGAACTTTTTGAGCCTTGCAAATAAAGATGTTGGCCTTTTACCGAAATCACACACAACCCATTTTTACCATTAAAATGCACTGAAAAGGAGTCTTAGAAAAGTTGGGTTGGTGTCATACCTCTTATGTTTGAATTTAAACACCAAATAGGAAGTTTAGAAGCCAAATGCGTAAAACATGTTGGAAGTTTGCTTCTTTGGGAGATTCATTTTCCTATAAGTGGTGTTGTGTTATTTCAATGGAAGATCATGTTTGGTATTTGCCAAAATAAGAAGTCTTATACTTTTTTCAACCAAGCTTGCGATTTATATAAAAAATATTTGAATTTTTTTTATAAAAGTTTTTATAAAAATTATTTTGTAAAAACTTAAACTTCTTTAATTAATTATTCTTGTAAGCTCATATTTTACGTACTCTTGTTTGTAGTTTTCTTCGCCACCTGCTGTCGGGTACGAGTTCGGCTAACTTCAAGAGGAACAATGTTTAAGAATAGTGAGTTGTACATTGACGGTTGATACACGGTCGACCGTGGGTTCGACCGTGAACACTTTACGCTTTCTTCAAAACTTGTTTTCTTCATATCTTGTTGAGTTAAATTCTTTTACTTGTTTGTACTTCACTTGATCATCAATTTGAGGCTTGTTATATTTCTTTAAGAATATATATATATGAACATATGAATAATTTTGATAAGCAATAGTATCACATGTGTATATTTTTATCATCATCAAAACAAGGAGTGCACTTTTAAATGTATGACCATGTATGCACCAACAATCTCCCCCTTTTTTATGATGACAAAATATGCAACATTTAATTAAGATTGCTACACAAAATTATTCATGTTAACAATGTTGCATAACTATATTCTTCTCCCCCTTTTGTCAAATCAAAAAGGAACATTCTTCTCCCTCTTATGATCTAGCACAAAATAGTTGATGAAGCTCCCCTTTGATCAAAGTTCCCCCTTGATTTATGATCCCTTTAAGCTATCACTTGACAAAAGATAGACAAAACAAAACACAAGTGCAAGATATACAAAAGTATTTGAATAAACTTAATTTAGGAAAAATCAAATATACTCAAGTAGGAATCATGAGAGATTTATGCATCATTATCTTGTATTTATGCTAATGATAGGAAGTGAGAGTGTGAATATATATGAAATTTTCTTTTTGGTTGGTGACTCCCCCTTAAAATGTGCATATTATATTAAGGACAACCAAAATCCACAATCCTAATCTAAAGTTAAGTATCAAAAATTTCTTAGCTCTAGATTGTGGAGATTATCTCAATATTTGTCTATTCATTTCTAATTGATATTTATTCATATACATTATCTAGCAAATGGATGATTTAATCAAGTAAGTGACCAATGTGTGCACTAAATTGACAATTATTTTGATTTTATGTATGAAGCACATGATGTCATGTATATTATCTTGATCTTCAAATAATAATGCATTGTATATGTAGATCAACATATCATGAGAAATTTGATATAGAATTGATCTTATCATGATTACGATCAACATTGATATGTATATTTCTCAAGTATTACATATTTGAGTTAATTCTATACCAACATATACTCACTAAAATATACTCTCATTATTACTAGTACACAAAAGTTTTCTAATTTCAAGCAAGTCAAATAAAGATTTTATAGTTACATGTTTGGTTCATGATTACTTAAGTTTATCTTCTTTTGATAATCAACTAGGCTTAAATATAAGTTTACTTGTTATTTTATCTTATATTCAAATTTGCTTTTTATTTATGTGTATTCAATATCCAACAAGATTAGGATGATTTGAGAAAAGTGTTCTCATGAGTACAAAGCATGCAATACCAATGCTCCAATCATTATTTATGCATGTATGCCACATAGTTTCATGTGTCAAGTGATAATCAAATTAAGTATGTGACACATGAGATTAGTCATTTAAGTATATAGGCATACTCAAGCATATATCAAGATGACAAATAACATGATTTCTTATATGAGACATAACTCGTCATCTATTTTAACTATCTTGATTACAAAGAGTAATTCATTAAGTACCATGACAAGATAGTAAGAGAGAACCACTTGCAATATATTTCTACACCATGTAATCATCTTCATAAACTTATTTCAAAGACTCTTTTGATAATGATCTTATATGAAAAGTACATCCATAAGATATCTTGACCATAATTCATTACATGATAATTATTCAACACTTGATGAGCATGAATGACATATCATAATGTTACATATGTTTAGTGATATTTCATGTAAGAATCACATATGCAATTTGATAACATTAAGAACAAGGATATGTCAAGCATGAACCAAAGTATTATCATTTAGCGTGTATTGTTATTTTGGTAACATATCTTGTTGATGTAAATAGGATATCATGAGCATCACATATAAGTTGCATACAAGCATTTTACCTTTTCAAACCATGTAAGATATAGAATTTAGGCATAAGGTTTGTGTAAATTATTTTTATTTCTCCATGTATGCAATTACTTAATGAGCTCTTATAAAAGTAACACATGAAATGTTTGACTAAAATGGTTTTTCAAACTCTTATGTCATAACTCAACTTTTAGTTTGTGATTACTTTGAATTGTGAAGTGTATAAGATATAAGAAAATTCTTATTTATTTAATGTAATCTTATCTTAACTTCATAATAATCATTTTATGATTTTGCAAGTTTAATTAGTTTATCACTTTTACTAATAGTCTTGACTTTTTGAACTAAGTTCTTAGAATTTGAGCCCAAGACAAAATATTCAAACTTTAACATCATAGGGAGTTGCATGTTAGCATATTGTTGCACTAAACCAAGGTAATATAATTTATTTAATGCACAAAGGTTTAGGCATAGCATTTTAGTACCATAAACATGCTTTTATTCATTTGTTTACGATGTTGTTCAAAAAGTTTGTATAAGTTCTCAAAGTAATAGGTGATGAAGTGATGATGATTCATTTTGTTTGAAACACATATGTGAATGTAAACTTAACATGTATGTGTATACCAATTTGGTTCATGTATCCTAAATGTTTTAAGATTTCGGAAGACAATTGAATCACTTATGTTGCATTGATTTATGTTTAGTATTAAGCAAGAGTAAATCTATGTATGAGCCTTAAATAGAAAATTATTAAAAGTAACATCAAGCTCAAGGTCGAAGTCACGGTCGACCGTGGTTCGACCGTGGAGTACCTGATAGATTTAGAATTTTGAAACACTCCAGAGGGTCGACGGTCGATGCACGGTATCGACCGTGAATCGACCGTGAAGCATCTGCTCACTTTTTGTTTATTTGTTTATCTTTCCAATAATAAGTGAGTTTGATACTTTTGAGAGTATAGAGATGAAATATATATATATATATATATATATATATATATATATATATATATATATATATATATATATATATATATATATATATATATATATATCAGTTTTATTGTGTCATAACCCCATTTTTCATCCTATTGGTTTTTCTTCATTTTTTTTATTTTCATGTTTACTAAAATAGACACAAAGCTTAATATTTACTCAACATTGTTCAAACATGATTCATGTTTATATGCAAAATTAAACCCTAAGAAGATGAAGAAACAATGGTGAGGAATTTTACCTTTACTGAAGAGGATTCAAGAATCAAGTGAGAGATCGAGAATCAAGAAGCTTTCAATTGTAAGTGGACTATGAATCCAACCCGGGCTTCAACCTTAGTTTCAATCATAAGGTAAATTCTTGTTTCTTGCAATAAATTTTAAGCTTTTTGAGTGTCTAAGCAAAAATGGAGGCTAG
Source organism: Pulicaria dysenterica (assembly GCA_947179395.2). Classification (NCBI taxonomy): domain Eukaryota; kingdom Viridiplantae; phylum Streptophyta; class Magnoliopsida; order Asterales; family Asteraceae; genus Pulicaria; species Pulicaria dysenterica. The sequence continues at coordinate 12,129,877 of OX359293.1, read as the reverse complement.
GGTTTTTGTGGGGAAGATGGGTAAAGTGATAAAGTGGTGAGATGAGAGAGAAATAGGGAAAATATGTTTAAAATCCGTCAGACACCTGACGGTCGATCCACGGTTGACCGTGGCATCGACTGCGAGATTTCTTTCAGTTTGATCATTTGGACAGTGGATCCATGGTCGATACACGGCTTCGACCGTGGTTCGACCGTGAACCTTCTGGAAGCACAATTTTGAAAGGTTTCACATAATCAAACTTTATTTCCTAGGGAACATGTTCAATCATTCCTAAACTAAATCTTTTTGCATTAACTACTTCTTTCTTAAGTGATTTAGTATTTATGTCCGCAACTATGATTTATCAAAGTAAGTTGTCTTAATTTGTTATATGATATCTTTTAAATTCTAAGACAATGTTACTTATGATAAAATCCAATTTAGTTAATCACTTAAACCCAAACAAAGTATATGACAATGAATTTAATGGGTTTATAGCAAACCATCAATTTTTGACAAATAATTTATTATTTGATTATACATTTCATTATATATAGAAATATATAACATATATTTCCATATCATTTAAAGACTTTTAGCCTAAACATGTTTTGTGAGAAATTCAAGCATTGCATATAATCACTTAGGTAATATGATGAACATGTACATGGTATATCAAATTTTAAAGTATTGTTCATCAATATGCAATTTTTAACTTTAACCACAATTTTTCTCACATTCAAAAGCAACTACTCTTGTTTAGATGTAGTTTAACTATTCTAACTTTATGAAATCATACATCTAGAATTATTAATCAACTATCAATTTTCTCAAATTTGTTATTTAATGATTTTCAAGATAGTTTGATATTTGTCATGCATCTATGTTGGGAAATTCGCTAAGTTATTGAAACTGTTGAACATGCAAAGGTAAAACTGTTAGAGTATTTTGGTGATAACAGTTGTAACTAACAATTGCTGCAAGGTTTACAACTGTTAGTACAAAAGTTCAGAACTGTTAGTTGGCAAAGTCAAAACTGTTAGAAGACCTTGAAGCTGAAGACTGTTAGAAGGATAAAGAACTGTTGTGTTCATTAAACAGTTTCTGTTGAGCTATATTTGGAAAATCCTATCTTAGAAGATATCTCGAAATACTTTGAAGATTATCAAGATTATCTCAGAAGATAGAAGATTACCTAACTGTCAACAATTCAAGGAGGATCAAGAGTCTATATATACTTCATTAGATGATTAATTTAGTACGACGACGACTTGATCTCATTATTCAAAGCATTTGTTCTTATTGTTATTTATTTTTCTGAAAGTGTTTTAGCCTCTAAGTTTCTTGTTGAAACCTAAGAACAGTCTGTGTTCTTCGTCTAACAGAATAAGTTAGATTGGGGGTGAAGTTTGCTTTTGTAATCATTCTGGTTGGTTAATAAAACTACTGTTTGATTGAATTAATCTTTGTTTAAAACCTTCTTTAATAAATTAAGTGTGATTCCGCAACTTCTTAGTTGATTGTGATCATAGTTAAAGATTAACTTTTATATTACTCTGATTTATTATTTAAAAGTTAGTTCTTGTTATTTGATATAATATATATCCGATCCTGACAAGTGGTATCAGAGCCTTATCATTAAGGTTCCTTTGATCACCAGTTGAAGGTTTTTGCTTTACCTTGCTTTATTTTTCAAAACTGTTTTTTGTTTAAATCAATTTGTTTCAATGGATTCGGGAGGTTCTTCTGATAACAGTGGATCAGGGTCCAACATTCGTGTTCCCATGCTCAAACCATCTGATTTTGAGATGTGGAAACTAAGAATTAAACAGCATGTCCAACTAATGGACTATGATGTTTGGCAAATCATTGAAACTGTTCCTACTAATACCATTGAACTGGATGAGAATGGAAAACCAAAGAAGAAACCACCACCAAAGACAGATGCTGAAAAGAAGAATAGAATGATTGAGATGAAAGCCCTCAGCATCCTTCAGATTGCAATTCCCAATGAGTATCAACATCAATTCAAGAAATTTGATGATGCTCATGAACTTTGGAATGCTCTGGAAAAGAGGTTTGCTGGGAATGCTAGTTCTAAGAGAAACCAAAGAGATCTTCTTAAACAAGCCTATGAGAACTTCACCAGTGGGAAGAATGAGAGTATCACCCAAATCTTTGATAGGTTTTACAAACTGGTGAGTCAACTGGAGAGTGCTAAGGTTAGGCTTGATCAAGATGAGATAAATAGAAAATTTCTTAGGTCTCTAGGTGATGAATGGACTGTGTTTGCTGCACAATGGAGAACCAAGGATTCTCTTGAAGACATAGAGTTAGATGACCTCTATAATAGTTTGATAGTGTTTGAGGGAGAGATAGAGGGAAAAAGAAAAACTGCTATCCCTAGCCATAATGCTGCTCTCCTGTCTTCCTCAGGTATGGAATCAAACCATTCATTAACTAACTCTCTTGATTGTGGTGCAGGTACTAGTTCTGTTGTTGGACTAGATATGAATACTCCAGATGCAGTTCTTGAAGCTTTTCTTGCCAGCCATGCACATTCAACCCTCACCAATGAGGATCTTGAACAAGTGCACCCTGATGATCTTGAGGAAATGGATCTCAAATGGCAAATGGCCATGCTTACCGTTAGAGCCAAGCGATTCATTAAAAGAACTGGAAGGCAAAACATGAATTTCAGAGCTGATGGCAAGGCTGGATTTGACAAGTCAAAGGTTAGATGCTTCAAATGTCAACAACTTGGCCACTTTGCAAGAGAATGCAGATCTGGTGGACAAGTTCAGAATCAAGGTCAGAGGCCAACTCAGAACCATACCTCCTCAGCATTGGTCTCACAAGAAGGCCATGGATTTGATTGGAGTGATCAAGCAGAGGAGGCTACCAGCAACAAAGCTTTGATGGCATTGACTGACTCCTCCATCAAGATGGATTCTCCAGAATCTGAGGACATACAGGTATCTTCTAAACTATGTCCTGGTGAATGTAGAGCTATTGTTAAGAGATTTAGAGAGCACAATAAGAAAGTATGTGCTGCTCTAAGTAAAATGGAGGAGAGAAGGTATGAGTATACTGCTGTGATAGAAGATTTTGAAAAGAAAATTAAAGACTATCAGGCTAATGAACTGCAAATGGACTATGATAGAAAATATCATAAGTGGGAGAAAGAGCAGTTTCAAGATGAGATTGATAGTCTGAAAAAGAAGTTGGTTGAAAAAGAAAGCAAGGTGGATGAACTCACAAAGAAATTGGAGGGTGTGGACATTGATCTTGGAATGTTCAAGGCTGCAAACCTTAAGCTTGAGACTCTGCTACAATCTCAAGTGAGAGACAAGGTGAAAACTGGCCTAGGATACAAACAAACCCCACCTCCATACAACCAAAACTACATAACTTCAATGTCTGAGGTAGCTGACAGATATGTTAATGAACCTTTGGAAGATGAACTTAAGTCAGCTGATCCAAAGTTTGAGAGTTATGAAGATGAAGTTGTGTCAGTAGTAAGTGTTGAAGATAATGAGGAAGTTGTGAAGAAGGATGAAGGTATTCCATATGAAAATCACATCCTGTGTGAGCCCATTCCCACAAAATCATCTTTACAACCTGTGGTGTTTGTAAAAGCATCCACTAAACCCCTCACCAATGAGCCAAAATCCTCAAAAACTGTTAACTCTATTAGCAGTTCCACAACTGTTACAAATAGTCCCCATCTTTACACTAACAGTTCCAACAAGAACCCAAACATTTCTAAGCTAAAAAGCCCAACTGTTAGTACCAAAGCCAAAGGAAAGGAGAAAGTTGGTGAAGTTGTGTATACTAGGAAGAAGAAGGAAGCTGCAAAACCTCAGGCTAAACCCAAATCTAAGAAAAGGCATACTGAAGTGCCTGCATGCACATGTCAAAAACATGGTGTCCAAAAGTTTCCTCAATCTGCAGCTGTTAGAGGAAATCAAAGAAATAGGAACCAATTCTGGTCACAAAGAACTGGTTTACCTATTGTGAAAACCAAAAAGTGCTACATTTGTGGAAGATCTAATCATTTAGTTCAAGACTGTTACTATAACCCACATACCAATGGCACTCAACACAAAAGTCCCAAACTACAGATCAACAGTTCTAAAACTGTTAAGCCAAAACTGGCAAACAGTTCTAAAACTGTTACATCCAAACCAACTAACAGTTCCAAAACTGTTTTAGCAAAACCAAAAACTGCTGGTTTGGCTTGGATGAAAATTCAGAAACAAACTGATTTTGGAAAAGGTAAAACTGTTTTTCAAACTAAAACTCAAAAGGAATCACAATTTGATTCAACTGTTTTACCAACTCCACCTGCTGTTTGTTCAAAGGTATCCACTGTTAATCACAACAGTTGGAAACCACATGTTCTTACAAAGTATTCTTCACACAAGTTAGAGAAATCTAATTTGGATGAAGTCAAAAAGAACAAAACTCTGTTTAAGTATTATGACTTGAATGGTGTACCCAAGACCTGCATGGCCTGGGTACTTCCTGCTACTAGCTGATTGTATTTGTGCAGAGCATTCATAGGGTGAATCAAGGAGGAATTTGGCATGTGGATAGTGGATGCTCAAGGCACATGACTGGAAATCCACAATGTTTGAAGGATTTCAAAAGAATCAATGGAGGATTTGTAGCATTTGGAGGAAATCCAAAGGGAGGAAAAATCACAGGTAAAGGAGCTGTTGAGGCAGGTACACTTACATTTAATGATGTTTTCTTTGTTGAACAGCTTAAGTACAATCTGTTAAGTGTATCTCAAATCTGTGACAATGGAAACAAAGTTTTGTTTACAGATTCAGAATGCATTATTCTTTCAAAAGATTTTAAATTAAATGAGAAGGATGTTCTTTTAAGAACACCTAGAAAAGATAATGTATATTGTCTTGATCCACAAAAGATTGCTAAACAAAATGTGTTAAGCTGTTTACTCTCCAAAGCATCTCATGATGAGTCTGCCATTTGGCATAGAAGGATGTGTCACATGAATTTTAAAACCATGAACTTGTTAGCTAAAAACAGTTTGGTAAGAGGTTTGCCCCAAAAAGAGTTCTCATGTGATGATCATTGTGTGGCATGTCTTAAAGGGAAGCAACACAAAACTTCTTATAAGACCAAAGAAGTTTCTTCTATTACTGCACCTTTACAATTGTTACACATGGACCTTTTTGGTCCTACATCTGTGGTGAGTATAGGGAAGAAAGCGTATTGTTTAGTCATAGTTGATGACTTCACCAGGTTCACATGGGTTCAATTTCTTAGAACAAAGGATGAAACAGCTGAGTTAGTTAAGTTTCTTATTCTTAAAATTGAAAATCAATCTGATTTGAAGGTGAAAGTCATTAGATCTGACAATGGTTCTGAATTTAAGAACTATGAGCTAAACAGTTTTTGTGAAAGTAAAGGTATTGAAAGACAGTTTAGTGCTCCTAGGACTCCCCAACAGAATGGAGTTGCTGAGAGAAGGAATAGGACTTTGATAGAGGCTGCTAGGTCAATGTTAGCCGATTCTAGACTTCCAATGACATTCTGGGCAGAAGCAGTGAACACTGCCTGCTATGTTCAGAATAGAGTACAAGTAGTCAAGTCCAAAGGGAAAACTCCTTATGAGTTGTTTCTCAAGAGAAAACCTTTAATCAACTTTTTCAAACCGTTTGGTTGTCCGTGCACTATCCTTAATACCAAGTCACAGTTAGGCAAGTTTGAGAGTAAGGCTGAAGAAGGTTTCTTTGTAGGATACTCCACTCAAAGTAAAGCTTATAGAGTTTTTAACAATGTCACTAGAATCATAGAAGAGAGTATGAATGTCTCTTTCAATGAAAATAGGATCAATATTGCAGGTAATGGACCTGATTGGTTATTTGATATTGATGAATTGTCTAAATCTCTTTCTTTTGAGTATTCTACTGAAACAGCTACAGGTACCCCAACAACTGTTGGTGAAAATCATCAAACATCTTCCTCCAGCCCAAACAGTTTTGATACTGTTAGCTCAAAACCAACAACTGTTGGTTCAAACAAAGTTACTGAAGACTTTGTTGTGATTCCTATGCTTCAACAAGAGTTCTCCAATGCTGTTGATCCATTGATGGATGCTGAATCTTTAAAGGACATGGAATCCCATGATCCTCAACACCACACTGACTCTGCTGATCAAGTGTGTGATAACGCTGAAAATTCAAGTGAATGTGAGTTTGATCTGTCTAATCTAGGGGATGAACTGACTGAAGAAAACATTCCTACATCAAGAGTTCACAAGATTCATCCAATATCACAAATAATTGGAAATCCAACCACTCCTATCAGAACAAGGAATATGCTGCAAAATGAAAATAGTGGTGTGGATCTTGCCCAATTTGACGTGAATGCTTGCTTTTTGTCTCAAATAGAACCAAAGAAAGCAATTGAGGCATTGAAAGATCCTTCATGGGTAGAGGCAATGCAAGAGGAGCTCTTACAATTTCAAATTCAGCAAGTTTGGAAGTTGGTTGAGCTTCCAAGAGGTAAAAGAGTAATTGGCACCAAGTGGGTGTTCAGAAACAAGAAAGATGAAAGAGGGATTGTTATCAAGAACAAAGCAAGACTGGTTGCACAAGGCTACACACAAGAGGAAGGAATAGACTATGATGATGTTTTTGCACCTGTTGCAAGGATTGAAGCCATTAGGATATTTCTTGCTTTTGCATGCTTCAAAGGATTTAAGGTGTATCAAATGGATGTCAAGTCTGCTTTTCTCTATGGCACTATTGATGAGGAGGTATATGTGTGTCAACCCCCTGGCTTTGAAGACTCAAAGTACCCTGACAAGGTATATAGGTTAGATAAAGCCCTATATGGTCTACATCAAGCTCCTCGAGCTTGGTATGAGACATTGTCATCCTATCTCCTTGAGAATGGTTTTAAGAGAGGCACAATTGACAAAACATTGTTTACAAAGATTGTTAAAACAGAGATTTTGCTTGTTCAAATCTATGTTGATGATATAATCTTTGGATCCACAAATGACAGCTTGTGCAAAGAATTTGAAGTCATTATGCACAAAAGATTTCAGATGAGTTCAATGGGTGAACTCACATTTTTCTTGGGATTACAAGTCAAACAGAAGCCCACTGGTATTTTTCTAAGCCAATCTAAGTAGGGGTGTTCACGGGGCGGGGCGGGGCGGGTAGTGACATTTTTGTGAACCGCAGGCACGGGGCGGGTACCCAGTTTTGAGAACCGAAACCGAACCGCAGGGGGCGGGTACCTGCTCTGCGGGTACCCGCAGAGAGACGGGTACCCACGGTCCGGGTCACGGATACCCGAAAATTGACCTGTTCTTAAATTTTCCTGTTTTCTAACGAGTTCAGATTCATAAAATTTAACATTCAAACATACAAATTCAAATTTAAAACACACACCACCCAAGTTACATAGTTCATGACACGAACATCAAACCAATGTTTAACGGTACATTATCCAAATACAATAACACAAGAAGTTTGCAAACCAAAGATAATAGTCCATTATTAGAAAAAACAAAGAGCGTGCCACAATGTTTGTGAAAGCTTGAAGTTCCTCAACCCACAAGATATTCTTTAGATTTGACACCTGCATATATTTGAAACATATATAAATAAGTAATGGTTTTATTAAGAAGCTACATAGAAATTAATTGACTGTTTGCAACCAAGAATTTAATATATAACACACAAATTCATAAAACTTAATTCATATGAAACAATTATGCCAATCCTTTTATCATTCTCTTGAGTGAACAAGATATTTAGAAGATTAAGATTAACTAAAACTATAAAACTTAATTATACAACATTATACAACTTACTCAAATAACGGCACTCGTTCATGTCATCCAACTTCAATCAGCCCCGGGTATAGGATTGCTAGAAGTCTCAAAGTTAAGATTATCCACATCTATATTCTCCATTAATCTATTATAAATAAGTTAGAGATATGAACATCAAACAATTCAGTACTACTAAAGTACTAAACAAGTAAACATACTAAACAAAACAAATCGAATGGCTTTAATCTAAATTAAATGGCTTAAAAACATTTATGATGCAAATTGAACTATGAAACTAAATAAGTAGAAGAACTAAATAATCTGCCTACTATATCAACATAAAGTCACAAACTAAATAATCTAGTAATCTAGTAATATGCCTACTATAGTAAAATGCTTACTATATCAACACAACACAAGCTTTAATAGTTCAATCACACATCAAAGTTCAATAAAAAGCAAAAAACAGATCGAAGCTTTAACACTTAACAGAAAATTACTAAAAAAAAAAACAGATCAAATTAATTTAGTTGAACAGATCCGAAGCCCACAAATCCTTTAATAGTTCAATCACACATCAAATTAATAATAGTAAAAAAAACATCCAACTGAGATATGTTCTTATGTCAAAATTAATAAAAAAAAAACATATTAGATGGAAGCTTTATCACTTAACAGATCGAAGTTCACTAAAAAACCAAAAAATTAACACCCTAATCGGCTAATGTGTTCATAGCCGACAACCAGAAGCCCACAACCTTTAATTTTTAAAAAACAGAAAGTTGAGAAGCTACCTTTAATGAGTTCTGGCCGCCGTGAAGATTGGTGGAGTTGGCCACTGCCCAATCGCCGATGAAGCTGGTGGTCCGGTGGAGTTACTCTACGGTTTCGAACACCCAATCGCCGATGAAGCCTGGTGGTCCGGAGTTGCCGACTGCCCAATCGCCGTCGCCGTTGCTGCGGTGGTATAGGGGAACGGAAGTACGGAACCGTGGAATGGAAGCCCTAGAAGGAGTGGAACGAACGGAAGACTGGAAGTCTGGAACGAGGTAATGTGATTGTGGTATAGAAGGAGTTAGGGTTAACAATTAACATGGTATTGGACTATTGGACTATTGGTTGTGGGCTTGTGGGTTGGACCAAAAATTAAAAGGGAAAAAATGCGGGTTGGTGGGTACCCGCGGGTATCCGAAAAATAAAACCCGAACCGACCCGTGAACAGCGGGTACCCTAATTTTCGGGTTTTTTCGGGTATCGGATTTCTCGGTTTACGGTTTTTTCGGTTTCGGATCAGTCGGTTCGGTTCGGTTTCACGGTTTTCCGGTTTTTTTGAACACCCCTAAATCTAAGTATGTCAAGGACATATTGGACAAGTTTGGCTATCAAGATGTGAAGCTGGCAAGTACTCCAATGGAAACACACAAACAGTTGGGAGCAGATTCTGAGGGGGAGGATGTTGATATACACCTCTATCGATCAATGATTGGTTCATTAATGTACTTAACTGCTTCTAGACCTGATATAATGTTTGCTGTTTGTGTTTATGCCAGGTTCCAATGCAGTCCGAAGATGTCACACCTATTTGCTGTAAAGAGAATCTTTAGATACCTCAAAGGCCAACCAAAATTGGGACTTTGGTATCCTAAAGATTCACCTTTTGATTTGGTGGCATATTCTGATAGTGACTATGGTGGAGCCAATGTGGACAGAAAATCAACCTATGGAGGATGTCAATTCTTTGGATCAAGGCTGGTCTCATGGCAATGCAAGAAACAAACAACAGTTTCAACTTCAACAGCTGAGGCTGAATACATTGCTACATCAAGCTGCTGTTCACAAGTGTTATGGATCCAAAATCAGCTTCTGGATTATGGTTTGTCTTTCTTAAATACTCCTATTTATGTTGATAACACCAGTGCTATTAGCATAGTTAATAATCCAGTGAAGCATTCTAAAACCAAGCACATTGAAATCAGATTTCACTTCATAAGAGACTGCAATGAAAAGAGATTAATCCAAGTTATGAAAATTCATACTGATGATCAATTAGCTGATTTGTTCACTAAAGCTTTTGATGTGAGCAGATTCAACTTTTTGATTTCCAACATTGGAATGATTAACTTGGACTAACAGTTGTTCATTATTCCATGTTTTTCACACTAACAGTTTGCAACTGTTAGTTACGTTTTCTAACAACTGTTATCCTTTAAGTATTCAGAGAGGGAAATGCAATTTCACACATCAGTTTTGGACATATCTGCTGACCTGTCTCACAAACAGTTTTTCACACTCGTGACTGTCCTTGTTATGAGGTAAAGGTAAATTCACTTTCTTGAATCAACAGTTCCAAACTGATAAAGGTGAGTCATTTTGCTTGTTCTATAGTGCATTTGATATGACCAGTCACTGCATGCTATTAATGGAAATTACTGGATATTAATGGTCATTAATGGCTATTAATGGACATTAATGCCTCCTAGTTTCTCTATAAATAGTCTTGCACCCATCCTTCACAAATCACACCTACATTTGCACACTCTTCTCTCTGCAAATGGATACTAACTTTTTCTAATAACCCTCAAAGATATTAATGTTAGACAAAGTTATGTAACCATCCCTGCCCCATTTGTAAGAATGCATGAGCTTTGGCATTACTCATCATGTGTTCTTGGGATGCATGATGATCGGGATAGGTTTACCTTGACACAACATCCAGATCCACGTAGGCCAAATAAACCAATTGATCATATTCGTATAAGAGGTGATTTTGAAAATTTCACTCTCTTTCATGAATTGCCTACACCATGTTGTCTAAGATTCGTCTTGAACCTAGCAGGCACTACAAACTCCGTAGTGTGGTTCCATGTTCGAAGATATAATACTCGTAACCACCAGAGGGCCTCTGATGATGAGGCAGTGGAAGTCACTGTCATAGATGACTAGTTCCACTGCACACCCACGAGACAAATTATGACAATCGTCTCTGGTGATGCATATGATGAGAAGGTCTACTGCACACCCATTGGTAGGTAGTATGTTTTGACCATTGTCTAAGGCTTGTCAACAGTTGACGGAGAAAGTTGTCTACACTTACGGTGTAGATCATTGTTCTCCCACACCTACGAGACGGCCTTGCACAATTAGATAAGCAGTACCAACAATGGCTCGTGTATTACATGACCATTCTTTAAAGACAGGCTTCTCAGTAAGGCGATGGTGGCACTGTAGAGGCTATTCTGAACTCGATTCTTAAATAACGAAGACAGTCTTGAGCAAGAATGTGATGATGATTGTCTTCCCTTAAAGTTCAGATTTGATGATACAAACTGTTATCGATAATTTGTCATATGTAGATCTAGGAGTTAAGACAGTTCTTATAAGTTGTGTTTAGATCTATAGTACAAGACAGTTTTGTTTTGTTTTTTTTTTCAAATTATTGTAGCTCAATTGTGATTATCTTGAATAAAATATATCTTATGTTGATGACTGTGTTCTCTAATGTTTTATTTTTATTGCTTCAGCATTTGATATATGTGAGCTGAAAGTTTGTTTGACAGTTGCACATTTCTGTTTCAATCAATACTAACAGTTTTTCAACTGTTAGCATATGGCTTCGGCAACTGTTAGACAAAGTCCATGTGCAACTAAGGGGGAGAAATTTGTCAACTAAGGGCGAGAAATGAAGAACAGTTGTAAACCCTAAACAACTGTCAATTCATATAAATGATCAAACAAAAGGGAGTGAACTTTTGAATAACAGTTGTTACATCTTATGAAAACAGTTTCTCAACTGTTAGTTCATTTTTGTCCGTCAACTGTTAAGCTATTAAAAACAGTTTCTCAACTGTTAGTTCATTTTTGTCCGTCAACTGTTAAGCTATTAAAGGGTGCTTTGGTCTTTGCAGGATTTTGGAAGCCTTTGGATTGCGTTCAACAATCGAAACATATATAAACCATTCCCTCCTCAGAGGTTTCTTTACGCATACTGAACTTCGTTTGAACGCTAAAACCCTAGAATTCTGCTATCAAATCGCCATGGCTCCCCTTCCATTCGTCAAGGAACATAACATGCTTGCTTTTCTTTCAAAACCCGATGATCTTCACATGTTTCACGATATGATTGATTATCTCTCATTGTCCGATCTCAACACTGCACTCACCATCAATCCTACCATATACACTTCTTACATTGATCAGTTTTGGAAACATGCTCAACTTCGAACAACTGATGACGTGCAATGGATTGATTCTACCATTGATGAGTTGACCGTCTCAATCTCTGAGGACACCATTCGCCACATTCTACAACTCAATGATAGTGAGGGTGAGTATTCTGATTCAGTTTCACTAGATTTTTTGCATGCCGAGCTTGTTAAGCTTGGGTATGAGGGTCCTTCAGGGAAGGGTACATTCTATAAGGGACAATTTTGTGCTCACTGGAAGTATTTAATCCATACTCTCCAGCAGTGCATTAGTCCTAAAAGAACAGGATGGAACGAGTTTGGAAGCAACATTGCTTTGGCCTTAATCTGTTTGGCCAACAATCGTTGCTTCAATTTTTCAAAATTAATTTTCAATGGCATGGTAAAACATCTAGGGACCAAGTATGGTCTCTTTTTTATGTATCCTCGATTTGTGCAAGTATTGTTAAACTTTTTGATGCCAAATCTAAAAACACACAAGAGGGTCATTATTCCCTCTGCTCATGTGGCTTCCACTTTGAGCAAACTGTTGATTAATGGCAAGAGTTTCTCTGGTGCCATAACTCCTCCACTCTCTGAAATGGTGGAGTTTCTGTCAAGAAACAGGACTGCCAGTGTTGAGCATGAAACCCATCGTATTGCTACACCACCAACACTGGAACCCACAGTCCAAGATACTCAAAATTTCCAACCTGCTTCTTTTGAAAAATCTACAACACAAGCCCCTGCACTAAAAATATTTAAAAAAAGGAGGAAAACTGTTGGTGCTCCTTCCACCACAGTTAGAGAACCCCAAACTGTTAGCCCTGCACAGGTGCATTTACCTGTGCAGAATATCGAAAGGGAACCTTTGGTGCTGTCTCCCAGGCACAATGAGGAGGTGATCATTCCTCAAGAGGGTGATCATATGGTCTTTGAGGCTGACACTACTGTTTTATCCGCAAGGGATAAACAGGACAGTGTTAACATAGCTAAGACCTCAACCATGGCAACAGAGACTAGTAAAACAGTTTCTAGTAATCCCCAGAACCAAGAAAAGAGGGGTACTGATGGTGATACTCAGGGGAGTAAGCCACCAGTGAAAAATGTCGATGATATGGTCACAGTGGAAACACTAACTGACATTGAGACTAGACTGAAACAACATGCATTGACGGATCCTAACTTTGCACCTTACCTTGCTGCTCATTTACACCTAAAGAAAAGGATTGCTCTTCAAAACAAAAGGATAGTTTCTCAAGATGAGAAGATAAAAGAACTGACTGAACAGTTGGAGAAGGCAACCGAAGTACTCAAGGTGGTAGCAGTTCACAATGAGGTGTTAATAAGGCAAGATAAGCAGCAGAACTTTCTTGATGAGAATCTGAAGAAAGCAACAAATGTTCTTCATACTCATGAGATGTTGCTTAAACCCAAATCCTTGGTGAAAATCTCTTCAACTGCTCAAGCTAAAGGAAGAAGAAAATCCAAGCAGGAAGAAGTTAAGCAGACAGTTTCACAGGATAAACAAACAGTTGTTGCTCCAAATGAGCAAACAGTTGCAACACAACAACCAACAGTTGTAACTTCAAATCAACTAACAGTTGCAAGTGTCCAAGCGGTTAATGAAGAAGAAGAAGAACAGCTTTCAAGTGTTGATAGGATGCTAATCAACAGGATGGTATCAACTGCAGATGTTCCAAGCACTGAGATTTTCAAATCGTGGTCAACAGTTAAGCAGAACTATTTGGTTGATATTAGTGCTCAATATCTGGGAATAAGTTCTTCTAGAATGGCACAGAAAATTGATGATGGATGGCTTGATGGAAAGGTTGCTACGTTAGAATCTTTACCACCAAAGAAAGGATATAAAGGGATAGTCATCCAGGAAGGAAAGAAAGAATCTGAGTTGCCTCCTGTTTCAGGCAAAGGTAAAGAAATTGTTGTTGTTTGTCCTAAACTCATGCTTTCAAGACAGCAACAAGAAGAGCGTGATCATGAATTTGCATTAAGGCTAGCAGCTGAGCTAAGAGAACAAGAACAGACTGATTTTGAGATAGCAAAGAAGCTGGCTGATGAGATTACTACTCAGATTGATGAAGAAGAGAAAGTAAAGGAAGCTGCTGGTAAGGGAGTAAAAAGAAAAAGAGTTGTAAAGAAGAAAACAGTTCCACCTCCCAAGCCAGTAGTGGAAAAGAAGAAACCCCAATCAGTCCAAAAACCCCAACAGTCTGAAGAAAAAGTCAAAACAGGCTTGGTCAAAACTATTTTGCAAGATAGACTATCAAAAGAGATAAAAGAAAGAATTGATAAATTTGAAGCTCAAAAGTCGCATATCAAAGAATGGAGGTTTGAAATGCTGAGAGTGGAAACTGGAAAGCAGGGTGTCACCATTGTTAGAGAGGTGGAACCAATTGAAAGCTATGTCAGTTTCTCTGCAATGATGGATAGTGTGACCAGGAGAGATGTACAAGAAATGTATGAATATGGGTAGGACCAAGCTGATGTACATGGTAAAGGCAAGGTTCTATGGTCCTGTAAGGTTAAGGGAAGATCTGGGAAGAAGACTGAAAGAAAGGATGGAGCTGATAGAGAAAGAGAAAATGTAATTTTTCTTTCATATTTTGATTATAACAATTTTACTTTGCAAAATTAATGTTAATGTGTTCTTTGCTTATGTGAATGTTTCTATGGTTGAACCCTATAAAACAACTTAAGTGTATTGTTCAATACTTTAAGTTAGGGGGAGATTGTAGGGAAATTCGCTAAGTTATTGAAACTGTTGAACATGCAAAGGTAAAACTGTTAGAGTATTTTAGTGATAACAGTTGTAACTAACAATTGCTGCAAGGTTTACAACTGTTAGTACAAAAGTTCAGAACTGTTAGTTGGCAAAGTCAAAACTGTTAGAAGACCTTGAAGCTGAAGACTGTTAGAAGGATAAAGAACTGTTGTGTTCATTAAACAGTTTCTGTTGAGCTATATTTGGAAAATCCTATCTTAGAAGATATCTCGAAATACTTTGAAGATTATCAAGATTATCTCAGAAGATAGAAGATTACCTAACTGTCAACAATTCAAGGAGGATCAAGAGTCTATATATACTTCATTAGATGATTAATTTAGTACGACGATGACTTGATCTCATTATTCAAAGCATTTGTTCTTATTGTTATTTATTTTTCTGAAAGTGTTTTAGCCTCTAAGTTTCTTGTTGAAACCTAAGAACAGTCTGTGTTCTTCGTCTAACAGAATAAGTTAGATTGGGGGTGAAGTTTGCTTTTGTAATCATTCTGGTTGGTTAATAAAACTACTGTTTGATTGAATTAATCTTTGTTTAAAACCTTCTTTAATCAATTAAGTGTGATTCCGCAACTTCTTAGTTGATTGTGATCATAATTAAAGATTAACTTTTATATTACTCTGATTTATTATTTAAAAGTTAGTTCTTGTTATTTGATATAATATATATCCGATCCTGACAATCTATATGGAAGAGCTTCAAGTTATTATTTAAATCACAACACCAAGTAATATGGGCACAAGTAATATGTCATTTTAACGCCACATAGTTCAACTTTGTAACTCAATCAAAAAGTATTTGACTTGAGTATGAATTGAGCTTTAAAAGACATTTAAGCATTTGATAAGTATTTCTATGTCTTTTGTTAATGTTTTTGCTACCCTTGATTTATTTTTATAGCAAACCAAGTTTATGTAAAGTACTAGATACAATAAACACATTTAAACATGTCAAGTAGTTTCATATAAGTTCTCATGGCACTTTCAACACATAGATGTCAACATATAAAGCCTTGAGAAGTGAAAGAGAAACTTATCTTGATTGTGTTTCACTAGTGTTGTTCAAAAACATTATTCTTGATGATTTATCATCCAAGTCTTTCATCCACACAAAACTTCAAGTTGCATCAAGAATGATATTTAACCTCAATTGCAACCTACAACTCAAACATATTTCATTTGTGTGGTACCCATATTTTCATGGGTCTGGGATTGTTAGTATCAAAAACTGTACTTTGATCCACCTTGGTGTTATCTTGAAACCTTGTTCATTTCTTGAAGTTGTAGTATAAGATTTTATCATATGTTTATTACATCCAACCTTAGGCATACTAGTGAAAGAACTAGAGGCAATCTTGTATTTTTCAAACTTTTGAAAATTCCAGCGAGCTGACGGAAGATGCACGGCATCAACCGTGGATCGACCGTGGATCAACCGTGTATCGACCGTGAGCCTTCTGGATTTTTTCTTTTGCCTTTTCTTTCACAATTTTGAATGGTTTTAATGATATGTTGCTTGTTTCAATTGATAACTCATGACCTCCTTCATCACTTGATAACTTTTGAATCCTAACATTCTTTTCTTTGAAGTTTACACAAGTAGAGCAAACTTGTGATATAATGTTAGATTTTCTTAACTCATTTATTTCCTTGACCAAGATTTCATTAAGATCTTTAAGTTTAAAATTATCATTCTCAACATTTTCCAAATCATTGATCTTGGTAATGAGTTTTGAATTAATATCAAGTAACATATCATATTTATCTTTTAGCTCAACATAAGAATTGTATGAGTTATCTTTACTACTAGAATCATTTATGAAAGATACCTCATTTTCTTCAAAAGCCATGAAGCAAGAAAGTTCTTTTGATGTCTTTTTTTCTTCATTTCTACTTGCTTCAAGTTCCTCAAGTTTACCTATATCCTTCCATAATCTCTTGACACAAGTGTAAGAGCACATATATTCATATTTACTTTTCTTAAGAGATTTATGAATAAATATCAATATTTGTTTATTTAGTGACTCTCTTTCAAGCTCATTTTCATCAAAATCACTTTTAATAAAATCACCCATATCATAATTTATTGATCTCAAGAAAGTTACCATGTAGGTTTTCCAACCTAAAAGTGTATAATCAATAAACATGGGTAAAGTGTCCATATAAACCCCCAAACTTAGGTTATCATTTAAATCCATGGATCTAACTCGATATTTTTGTAACAAAATTGTTTTCTTGAAAATTTACAAAGCAAGTTGTATCACAAAACAATTTTTACAAAAATTTTAGAGCAACTTGCTCTGATACCAATTGTTGGAACCTAGAGGGGGGGTGAATAGGTTCTTTAACTTAGTTTACCAATTTTTACACTTATAAATTTTGTAAGTTGTGTTAAAAATATTTTTCTTGAAGTTTATAACACAACAAATATATATACTTGAAATAAAGAGAGTAAAGGTAGAGAGATATCACCAATTAGTAGACAAGAGATTTATAGTGGTTCATGCAAGTGTTAACAAACTTGCACTACATCCACTCCTTGGCCTCACCCACCAAGAGTTTGCTCCACTAGCTTCTCTCTTTGAAGGTAGAGATAAACTTTTTACACTTCTCTTTTTCACTTGCAAGAATTAACACTTCAAACTTGCAAGTAAGGTAAAGATAACCTTGCTTCACTCTAATTCTATAGGCTAGAGTTGATCCTTACTTCTCTCTAATTCTAAAGGCTAGAGATGATCCTTACTTCACTCTAATTTGAAATGCTAGAGTTGATCCTTACACTATTACAAAATATATAGAAATATGATGTAGTGTTTAAGCTTTGAAAGCTTTGCTCTTGCTTTATTCTTGATCTTGAATGATAGATGAATTATCAAATAATATGAGCTCACAAGATAAGAATATATGTTCTGTGTTTTAGCTGTGCAAGAGGTTTTTGAAACACAAGACTTGAGTTGGTTTAAATAAGGAAAAAGGTGCAAGTTTAAAAAGTGTCCAGACTGCCCACGGTTGATCCACGGTCGACCGTGGCATCTTCCGTTAGCATTCTGGAACTTTTTGAGCCTTGCAAATAAAGATGTTGGTCTTTTACCGAAATCACACACAACCCATTTTTACCATTAAAATGCACTGAAAAGGAGTCTTAGAAAAGTTGGGCTGGTGCCATACCTCTTATGTTTGAATTTAAACACCAAATAGGAAGTTTAGAAGCCAAATGCATAAAACATGTTGGAAGTTTGCTTCTTTGGGAGATTCATTTTCCTATAAGTGGTGTTGTGTTATTTCAATGGAAGATCATGTTTGGTATTTGCCAAAATAAGAAGTCTTATACTTTTTTCAACCAAGCTTGCGATTTATATAAAAAATATTTGAATTTTTTTTATAAAAGTTTTTATAAAAATTATTTTGTAAAAACTTAAACTTCTTTAATTAATTATTCTTGTAAGCTCATATTTTCCGAAATCTTGTTTGTAGTTTCTTCGCCACCGGCTGTCGGGTACGAGTTCGGCTAACTTCAAGAGGAACAATGTTTAAGAATAGTGAGTTGTACAGTGACGGTTAATACACGGTCGACCGTGGGTTCGACCGTGAACACTTTACGTTTTCTTCAAAACTTGTTTTCTTCATATCTTGTTGAGTTAAATTCTTTTACTTGTTTGTACTTCACTTGATCATCAATTTGAGGCTTGTTAATTTTCTTTAAGAATATAGATATGAACATATGAATAATTTTGATAAGCAATAGTATCACATGTATATATTTTTATCATCATCAAAACAAGGAGTGCACTTTTAAATGTATGATCATGTATGCACCAACATTATCTATAACATAAAAACCGGTTATAAACTGGTCTCCAAAATCACATATAGGCCGGTATGCCATTAATTGAATTGAGAATATATAGAAACAATAATATAAGTCAAAACTAACTTATTATTTCATGAACAACAAATATATATCTATAAAAAAAGTCTCAAAGATTGAGATACAAAGTTGTTACAAATTAAGATCTCTAAATACAAACTAATATAACAACTATCTAAACCTTTCAAGAGTGCAACCTTATGTTACAACTAATAATAATAATGCTAAATATAAGGTTATAATAATTCTTACTTTTGCTTAAATTTCCAATTTATGATTTATATCTGATTTTGTATTTCATTTCCTTAGTAATTGTTTTATATATTTTTTTATAATTTATAAGTTATCTATAACCAACCCGTGTAATACACGGGTCTCTAAACTAGTAATCTAAATATATAGGTTAATATTGTAAGGGTTGTGCTAAATGTACATCCCTATTACTTAACATACAACCTAAATCTACAAAAAAATCATACTAAATCTATATTTGAAATTAAATATATACAGTTACTATAATTAATATAAAAAAAGCTATAAATACATGAAGATAAAAAAAGCTATAATTAAAAAAAAGCTATATACAATACGTAATCCGATTGAAGTCGCCGGCGCGTGATCTCCGCCGCCGCCGACGTATAACCACCGCTGCCGCCGCCATACGAAGGAAACAAGCGACGTCAAGAAACAACACAGCATAACAACCACTGCCACCGACGACGAAAATCAGTTATCCAAGTGAAGTCCACCATCGCTACTGCCGTAGACGAAGGAAACAACTCCGGTAAGATTCTGGGTAGGGCTGTGGTGGGAAGCTACTTCCGGCGGTGAGTTGGGCCGGTGTGGGAAGTGTTGGTTTGAGAAGGTTGGGGGAGAGATGGGTTTGAGATGGAGGCCGAAGAGAGAAGGGAGAGAGGTCGGGAACAGATTCCGGCGACAAGGGAGTTGGAGAAGGAGGTCGACGGAAGAGGGTAAGGGCGGCGAGTTTGTGAGCAGAATTAGGTTTTGGTTTTTTGTTGAGATGGTAAGTGGAGATGGGAAGAGGGTGGCCGGAGAAGGAGGTGTCGGTGAGAGAGCCGTCGGAGCGAGGGGTCGCCGGAGAGGGGTGGTTGTGGAGAGGGAGGCGGCTGTTGGAGAGGGAGGGGAGAGTTAGGGTTTGGTTGGGTTTTATGGGAAGTGGGGAAAGGAAGAGAAAGAGGTTGTGTGTGTGTGTGTGTGTGTATATATATATGTAATAAAAAAAATTTAACCTAATCTTTTTTTTTAAATTCTTTAATTTAATATTAATTTTTTATTTGTAACAAAAAAAAGTATTTTTTTCAAAATATTTTTTCTACCCAAATATAGTTTTGATCTAACATTTTTTCAAATATTTTTTAATTAAATAATTTTTTCAAATCAAATATATATATATATTTAAATAATAATATGTAACAAAAAAAAAATTTTCAAATCAAATATATATATTTAAATAATATATATATTGAAATAAAAAAAATTCAAATCAAATATATACAATTAGAAGGAGATTACCCAATGCCTACTATTTCGGCTTATTGGATCCGTCACAGAGCCACATCTGCAACTGGATGGCAATCCATGTATATGTCACGTTTGGAATGTTATAGACAACTGAAACCTATTGTTAGGGAAACACATCCGACTATAGAGGATTATGCTTGAATAATATTTTTTTTATAATTTTAATATTAGTGGTCATGTTTTGCATTTATATTAATTAATTATATTTTAAGATGCTTGAAAAAGTTTATTTAATTATTATAAAAATGTTTATTACATTTATGGAAAAAAATCTAATAATAAAGAGAAAATCTAGAAAGTATATTTATATTAATTATCATATTTAAAGTAATAGATATAATTGGAATTATTAAAATTTAATTATGGAGGGTTGTATATTAGCAAATTAAGTATGTACATTTAGACAACCCCATATTGTAAGGCAAGTGATATTGCCACCGAAGAATTTATTTCATCCACGCAAGTGATATATAAAAAGACAATTTTGTCCCTCAGTTAAATGGATTCAAATTGCAATTATAGAGGGATAGATTGCCTCAAAAGTAGTAAAACCCATTACGTTTTTTATTTCCAAAATTTCCGGTGGTAATCACTTCCACTTCCCCTCACCCTCTCCGGCGACATCCATCTCTCCAAAAACGATCGCCGTTAAAAAAAACAACGATTCAAAGTGAAGGACGAGCCGAAGCCCTCGGGTAACCTTCGCCGTTCAAAAAAATCTCCAAAACCACCCCGCCACTGGAAACGATGGTGGTGACGACGCTAGCCAGGAGTGATGGAGCTGTTTGGGCCCCCGAAAATCGCCGTCGTTGGAGCTGCTCGAGCCCCCCACTCGCTGTGGCCGGAGATCTTTAGCTCTTTCCGTTATCTTCAGATCTGCTCAATCGGCTTACTGTTAGGCCAAAACGCCTCCACCATTGCCCTAGGCGCCGCCTTCCAATCACTACGGTGTTCTTGCCGCACGCAATTGCCGCTGGGAACCGTCACGCACAGCCGGCCAATTCTGCTCTATTTCATCTTTTTTCTTGCCGCCTACCGGTGAAAAAGAAAGGCGCTGGCCGTTGGCAAGCCTTTCAAGCCAAAATACGAATCCCTTTTCCGCTCGTTCCTGTTGCTTAGTCCATCCCTTAGTTATAGTAAGCTATTGAATCCATCTCCGGTCACTGTTGCTTCTACTGTCATTCGCAGTTGCTTCTTCCACTGTTCGCTGTCGTAAAAATGGTAACCGAGAAACAAGAATCGGCCACTATTGCATCGGCTATTAAGACATCAACAAACCCGAAATTGGAGTGAAAAATACGATGAGATATAATAGACGGTCGGAGATTTGAGTTACCGCTGAATTGCAGTTTTGTTCGCAGGTTTCAGTTTCAGTTTGGTGGGTGTGAACTTGAAGAAAGCTCCTTTTCTCTTTCTTCTTAAAACAGTCCTTGCTAAAAAAATAAAATAGGGGTATAAACGTAAATTTGCTTAAGATTCAGTGGATGGATAATTTGAAGCCGTGGAAATATCAATGCCGATATTGTAAGGGAGCTGATTCGTACACAACAGATTTTAGCCATACACAACAGGGTGCAAGCAGTTATTACACATGGTACAAGTTGATGATGCATAACATTGTTGTGTATGGCCAAAATTGTTGTATAAGGATCACCTCCCATATTGTAATGCTAAGCCTCCTTCCTTAGCTGTTGTAAACAACTAAAAACTTAAAAAGATAGATTACGAAATCTATGATATACATACGTCATACAAGAGAACTTTTTTCAAGAATGTCGATCGTGATAAAATAAAATATCGGATTTAGGACGGAAATATCAACATCGTATAACTAAATAAATAAATAAATTGACGGTTTAAACGAGAAATGTTTTTCGTATGAGAACTGCGACAATCAATCTTAGTCTTGATTAATATTAATCAAATGGCTAAGATTTTTTGCCACTCATTAATGATTTATTAATGAATTGTTAATGACTCATTAATGATGCATTAATGAGGGTTATTTCGAAAAAATCAAGACTCGTAAAATAATGACAGCTCACTGATCATACGAAATTCAAGGTTGGGTAAATAAAAAATTAACAATATACTTCTATTAATAAGTTATTAATAATGTTAAAAACAATTTCGCAGTTCTCGTACGAAAAACAGTTAATGTTAGCTCATCTGGTAAGGCGCCCCCTTCCTCACAAGAGGTTGGGGGATCAAATCCTGCTGCATGCAGTGGGTTGGGGGTTTTTCCCTTAGGGGTTTCCTCCATGGAGTAAATGCGTGGTGCTCGAAACTTGGTTAAAGCCAAATAACGAGAGGTAGTTGAAAATCCGCCACCAAGCAATTCGAGCCCACACTGGAGAGGCGGGGAAGTATCCCAATTTGCCGGTAAAAAAAATCATCGACTGACACACGGAGATCAAAAAGCAAATGAATGGCATTAAATTAAATTACGTAGTTTAATTAGCCGGCTGAAATTAAAGAAAAAGTAGTAAATATCACATAAAGAATTTGCATGATTTGGTTAAAGTGATTTGATATATATATATATATATATTTTTTAAACGGCAATATACATACTTATATTAAACATGCTTTTAATCTACACAATTGTTTACTTCGGGAATTTATTTATTTTTTGAACGGCATGATTTCATAACACATCAAAACAACAAAGTCTTACACCCACACTCTTAGTTGATACCAGTCCGCCTCACAATAAACATACAACCAAACACATTTTGTGAAAATATGAAACAAACACTCACAAAAGATTTGCTGCTCCATACACTCACTTTCCAACCTTTCTCCTTATTTTCTTAAAGCAGCCTTCGACTGTATCTATAACTTCTTGAGAGGGAACATTAATTCATAACATCAGATACCTCCGGTCAACAAGTTTACGGATACGATTAGAGATATCTTTTATGATTCGACCATTTCAACTTTCAAGTGTTTATAGTGGCTCGTCTTTCACTCTGCTCCAAACACATTTGAAACTTTCAAGTGATTTATTGGAATTGTAGCTACATATATTTATAACAATTCGTCTCTTAGCCTACTCCAAAGTCCACCACTTGTATTTGATTTCACAATTCGGGGTCCGTCTTTTTTACTTCATTTCGGGTCGGGTCATTGATTTATTCTAATTAAATTCCACGTCACATTATAACAACATCAAAACAAAGTCCGGAAGTTACTCTACATCTATTTCAAGCAAGTTACATATATTTAATGATCGAATAAGTGAAACAAGTGATTGGTATCGTTATACATCACCACAACATCACATAAAGACCATTGGCAAACATTATTTGGTCCGGGTGGTGAGAGTACATGCTACATTCAGTTATTTATACAAATAGAAAACTTTTGTTACTTTTTTAGCTATGTTATCAATCAAAATTTATGAGTGCTAAATGTGACCCAAAATTTTATTTTGCTATTGTTGAAACTTGACACGTTATTAGTTTGTTTTGTTTTCATCTATTTTTATTTTGAAATTACTAAGGTGTCGCTTGTTTTAAAAAGATTTCGAATCTGAATGACAACAAGGAGTTCAGATATTTGAATGTTTATTTATAGTTTGTTGTTTGTTTTTTTTTTAAATATCTAAATAGTTATAATTATTTTTATAATTTACATAATCAATTGTTGTATTTATGATATTCATAATTATGTAAACATAAAATTAATCATTTAAATGTCAAATGTCAAACCATATAGAAAATCACAAATATTGGTCCTAATAAAATAGAAATAGCAACTGTCCTATGAGGCTATGAAAATGTAGAAATCCGTCGCTTTGATAGCTAGAGTAATAGATACTATATGAAATGAGTTTGATTATCGATTCATTAGTAAAAAACCTTCTCCGACTTTTAAATTGTCGAAGCAAGAACTTCATACATTATATACCATCAAGTTTAATTGAAGAATATGAATTCCATTATGTGATTTAATTATAACAAAACCCTGAATATTTAATTCCAACTCAAATCTTAGATACGAAATCAATTAAGTGATTTAATTCCAACTCAAACCTAGTTAGCTTAATTTTAGTATAATCAGCAACTTAAAACGATCTAGAGGGGGAAGTACGTAGAGAAATACATAGTTGGTTTTGAAGGAACCACGGTTGACAGAGAAGAACATGTGTACATTCATGAAACTTGTCGACAAAGAAGATGTCTAGGACACGGTGGTTCGATAGAGAAGAAGGTATGGTTGACAGCAACGAGGCTTCTATAGTTGACGATGGGTTTTGTTAATTGGCAATTTTGGCCGAAGGGTTTTAGTCGATATAGAGGGTGGGGAAACAATGATACATGTATGATTTTAGAGTTAGAGGTTGTTAAGATGTTTTTGTATATGAGCATGGGGTGTACCCTCTTTTGGGCATCCATGTTTTAAGCCACGTCAGCGTCATTTAATCCATGTCTCAAGCATGCTCAAATCCACGTACTACCTACGCTTCGACGCTTCAATTCTTCTCTCCCCTCTTCCTTCTCTCCTCTTCTCTCTCTCTCTCTCTTCTCTCTCTCCCTCTACCTTCGGCATTCAAGTGCCGATTCTTCTCATTTTTTCGGTAACGTCTAAGAGGGGTGGTGTGCCCCTCAGTACCGCCCCTCCATGTAGACCATGCTGATGCTTTGCCACTACCACACCGGATGCTCTAAGGGGTAACTAGAGGTTTTTAATATCTAATTGGAAAATAAAAACAAACACTATATATTTTATAAACTCGGTTTTAAAACATTAAACGGCAACTAAAGTTTTATACTATTTACTAGTTAAAATACTCGTGTAATCACACGACAAATTATAAAAATATATTATTTTATATTCATTCATTTAATTATATAACTATATTATATTGATAAATAAAAAATATAATATGAAACTTTCTTAAAAACTAAAAGAATTTTATATTTAACACACTTGATAAAAGAAACAAATTTCTAAAACGTAAATAATCACTTAGTAATATGTTAAATTTAAAACACTAATTTATATTTTTAATTTATTTGATATTTGTTGGTAGTGGTTTTCAGAAAGTCTCGATCTTTTCATAGAAAACTTTCATATGAGTGATTTCATTTACCGTGAATAATGTAAATATATTGGCTAAATAAATATGTTAAATTAATTTAAAATTTAAATAATATTTTTTTACTAATTTTCTTATCTTTTATTAGGATTGAATTTTAAAATTAAGTTTAAATTTTGACTACTTAAAGTCAAAATTAGACCTTTTAGTTTTACTTAAATTAATGGTTAAGATCCCAATTTTGATTAAATGAATGGTCAAGATCTTCCAATTAAATTGATGAAAATTAGTATATATATTAAAAGATTGTTAATTGGGAAAATTTAAGTTTTCAATTGAAAAACTTTAAAATTTGTATCCAACCTATTTTGCCTCAAATTTTGATATTTATTTTGCCTCAAATCTGTATTTAATGCTACTAGTTAAAAACAATTCATGAAGATCAGCCACTCCATCACCCAGTGGTGATGGCTTGCCGTTGCCATGGAAAGCATCATTGAGAGAGTGGGCGAATCAAGAGGGAGGCGTTGCATCATCTTGTTCCTTTTTTTTATAAATCATTGATAGTTTGTTATCAGATGGGTCATAGAATTTTGTGTCATAAGAAATGATAGAGAAAAACTACTACATAAATAGCTGATAAGAATAAGAAAATCTAACGAGACTATGTGGTTAGAGTTACCACTATCTCCACATTCACCACAATTTAGGGTGCTTTTGGTTCGTAGTTTTTTTTCATGGGATTTGCATTCTGTCAAAGGATTTGCATTTGGCAGGATTGTGAATTCAGTCCTGTGTTTGGTTGATAAAATCTGTTATGATTTGCATTCCTGAAATTCTGTTTGTTTTGTAATTCAATCAAAGGATTTGGATTGTTTTTGTGACAAATGACAGAATTGCCCTTCGGTTATATTTTAAATAATTTTTTGTTTAATTAATTAATTGACAAATAAATAATAACTAATTAATTTACGAGGGCAGTCGCCGGAGTAGTTGTTGGAGTCGCTCAGGTCGTAGACGGCGGAGGACAAGCTGCATACGGTCTACGAGGTAGGGTTGACGAGGTTCAGGTCGTATACGGTGAAGATGAACGGCGAAGATGAACGATGAAGTCGCCGAAGATAGCCTTGTCATCGCTCAAGGTTGTTGCAGTCGCCGGAGACAAGGGCAGCGTGCAGGGGCGACAAGGGCAAAGTAGTGTGGGCGGCGATGTATCAAGGGTTGAGAAGCGATGTATCGAGAATTTGAGGAGTATCTGTTATGTCAATGAGGGTATATTGGTAAATGGTAGATTCCTTGGTGTATAGGATTTTAAAATACCAAGGGGGTGGAGGTATTTCAACATTCCCTTGTCCAAGGCATTTGGTGGGTTTTTAGAGAATTCCCATCATTTAAATTCCTTTGCAACTTTTCCAAACAAACACATAAATTGACAGGATTTAAAATCTCATTCCTAAATAATTCCACGAAATACCACAAACGAAACATAACCTTAGTGTTAATTTTAATAAAAATATAGTGTTCACCACACAAGTCCCTACCTATCACTCTACATCGACAAGTAACAAAACTTTTATATATTACTCGGACCTACACTACACTAGAAAACCATGAGATTAATGTATATTACACAGGTCAAGTTGTCTGGCAGCAATGCCTAACTAGGTTGCCTATGTGAGTACACACATTTTTAATATTGATATTTCTAGTACACTTGTTGGGTGTTGTTGATAGGGGGTGAGTATGAAAAATCAAAACCGAACAAAAAACTGAGAAAACAAAAGCGAAAAAGTAGTGCTATTATAATCGTGGTGGTTTTGGTTTTTATCAGAAACCGAATTTTTCGGTTTGTTTTGGTTTTCGGTTGTAAAAGCGAACCATAAAAACCGAACCACAAACAATGTATTTGTGCGTATCTATCTATTGACGTCTCAAAACACAAATCGATAACAAAAAACCGACGAAAAACTGAAAACATGCGGTTTTGGTTTTCGGCTTTTTCAAAAATTATATTTTTTGATGTAGTTTCAAATTTATGTCAAAGTGGAACCAGTGTCACTGGTCGCCACTAGTTGCTGATATAGTATCTTTTGACTTATTATCTTGTAAGACATATTGCATAACAATTGTTTTAAACCAAGAAGCATACTTTTTTTTTGAACATTAATTTTATTGATATCAGATCACAACACAAGGCTTAATACATGGTTCACACTTACACACACATTCATGGTACTTATCATCTAGCATAGTTTACAACTACAAGCACACTCACCACACTCTCGAAGAAAGCTAAGACCAAGCTTTAAATCTCCTCCACCTACCACTTTATGAGAGAGTCATTACCACCACCATTGCACATAGTACTACCTTATCTTCACACCTTGCTTTTTAACTCATAAATGTACAACAACACTTGCAGCAAGTACCATTCCAAAAACAACTACAGAATCTTGATTAGAAGTTTTGCCCTATGTGTTCTTGTTAGTCAACCATTGCAGCTCACGAAGAAGGTAAAATCTTCAATACTCAACTGCTTTAACCATATTCATCATACTTTGTATTTCAACATGGACATCCTTACAATAATATTTCCACACCCTTGTTTAATTACAGGTCCACATCCAGCAATACTCCACTATTTGGATCCTCAGAAAACTGCTATCAATACCTCCTTCCAGGTAAGCTCCTTCCTTTAGTCCTGAATCCCCATCTTGGAACATCACTAGTACACTTGCTTCTTCCACGTAGGGTCCATTACTTGAACAATGAAATGGATATCTTCATTACTTAGATGTCAAATATAATTAAATCAATCACAAAGTATAGAGCAGGCTATCACACAACCTATTACAGCAGCACCAAACGGACCCTCTCAGAGCCACCCTACGACCTCTGCACTTTTTTAAATTACCAAGTAACACATGCATTCCTCTGCAGCACACACAGTTGCTTGACTTAAGCATCAGTGAGAGAAACCACAGCCCTCCCTTTGACCGAGAGACTGTACACAACAACAACATTGTATCATCGAGCCTATAGTGTTTAGGATTCAATTATACGCAACCAGATCAGAACAACAGTGTAGCCTGGATTGTAGTCCAGCCCAGCAACACGACATACAGCATCAGCATTCATTACCAAAACTGTACCTATTTCATACGCAGATCGGCAGCATCATACAGCATAGACGTGAATGTTATCCCCAATTCAGTCAAATAACGCAGACATACATCAATCAGCACAAAAATACAAATCTGATCGAACCTCTTACACACTCTTCATTTGGATTTACAGAGCAGGCCACACCTACACATCTGTTCTAATATATAAACTTAAAGCACAAAAGAAACAAGGTCAAGTGCTACTTATTAAAAACACACAGTATGGGGATAAGTAACAATTGACCGAAATGACTCTGAAGCTCAACAGGGATAACTAAAATAATATCAGGATAACTGAACACTCCCCCCTCTCATTACCTCGCTATATAATGATACCCCTCACTCTCAGAAAAGATTCAGTAGCTCAACGGGTTTAATAGGGTAGGAAAGCTCTAACACACATCCACCCACCTCCTTACCTCCTGCGCCCAGATAACCCCACAACCCCCCTTATAACTTCACAACCTAATCTGGTCCCCCACAGCACCTGACCACTACCCAGGAGTCCAGCCACTACACCACCCAACCCAAATTCACCCCTCCCATAAATGACACCTAAGAGACATATCACAGTGACCACTCACCCATACTTAGTAGTTCAACCATACACAAATCAAGTAGAACCTATTGCCCGACTATATACATGATAACACCCACGTCAGAGACCATTATACCCACAGTACTCATAGAGACACCATCACACACACATATGACAGAGACCATTATACCCAAATACTCAAAATGACGCCCCCTCCACCATCACACACACATTAGTTCCACCAAAACCAGATAAGTAGAACATGTTACCCTTAACACACGATCAACACCGTATTACCAACACTCTACACACTAAAAGGCTCAACAATACATGAAGACACATGTGACAGAGACCATTATACCAAAAACTCATCAAACACCATCACACACACATATGACAGAGACCATTATACCCAAATACTCATGATAACGCCCCTTCCACCATCGCGCACACATAAGTTCCACCCTTAGTACACAATAACCATCCTATACCAACACTCTGTACTCTACAAGGCTCAACAATACACATGGAAACACATATGACAGAGACCATTATACCCACATACTCATGAAGACACCATCACCATACATATGACATAGACCTTATACCTTACTACTCACGAAGAACCCCTACACCATCATAAACACCATATTACTACACGCTGCCCACGAACAAACTCTACACAATACATGGAGACACATATGACAGAGACCAGTATACCAAAGACTTATAAAGGCATCTTTACACACGCATATGACAGAGACCATTATACCCAACACCCATGATGACACCTACACACCATCATACTCACATGAGGGACTCCGAATAGTACGCCATCACTCTGTTTATTACAGTGACCACACACTCTATAAGCAGTGACCAACTACGCACGACCATCGACGGATTACCACACCACACCAATGAAGTTCCCAATACCATGCGCAATACCAACTTCATGATGGAAGCAATCATCAAAACTCATAACATCATCAGTGTAACCACGCACATACACCAACACAGAGTAAGTTGAGCCCCATATTCACCACCATGGAATGGAAATAAACTCCCTGAATACATCGCACTATGCTCCTGCCAACACATCCTCACTCGACCACGTTAAACAAGAATATGTAGGAATATATATAATGAAACAAAACACAACAAGCACCAACCAAAGTCCCACCACCCCCACCCCTATAGCAAATTAGACCCAGCAAATCCAAGGCCCCGCCCTCCCTGTCCCTTTCCTAGCCAGAGCATCTGCCCCAAGATTCAACTCTCTAGGAATGACTATAAACTCAACCCCACCACATACCTTAATGAGACCTCTAACTCTACCTAAAACATCACCTACCTCTTGTGAAGAAGCCACTGACCCATAAACTGTTTTCTCAACCAGCTCTGAATCAGTACAGATCTTAATCCTCGCCAAAGACCAAACTCTATTACTTCTGGCAACCAATAAGCCGTAATATACCGCTTCCAATTCAGCCACCAAAGGAGAGCATACCGGAATAGGTTTTGAGAAGGCCCCAATTAGTGCACCCCTCAAACCTTTCCTAAAGACATCACCGATACCCGCTAAACGTGCTATACTAGACACCGACCCATCCGTGTACAAAACTAACCCACCATTCACTGACTCTATATCACCGTTAGACCCTCCTGTAATCAAGTTATCACCTCTTAGGATCTCTATCGGCCTGATGCACATGTCCAAGGATGACCTTATCACAGCAGGCCATCTCGCATAACACCACTGCCCTACTCTCAACCAAACCATATCAACAACCCTCTCAACGCCTACTATTTTACCATTGAACACTATATTGTTCCTCTCCAACCAAATGGTCCACAGTACACTATACATTACCAGCATCCACACCTTCCTAATCCACCTCTTATTGCATAGGTTGGGCCATACTTCCACTAAACCTCGAACATCTCTTGGGATAACCCATGATATACCTACCGCTCTCAGGATACGCAACCAAATCTCCCACGATATGCTACATTGTACCAATAGATGCCCAGTAGTTTCATTCTCATAACTACACAATGGACATTCCAACCCGACTGACGACAACACTCCTCTCCTTGCCAATTCCATCCTAGACAGAAGCATACTACTATAGTTTTATAAATTAGGGTCATAATTTGTGCACAACAACTTTTTTCATATATAATCACTTGAGCTCTTATATTCCTACCAAACAACTATTTTTCATTTCTATCTATAAATTTAAAGATGCAATACTCCAAATAGTCAATTTTTATTGTATATAACAAAATATTATTATACACAAATCATCGATCAGCAGTCCTAGTATTGTTTCCTACAATGAAGAGAACATTATAATTAATTATTATATCAAAAAGATTTGATCATTATGCCTAATCTATCTATATCTATATAAAAGACATGCAAATTTTCTAAAATTAACCATAAATTGAATCTTAATTAACCAATCACAACCTTCAATTTCAAAATTATTCCATTCTCAAAACAATTTTGGAAAGATTAATAATCCGATAGGAGAAATTTGAATTTAATTTTAAATCTATTGGGAGGGGGTTGGATGAAAATTGTGAGGGGGTTTTATAAAAGATCTGAGGGGGTTTTAAGAAAATGTGAGGGGGTTTTTATAAAAATTTTATACTAATGTAATTAATTATAAGTTGTTTATAAATTATATTTAGTAAACTTGTGATATATTTTGTTTAGAGAAAAAATAATTATATATTTACGACCGTTTCATTTTTATCTACGTTTTGGTATAAATTTTATTGTAATATGACACTTTTTTTAAATTAGTATATTCTCATCACAAAGGTGATATTTCATTTACTGTATTATTTTTATTTGAAAATTTTAATATCTCAAATACATTTTTGAAATACCCGTACGTGTACGGGTCAATAAACTAGTTTTAATTATAATATTTGTAAGTTGGCTGGCATTAAAAAAAATTAAGTAGCATACGATCGTTTTGTTTTTTCTTCTAAGTATAAATTAATAAAGCATCGTCGTTATAATAATCTGCTAAGTAGAAAACGACAATCAAATTTATATAAGATTTTTTTAATTATCAACATCACAACTCACAAGTAGTAAGATCATGATAAGAAAATTGGGTGTCGTTTAGTCTTTAGCAAGATAACTATGATATAGTACGACACCGTTTCTAAATTATTTATTAATAAAGCTACATATCGATGAGTAGTGAAACCATAAAACTCATCGATCAGAAAATTACAAAACTTTTCATTCAAGGTTTTCAACTTTATAAAAAAAAATATAGAATTAAAGTTTTTTTTTTTTTGGTAACTTTCATAAGGAACTATGGGTCTACTAGGAATAAGTAACACAACCAACATAAAATGTTATATAGTGTAACACATGAACATTTATTATAGATGATTACTAGGATACTATCACATGAGTAATTTAGCATTAAAGTTTAAACAAAACAACAATGTTGGTCATAGCATAATATCAATCCATAAAATAAACATTTCCATGAGATATCTTTACTAACACTACCATAACATACACTCACTAGATATCATAGTTCTTTTGAAAGTTATATATATGTATGTATGTATGTATCTATGTATGTACACAAACACAACTTACTCAAATGATGAGACTCTTTATACAAAACTTCACAACATAACTTTTGTTTCCTCTTGCACATGATCCCACTGTAACTAGTTAACTACTGCACAATCTTTCCTAGTCTTACACAGTTACACCTAACAGGCTAACACTTTCACCCTTACCTTAAAAACAGCAAAACAAAAAAAGTACACTTTATCCAAGGTCAAAACAAGCATATCCAGAATAGCTTACAACTCCTGATGCATTATGCACAATTCACAACTGCATGACTACTATGGACTTGAAGATTCTTGATCTAGCAAAATGAGTTTTCTTAATAATAAACCTCTTTAACCCAAT
Organism: Pulicaria dysenterica; assembly: GCA_947179395.2. Classification (NCBI taxonomy): domain Eukaryota; kingdom Viridiplantae; phylum Streptophyta; class Magnoliopsida; order Asterales; family Asteraceae; genus Pulicaria; species Pulicaria dysenterica. The sequence goes on along the minus strand of OX359293.1, from coordinate 12,096,973 downwards.
AACTATAATTAAGAAATGATTTACATTATTAAAACAGAAAAAAAAACTGCAAATTGCTCACCCCCTCAACCTCCAAGATCTGGTTTCTTGATTTCAGCAAGAGATTTGAACATGTGTTTGTTGCTTGATCAGCAAATAACACAATTTGGGGTTTCATCATGAACAACTTTAGAATAATATGGTGTGGGTGGATGATTATACTGATAATATGGTTGTTGTTGTTGCTGTTGATAATTGTAATAAGGGTATGCCTGATGACTCTGATATGCAGCAGCATATGCTAATTTCATAGCTTCCTCTGCTGCTTTCTTTTTGTCATCTTCTTTCTTCTTGTCTTCTGCTTTCTTTTTCTCATCTTCTTTCTTCTTGTCAGCTCCGGCGTCCTTCTTCTCCTCCTTCGCCGGACCTACTGATACTATCTCTGTGAAACAAATCTTCCTCAGTTTCGAAACGATTGTCACTGGATCTACATCCCCTGTTACAGTCAATTTTTTGTCTTTCATGTCCATAGCTATCGAATCCACCCCTGTTTTGACCAATTCATACCAAAGTTAGGAATTTTATTGCGATTTTAGATCTGGGTATGCTTAAAACTTCACGATTATTATGACCCGGGAGAATATATTCACTCGATTTTGCAGTACCTGAGAGACTGGAGACGTTTTTCATGGCCTTTTGCTTCGTTCTCTCATCGGAGAAATCCAATTTCAACACGACTTTCTACAAAAATTGGAAGAAAAACGTAAAATTTCAGTTACATGAACAAGATTTTCATATCTAAGACATCTAAATTGAGATAAACTGATATTGAAATCAGTTCATAGTGTTTGAACAACGAAAAACAGAGTAAGATGTAGAAACAAGTGACATAAACATACCTTCATGTTCTTTTTTGTGTTGGAACTGAAGAGATCTGTGTGAGTATCAGTGAAATGGTTGCAAGCTCTGCAATAGAAACTAGATATTGTTTACAAAACAAGGTGGATCATAGTGGTATATAAAGAGGGTTCGGATTAACCGGGTCACGCCAGGTCAAGTAAGCCAATAATGAACGTGGTCCGAGTCCACAGTCAACTTTTTATAAATTTTTTAAGTCAAGATTGTCAATAGTGATCACTGACTCAAATGGTGGTTTGGTTGTTATTTTATTTTATTTAATTTTTGGGTTGTGGGGGATGATGGGTCCGTAGTTTTGGGATTTAATAAGTGAATAACGCCGTGTGGGAGAAGATATAGATTCCGGTACGGCGGAGAAGGAAGGGTAGGCGACGGTGTTGACGACGTGACGGGGATGAGATGAACCTTCGTGGAAGAAGCAACAATAATTGAATTTTGGCATTTACCTGTGAGTGAATACTTGCTTCCCTAGCAAGGCGTTAGTCCACCGTGGATCTGTAATAGCCTCCTCCTATCCTCTAGGCGCTTGGGCCGGTGGCTCATGATCGGCTTAGACTATCCGCATCCAACCCAAGTTACCCAACTAGAAGCATCGCCACATCAGCATCCACATCCAACCCTTTTTAACCATATAACCCCACATCCAACCCAATTTAACCCATCTGTTAAATAATAATGAAAAAGCATTAAAAAATATATAAATATATATTAGTAGAGAGAGAAGAGAGAGGGAAGAAAAAAAAAAGAAAAAGAGAAGCCACCAGGTCAGTGCTCTCGACGGCTCCCGAACCCGGCTCAACCCCATCAACAGCGATGGTGTACCCTTTGGCTCCAGCCCTCCACGTAGGCGCAACCCAATGGCTCCATCCACCGATGCGGATGGTCTTAAGCGACATTTTGGCCCACAAACTTTTTGGAGAATAAATAAAAAACAATAAGATGATTTATAAGTTTAATGATTTATAAGTTTAACTAATTACACTCTCTAATAATATTAATTAATTACTTATCTTCTGATAAATATATATATATATATATATATATATAGACTAATTAAAGAATAAATTATTAAATAATTTTTTAAGTAAATAAGATTTAATCTTAATTATTTATTTTTTTAATTTTAAAAAACCAATTTTTAACTTTTTTTAGGATCAAACTAATATTTAAATTTACTTATATATTCAAACGATGAAACTAGTGAATATATATATATATATGGGAGGGTTCATGCGAGAACCGTTGTTAGTGCGAGAACCAATCTCAGCCGTTCCTTGAATATGGGAAGTATCATGGATGGAGAGCGTGGAGGGATAGAGTGTGGCAGGGTGCATGTGAGGAATTCATGGGTGGGCAATGACATTGGAGGAGGGGGAATTGGACGGCTTAGATTGGTTCTCACGGTTCTCGCGCTAACAACAGTTCTCGCATGAACTTTTGTCTATATATATATATATATATATATATATATATATATATATATATATATAGGGAGAGAGAGAGAGACAAAGGATCAAATGGAAACGTTCGCACCGTGCGAACACCTGCAAAACACTTCTCTAGAACAAACCACTGCATCTAAATGCAGCAAAATTACAAAAAGGGGATCTGATACGAACGGTTCACGAACGATCTCCACCTCACCTTTATCTCACCTTCACCTCGGCCTTAACCGCCTCATCGCCACCATCATTCTCACCGCCTCGCATCCGCCTCTCCCTATTGTTGCCACCGAGGAGATCCATCTTCCTCCTTTCTCCTTCCAAGGCAATAGTCGCCTCTTCTCTCACCATCAATGACAGCCCTTGCAACAAAAAGGACATTTGAAGTTGAAGAAGAAGAAGAAGAAGAAGAGAAAATGATTATCCTCTTAGTAAACCTAAAGATCTCCATTGTTGTTTCTTTAAACTTTCGATCGTCAATTATCTTGTTCTCTGCATCATCCAAACAAATCTGCACTCATGTTTGATTTCCTCTGATGCATTTTCTCCTGTGATTTTTCCCCAATTAATTTTGCTGCATCTAGATGCAGTGGTCTTTTCTAGTGCATCTCAGTCGTTCGCATAGTTCGCAATGTGAGAGCCGTTCGCATTGGATCCCCACCACACATATATATATATATATATATATATATATATATATATATATATATATAGGCAACCTGGGGTGGAAGATTCGACATATAGTAGAACAAGAGAAAATCTGGAATTGAGAATTTGAAGACAAATTAGGAAGCATTTGACTAATTCAAGTAAAAAGCTATGTAAATTCAATTTATAATATGTGTAATTGAGGGTTTTTTTATGGGATTAGTGTTCTTTATTAAAGTTGGAGTATATTATTAGAATGGATTTAAATGATAATGGTGCAGATTTTTATCAGAAATAGAGATGGTATAAACTGATATTAGAGTTGTATGTTGTTGATATAAGTGAATTTGATGTTAATGGGTCAAAAATTGAGTTCTTGTTGTGATTTGATCAATAGATGATCAAATGATGAATTGTGTTATATTTAACTGTTATTTGAAGTTTAGAGTTGATACCAAATTACTAAGTACTGGAAATACTTAGAACATCATTTTGGGTCAAAAACTCATTGTTCTGGACGGTTGAAGATGATTTGAAATGGGTATGGGCATGCCTGAGAAAGGTATGTGTGTGTCTATCGTCTGGTGCTAAACCCTAGTTCATAAGGTACACCTCGTGCTATTTGACTGAGGTACGGGTTTTCCTGAGGAAAAAGGACAGCCATGCTTGAAGAAGGCACAACTATGTCTGGGGAAAGGTACAACCATGTTGGGGTTTATGGGGTAAAACATTATGCATGGCGGAAATATCCCCCAAGTGATCTCAACTAGATCAACTAAGGTAACAAACAATAATATAGAAATAAAAAGGTTTAGAAAATTATATCCTTTAAACCTTGGACTGCTCTAGGAGGATACACAGCTACTGCACCCTAAATCTGGCTGCCAAACCGCCACCAAAGTACCCATAAAATAGACAGTGTGTGTATGTGTGTGTGTGTGTTAAAGGCCGCCACAAAGGGAGACCGTCACAGGAAAGGGAGGCCATCGAGGGACTTCCGCGGGAAAGGGGAACCACCTTCGCCGTGAGGGCTGTCTCCGGCGATCACCACCACAAACCACCTCCACCGCGAGGTGAGGGTTCGGCCGATGCAAAAGAGGTAGAGAGGGCAGAAGGTTTAGTTACTTGGGGCTTAAGTTTTTTCTAATGACTAATTTTTCAAGGCTAATCTCACTTAAATACCTATCTACGTGGATTAAGCCTAAAACCTGTTCAAGAAGCCCGTGTCCAAAATCTTTAAACACTTTGCATTCTTTACACTCTAGGTTTAACCAATTAGCTTTATTAATTAAATGTTACTATTAATTAAACCTTTAATTAAGTATTGAAACTTAATATTTAATTTCTTCCAAATAATAAATAAACTATTTGTTATTTATTTTCTTAATAATTAATTAACTATTAATTATTAATACACACAATATAATTTATCAAATTGGTGCGAGTTGGGTGTGCAACCTTGTGACTCTTTAGTGTTTTATAGGGCTCGGATATGATTACACGTGTATACTATCTATGCACACAATCTAACAAGTCATGCCTGGGGTGTGCCTAGCCTTCAAATGCTCATAATTTAATATTTAATATATATTACTTAAATATCACTTGTAGGTATAATTTGTTGACGTATACAGTGACCTTATAACCAACTATTGGACTGCTGGTTGAATCATTCTCGATAGCGCAGTGAGTTACACGAATTCCCTACGAAACATAATTGTAGGTAAACAACTATGTGTTTGTATGTGTGGTGGTATGTGTATTACATGATAAGATGAGGAGACAACTTTCATTATGTATTTACTATGTGAGCCGTTGAGGTAATACTCATATTGGGTTTATCTGTGTGAGCCGGGGAGGTTACTCCCATATTGTGTTTGTTTGTGTGAGCCCAGGAGGCTACTCCCAAGTCTTTGTGAATAATAAAATATAAGCAGAAGCAGTTACTAGTTAACATTTAGTACTTAGCAGTCAGTAGTTAGCAGAAAGCAGTATATGTGTTTATTGTGTTTAAACGGGACTTTTATCACATTGGAGTGTGTCATTGTTGTGTGCTTATTCTTGAAGGTTTATTTATGGTTATGTTTTTGTGTGCTCACTAAGAATATATGCTTAATCATGTAGTGTTTATCCTTTTCAAGGTACTAATGGCTGGTTGTGGTGGTACACATGGTGGTAAGCAGTTGTGGAGGAGCGCCGGTGGTGTGGATCGAAGAGAAAGATAGGGGAGTGTGTTTGTTTTTTTATGGAATGGGTTTTTGTTGAGTTTAATATTATGTGAGAGATAATAAGATATTTATTTGTAAAGAGAAGGTGTGTTTGGAAACAAGAATAAATAGCAAATTAACTAAAATACCTTTTTGACTAACGATCAAAGTTAACAGCACTTAACGTAAATTACGATTTACGAAGGTGAAACAAAGTGACAATCACACTAAATATTTTCGTAATTTTTATAGTTAAAGTACTCAAAGTGAAAGTTCATAAGAGTGTAATGCCTAGTTTTTTGAATGTGTGTGTATATAAATATATATATATATATATATATATATATATATATATATATATATATATATATACATGTGTGTGTGATGATGTAAAATTAATTGTGAACATTATTATTATTAATCAAATGAAAAGAGTTGATGAATTATTGGACTTGTTTGTTAATAGAAATATATATATATATATATATATAGGCAAAAGTTCAAATGAGAACTGTTTTTCGTATGAGAACTGCCAGAACCAATCTGAGCCGTCCAATTCCCCCTCCTTTAATGTCATTGCCCACCCATGAATTCCTCACATGCACCCTGCCACACTTGATCCCCTCTACGCTCTCCATCCATGAACTTCCCATATCCAAGGAACGGCTGAGATTGGTTCTCGCGGTTCTCGTACGAAAAACAGTTCTCGTTTGAATCCTCCCCTATATATATATATATATATATATATATATATATATATATATATATATATATATATATATATATATATATATATATATATATATATATATATATATATATATATATAGAGAGAGAGAGAGAGAGAGAGAGAGAGAGAGACAAAGGTTCGTGCGAAAGTACCTTATTTGTGAGAAGTATTTTAGACCGGTAGATAAAATATTCAACGGATGAAATTATCTATGGCAATTTTGTTGGAATCTAGAGGGGGGGAGAATAGGTTCTTTAACTTAGTTTACCAATTTTTACACTTATAAAATTTGTAAGTTGTATTAAAAATATTTTTCTTGAAGTTTATAACACAACAAATATATATACTTGAAATAAAGAGAGTAAGGGTAGAGAGATATCACCAATTAGTAGACAAGAGATTTATAGTGGTTCATGCAAGTGTTAACAAACTTGCACTACATCCACTACTTGGCCTCACCCACCAAGAGTTTGCTCCACTAGCTTCTCTCTTTGAAGGTAGAGATAAACCTTTTCCACTTCTCTTTTCACTTGCAAGAATTAACACTTCAAACTTGCAAGTAAGGTAAAGATAACCTTGCTTCACTCTAATTCTATAGGCTAGAGTTGATCCTCACTTCACTCTAATTTGAAAGGCTAGAGTTGATCCTTACTTCTCTCTAATTCTAAAGGCTAGAGATGATCCTTACTTCACTCTAATTTGAAAGGCTAGAGTTGATCCTTACACTATTACAAAATATATAGAAAGATGATGTAGTGTTTAAGCTTTGAAAGCTTTGCTCTTGCTTGATTCTTGATCTTGAATGATAGATGAATTATCAAAGAATATGAGCTAACGAGATAAGAATATATGTTCTGTGTTTTAGCTGTGCAAGAGGTTAATAAAACACAAGACTTGAGTTGGTTTAAATAAGGAAAAAGGTGCAAGTTCAAAAAGTGTCCAGACTGCCCACGGTCGATCCACGGTCGACCGTGGCATCTTCCGTCAGCATTCTGGAACTTTTTGAGCCTTGCAAATAAAGACGTTGGCCTTTTACCAAAATCACACACAACCCATTTTTACCATTAAAATGCACTGAAAAGGAGTCTTAGAAAAGTTGGGTTGGTGTCATACCTCTTATGTTTGAATTTAAACACCAAATAGGAAGTTTAGAAGCCAAATGCATAAAACATGTTGGAAGTTTGCTTCTTTGGGAGATTCCTTTTCCTATAAGTGGTGTTGTGTTATTTCAATGGAAGATCATGTTTGGTATTTGCCAAAATAAAAAGTCTTATACTTTTTCAACCAAGCTTGTGATTTATATAAAAAGATATTTGAATTTTTTATAAAAGTTTTTATAAAAATTATTTTGTAAAAACTTAAACTTGTTTAATTAATTATTCTTGTAAGCTCATATTTTCCGAACTCTTTGTTTGTAGATTTCTTCGTCATCGGCTTTGAAGAATTCATCTTCACTTGTTGAGTACGAGTTCGGCTGGCTTCAAGAAAGACAATGTTTAAGAATTGTGAGTTGTGTAACGACGGATGATTCACGGTCGACCGTGGGATCGACCGTGAAGACAAAATGTTTCCTTTTAACTTGTTTTCTTCTTTTCTTGTTGATTTGAAGTTTTCAATTATTTGTACTTCACTTGATCATTAATTTTAGGTTTGTGAACCTTTAAAGAATGTAGCATATGAACATATGAATAAATTTGATAAGCAATAATATTACTTGTTCATATTTTTATCATCATCAAAATAAGGAGTGCATTTATTAATGTGTGACCATGTATGCACTAACAAATTTTATAATTACTTTCAAGATTAATGGTAGGAAACAAATATAAAAATGAGTATAATAGTAATTTGAAATCTCCCTCCCCCTTTTTACGCTGACCAACCACCTTTTCCTCTCTTTTTAACCCCAGTTGACTCCCTCTCTCTCTATATTCACCATGTCCTATTTGCAACCAACCATCATCATCATTAATCCAAGAACCATCGGCCACCACCGCGAGAACTTGTTACGGTGTCCTTGGAAGGCCAACCATCATCACAACCAACTCTAGAACTGTCGGCCACCACTGGACCAACTTGGTGTGGCGGGTTTAGGGTTTTCTTCAAGATTCTCGATAAATCAGGCCACAATGAAACATCAGATGGAATAATCAAGGGGTAGATTTCTGTTCCAGCAGAGATTTTGATCGTCATCACGTGTAATCGTTGGTGGTCAGTTCTATCTACAACCAGCGTCGAGGCCATTTCCATTTACGACCGGCGACTAGGTCCATCCTACAACTGGCGACGCGTCAGTGTCATCTTTTTTGGTATGTCGTTTGTACAGCTGACGGATCTCCTTCTCCAAAGTTCGGCCATTTCTTTGTGGTCGGCGATTACAAAACCACCACCGTAGGATTTGGGCATGACGGAAAGCATGTCGGCCTTACCGAGCACCACCAATACCATCACCGGAGCCGATCTAGAGTGGCGGTCCGACTTCTTCCTTCGTCCATTCAACTGCGGCGGCGGCTTAGGGTTTTGTTTTAAGTTTTTTATTCTGATTATACATGTTCATCGTTGAGCGAGAATCATGGATCGATCTTACCGTTCATCATCTCCTTATTCTTCTTTTTTTAGTTTTTTATATACATTTGTAGTTTCTTAAAATTTTGCATCTGTGTGTTGTTTTCTTTTGTTTTTTTTGTTTTTTTTTCTAGTTGTAACATTCCTATTATTTTTGGTGTATATATTATATGGATTTTTGTATTTGTTTATTGCTGAACAGTTATGATTATGATTGAATAGCGACAAAAATTTTGTATAGTTTATTGTTAAATACAATTATCATTTTTAGTGAACAGTCGGTTGAATAGATGCAAAAAATTTAGATTATTATTCATTAAAATTTGTTTGAGGGAGAACAAGCTTAAATTCATTGGTGAACAGAGGATAATCGACCTTAAAAAGTGATGATGGAGAAACTCGCTTCTGCTATGTTCCATATTGAATATTGTAAAATTCATTTTAAACTCGTATACTTTGACAGTGATTATTGGTTGCATTCACTGGTGAACACCGTAAAATTAATAAATTTACTAGTAAATTATTATAATTTATTTTTGTTTTTATTTAAAATTTAGGAAAGAGAAAAATATGAAAGAGAAATAGACTAGAGAGAGAAAGATTTTAGTTTGCCATCATACCTTTTTAAATTAAAAAATAAATAAAAAATATGATTAATCTAGACCACTATATCAAATACAAATAAGTGGCTGAAAATGTTTCTCGCACTTTTCACAAATAAAGCACATTTTACATGAACCATTCCATATATATATATATATATATATATATATATATATATATATATATATATATATATATATATATATATATATATATATATATATATATATATATATATATATATATGTGTGTGTGTGTGTGTGTGTGTGTGTGTGTGTGTGTGTGTATAGGAAAAAGTTCATGCGAAAATCGCTAGAACCAATATGAGCCGTCCAATTCCACCTCTTTTAATGTCATTCCCCACCCATGAATTCCTCACATTCACCCTGTCACACGCTATCACTCCACGCTCACCATCCATGAAACTTCCCATATCCAAGGAACGGCCGAGATTGGTTCTCGCGGTTCTCGCACTAACAACGGTTCTCGCATGAACCCTCCCCTATATATATATATATATATATATATATATATATATATATATATATATATATATATATTTAGGTTGTGGCACCAAGATGATATTGTTTCATTCGTTGTCTGTTCGTCTGAAAAAGAAAATGAGTGTGTGTTTAAGTAGTGCTTTGAGGTGAAGAAGAAGAACAAGGAAGGAATCAAGTTTTTTTAAGCTAAACCTTCAGGGAAATCCCCAGGTATGAAATGCAATCCTTTGTAGCTTTAACCATTCTGAAAATTACAGTATTTGAGAGAGTTAGTGAGTTCTTTGGAGGGTTTTCTTCCCCCTATTTTTGTTAAAGTCGACCAGGACCAAGAACACAAACATAGTGAGTTGTTCTAGTTATGAACCAGATTTTGTGATGTTATGTCTATTTATTGGGACCTAGAAACATTGTAATGCTATTAGTGGCATCAACACAACCAAGTGTAGATGTTTCAGTCGATTTTTCAAGTATGTGCCTCTGTTTAGCGTCGCTACCCAATCGAGAACAAAACTTGGATTTTAACCCACTATAAATTGATGAAAATCGAATTAGTTTATAAGGGTTTGCTTATACAGTATTAGGAACCTATAGAAACTGAAATTATTGGATTTGGTTATGTTTTGAAGAAGTTTAAGAATTGAAGTGTCGCCTGGTTTGTGTGTTCAAACGGTCCGACCAAGATGAAGTTCGTGTCCGACCTTCGGGTGATGCGACTTGGCTTCACGTCTGACTTAGTGGTGTTGTCCAACTTAGGAGGTCTATGCGACTTATTGCCCTGTCCAACTTAACCTCAGGTCTGACTTAGGTTTTATGCGACTTACATATATGATCTGACTTTAGTTTCGAGCGACTTAGTGAGATGGTACGACTTGCATTAGGTCCGACTTAGGTCCAACCTATCCGACTTAAGGTCGTTCTACTTGGACAGTGGATACTTGTGCGACTTCGAATAGATCCGACTTAGGTGTTTGTAGGATGTGGATGTGATCCAATTTGTGAGGTGATCTGACTTGTGTGGTTCGATTTCCTAAGCTACGAATTGTGTAGGTTGATACACTCGACTTAGGTTTGACCTATGTTAATTGGTGAGACGTACGACTTGGGGCACTTGTTGTGCGAACTAGTAATAGGTCCGACCCATTCATGGTGAGAATTAGTGAAAGAGGTGCGACTTGGGAGATCTCGGTCCGACTTTAGGACTTGGTGAGTGTGGGTGTGTCGTATGTCTTAGAGACTCGCACATCGTTCTGACTCGAAAAGATGTGATGTAGGTTCTTGCCGTCAGAGTCGTTAATTGTGCATCTTTATGAACTGTTGTTGCTGAGACGCTAATCAGGTGAGTTTCACGGACTTATATATTATGTTGCGATACATGTTCTATGTGATATTGTGATGATTACCGCTTGTGTGGCATTTTGATGTGATACCCACGTGGTGTCGTGAGCAGTTGGGCTTGTTTGACAAATGGCCACCCCGCCAGTATGGTAATATGATGTGATACCTACGTGGTGTCGTGAGCAGCTGGCTCATTTGGCTGATGGACACTTCTTCTGTTTGGCATAATTGATGTGATGTACATTATCTGTGGATATGTGTCTGATAATCTGATATAATGTATGAATGTTATGTATTCACTAAGCTTTGTGCTTAATCCGTTGTTGTTTATCTCTTTTAGGACCATTGTGTGTTGACAAGGGGAAGGCTCCCGCGTAATAGTTGCTTCCGCAAATATTTTTATAAACTCAGATTTCACAAACAATTATTTTAGTACCGTAAGTCTCGTGTATTAGGCAGGTTGTTGACATTTGATATATTGAATATTCTTAAACTATCGGTTTTCGCATTTATATGAATTTCAATTTGTTTTAAAAAAATATTTGGGGCGTTACAACAATCACATGGACTATTTATGTAATTAACTCTAAGATATATTATAATCATTTTAGATTCTTTTTAATTATAACCAATAAATATTTGACTTTATTACCCCTAATTATAATAATGACGATCAATGACTTGTGGAAGAAATACAATCACATATTCACGTCTTTTTTTACCATAATACCTCATTTCCGCCGTCACGTCTATAATCCCTTTTATGTCAACGCTTCCACCGTTTGTTTAAGTATTGATATTGTCCGTTATCATTTCTTTACATTCTTATTTCTTTCACATTTTATAGTTATTCAAAATCTATTTATTAATATTTAATATTTAATATTTTTATAGTAATAATAAATCATATGAATATCAAATCAATTTACGCATTATAAATTTATAATATTTTCATTAGTGGAAATGGATTTTTAGTTGGCTACCAATGTTATTATCTGGTGTTCCGAGACGCTTTTAGGTGTTTCATAAATTTGATATATTATCTTATATTCTAATTAAAAGAAAAATGTTTCTCTCTTTCTAAAAATTCTCCACCAATCACAACCCTTGATTTTAAAAAAAATTAAAAAAATCAAAAAATGATGTCAAAAAATTCTTAAGGAATTGGAAGGGGGGCATTGTGAAAATTCTGAGAGGTTTTTATAAAATATGTTAGGGGCTTTTATGAAATTGTGAGGGGGGTTTTATAAAACTTGTATATTAATATAATTAATTATAGGTTGTTTATAAAATATGTTTAATAACTTATTATATAATTTGTTTAGAGAAATAATAATTATATATTTGCGACCATCTCATTTTTATCTACGTTTTGGTATAAAATTTATTGTAATATGACACTTTTTTTAAAGTCGTATATTTTAATTGTTTGTTATCCATTAATAGTAGTGGGTAAGTTATTCATAAAACAATTTATATCTTTTTTATATTTATTTTAATACTTTAGATAAAAATTATTAAAATATTTTTTTAAAAATTTTGTTTTATTTAAGATAAATTTATATAAAAACGGATAACATTTAAAACAGACAAAGGTGTATCAATCAATATAAAAAATTAATGAATCATATATATAAGCAACTATTAAAAATAAAACTATTAAAAGAAAAGGGTTACTTACATCATCAACCCTTTCCCTAAAAAAATTTCCACCAATCATAGCCCTTGATTTAAAAAAAATTAAAGAAAATCAAAAATATATTAGTTATTACGTCACATTCCATCAAATCCTTTAAGGAAAAAAAATTTATAACAAACTTCTATGTGTTTGTTGATCTTGGATAAGATAATAATATATATTTGAATCGTGAATAAGATAATATATATATATATATATATATATATATATATATATATATATATATTTAAATTTGAATTGAATACATATTTCTAATTGACGTGTATTTAATTGGTTTAAAATTACTCCACTTTGTTAGCTAAGGAAGTTACTTTTAGAATTAGATTTAAAAATTTTTAAAATGTGATTTAAATGGAATAATAATTGATAGATTAAGTTTGAAAATATAAACAAAAAGGAAAAGAAAGTAGGCGATGAGATATACATGGATAATATAACAACCATTTGAATTTGAATTTAATTGAAAATTCAATCACAGACCTGTAATTTACGATATTGTTTAAATGTTTACACGGGCGTGAGTTTACAAATTCGTTGATTTTGTGTGCAATTCGTTTAGTAAACGCGAGGTAGTGAGTTCACAAATCAACTGTGAAAGATATCTTTGATATCTTATGATATCAAAAAAGGAAAAAACAACACTCAGTAGATTCAAAAAAAAATCGTAAATTGGGGCAACAATTATAAAAGTTGGCGCCCCACTAATTACCAACTTCCTCCCCCGGCTTACATGGCCCAATTCGATAGACTTCGAGTTCTACATCGCCCCTTATGATCACCTAACAGGGGCCATTTTGGACTCTACTTTGAAGAAGAAGGCGAGATCCAAGGCGAAGTGGAATCTATAAAATTTAGTTTAAGTTTTAGGTTTTAATATTTAGTTTAAGTTTAGGTTATTAAATTTGTAGTATTGTAACTTTTTTTATTTTAATGAAATGGAGTTTTAGTAATTTTATTTTATTTATAATTATTTTATTTTGATAAATAGTTAATTGTATAAATAAAAGAAGGATTTTTATAATCACAGCTCTAGGGGTTATGGATAAGATTAAAATAGATTAATCTTTAGTTTATTAAAAATGTAATCGTGTTTTATGTATGGAAAGTTAAAAACTAATTAAAAGGTAATCATTAAATATATGGAAAGTTAATTATGAATACATGAATTGTGATGTTCATTTTTTATAAGTAAAATTACCATTTATATTTCTTAAAAACAGCTCTAAAAGAAATAAAAAAAAGTGGGGAAAAGATTAGATAATTTAGGGTTGTGATACTCTACTTTAAATTAGTTTAGGATATTCAGGGTTACGCTACAAATGACCTAAGAAGTCTTTTAAATCGGAGACTCTCTCTCTCTTCATTTCAAGATTATTCTTGTTTTGTTGGTATTTCACACATTCTTATATGTTTCCGTTTTTGCTAGTCTCTAATAAATTCTTCGTTGTTATAAAAAACAAAAATGATACCTTCTCCTACTCATCATAAATTGATATATGGACTCCACTAAATCTCTAATCTCACATTCTCCATTAATTTTAACACTTATATAGATCTTGTGAGTAAAATAATAAGTAGAAGCATGAAGCAGAGGATATATCATCTCTCTGAAAAAAAATTTCTTTTGGTTGATTTTAAAGATTGGTAGGGATGATGCTGCTTACTAAGTAAGCTGTTGAAGCACCGACTGGAAGCAGGCGTCGACAATGATTTCATTTGATTGATCCACGGGCGTAAATGCGTGATTACGACAGGGATGACGTTGCTTTCCTTCGTCATAGACATCTGGCTTTCTACTTCTTTGACAACGTAACGCGGGCCACCTGCTCTATTATGATAATGATAACAATAATGAAGCTTATTTCTTTAGGATTGTATAATTTCCTTATTTAATATTATACTTTTCAAACATGCAGTATTTATAAAGCTTCTTTTTATAAAGCTTAAACTCGTTTATACACACTATATAATACTTTTCTACTTTTAAGACCGAATGACACGTTTAGATTTTAAAATATACATGAAAAGTTCTTATAAAGATGGTCATTTTTAATGCATATTTGAGAAATTTTGATATCCGATATATTAAACTTTATACTAAATAAGAAAACAAAAGCTAATAAATCGATATTTATATCTATATCTATATCTATATCTATATCTATCTATCTATATATAAAAGACTTGCAAATTTTCCTAAAATAACTATTAATTAAAACCTATTAACCAATCAAAACCTTCAATTTCAAAATTCTTTAATTTTACAAAACAATTTTAGAAAGATAGCCTAAATTCGATTTCAATTTTAAGGGTGCTAGATGAAAATTTGTAGGGACTTTTATAAAATATGTGGAGGGCTTTTAAGAACCAGTTAAGGGTTTTATAAAAATTGTATATTAATGTAATTGAATATAAGTTGTTTATAAATTATGTATAGTAACTTGTGATATATTTTGTTTAGAGAAAAAATAATCGTATATTTACGGCCGTCTTATTTTTATCTACGTTTTGATATAAATTTTATTACAATATGACAATTTTTTAGAATCAGTATATTTTTTTAACTTTTTGTTATCCATTAATAGTGGTGAGTAGGTAATTTTTTGTTTAGCTGAGTGGGTTTTTTTGGATTATAGTGATGAGCTGAGTGGTCAACTTGAGTATTCAATTCAAAGTATTTAGTTATTGATTTTAAAACATTTTCAATCTTATTAGAAAGATGTATGAAACTTTTTATTGAAATATATGGTTTAAAATGAATGTATCATTAAAAGATGATATATTATATATTGAAAAATCTAAATTTAGAGATTCAAATATAGATTTTCTTGATTATGTTGGGTTTCACGTTTAGAATATTCGTGTGTATAAATATGTATGCATATTTTCTTTCTTTTAAACATGTGCTCTTAAATCGTAACTAAGTTATTAATTATGAGAACTTGAATTTCCTTTTTCTCTAAGTCTGAAAAACTATTAGATGTTCTTTATAGTTTATACATGTGCTCTTAAATCGTCACCAAGTGGAATTGTTGTTTATTTGAATGTTGTAGTTTTCTCTTGATTTAATATTTCATTTATTGTATTTATTAAAGTTGTTCCTTTTGCTTGATTTTATTTGTTTCGTAATTTAAAATATTCCGTAAATAATTTTATATTTTTTTAGGTTACTTTTGTAATACTCGTGATCCCACGAGTCAATAAACTAGTTAGAAATAATGAGAGAAGTCAAACTTCAAAATCTATTATTCTTATTATTTCTCTTTTAATATCGGCAACAGTTCTCTTATTTATTTTCGGTTTACAGAAATCATTCTTTGTAAAGAGAGGTAGTAGGTTTACTCTTTATTTATGACTTTTGTTGAACAAATATAAATAAAATAATAATTTTTGAAACCCCAAAGAGTGGTGAATTTATATTCTTTATTTTTAAGCAGGTGTTGTCTTTCCCCTATATCTTTTTTCTTCATTTCATATTTTCTCTCTCTCAATTAATAATAATAATTATATTCAATTTATAAAAGACGTAACTTATTGATCTTTAAATATAAATAAAATGTAATTTGAATTATCTCTGTTAATAACACTATCCATTCATAAAACTAAATCTTAACTATTTATTTAAATTGAAATTTTAATTTGATTTTAACTTTTAAGTGTCAATATTTATAATTAGAATCAAAATTATAAGAGATTCACATATGCTCTTTTTAAAAATTTAAGATATCATATTTGGCACCTTAATTTATAAATATTGCACTTATCCTTATAACATTTCAAAACATCGTATTTAATCAAATTCCTAGTTTGATCATTTTAAGATATTTTATAATCAATATATATTCTTTGTACTTACAACCAATAAATATTTAAAATTATTGATTCGATTGTAATAATAATGATCAATAGCTTGTAAAATAAATACAATCACTTGACTTCATATCATAAAACATTTCTCCAACTCGTCTGCAATCTCTCTCGCGTTGACGCCTTCACCGCTTGTCTGGATATTGACGCCCTCTGTCATCATTTTCTTACTTTTATTTATTTTATATTTTACAATTACTTAATATTTCTATCAATGTTTAATATTATTATTTTTTAAATCAACCTGTATATTATACAGGTATTTAATCTAATTAAGTTACATTATATTTTATCTCTCGTTCTTTTAACAACGCCGTGGTCAAAATTTCTGTTGCGTGGTGGGCTTGGGCTATAGAGGTGGGCCTTTTGACTAGTTCATTTACGTGAAGGTGGGCCGATTCGGTCTACGTGCAGGTGGGCCAAGTGATAATTCGAGCTTATTTTCTTGTCTTGGTGGTACTACCGTGGTAGCATTGGGCTTTGATTTATGTATGTAGTTCAGTAGTTGGATAATACCCTTTTGTCTTTTGTTGTCTTAGTGTCTTTGAGAGAACCATAATAATTTAATTCTTGCTTTTGGTAAAAAAAAAAAAGTTATTAATACTGAGAGGTCAAGTTATGCTAAAAAAAGCCAAAACCAAATTAAACGGCTAGAAAGGAAGATTTATTCTTTTTTTCTAGAAGATTTGAACAAATATAGTTATAGACTTATATTCCAAGAAAAAAGTATAACATTAGAGTATTTTTGCTTGAATTTTTCTTCCAAGAAAACCTAGGAGTGAATAAAGATGATACAGTTGAGATTAATACACTAATAGTTTGACAACTCCTCTTTAATTTACTCCATGGATTTTCTTGTTTGTTATATAGGACTATCATATATCTTTTTTGAAAGTTGAGATTACTAATAAAATTGTTTTTCTTGGAAAGTAAAGATAAACTTACTTTTCTTGTGGTAAAGATAACTAACTAATCTGTCATTGGTAGTGTTAATATTTATCAAGTATAAGTGCAAGTTATAATTGTATTTTTTTTATGTTTATGTTTATTTTTATTTTTTTGAAAAGCTTTTTTATGTTTATGTTATCTATTACGATATTTTTGTTTTTGATGCTATAATATTATTTCCTTAAGATTAAATATATCAAATTAGTTAATATTTGGCATCTTTGAAGTAGCTTGTTCAACTTATTCTTTGAGGATAAGATTCAAACACTGAGTTCATTTTCTATATTGTGTATATTTCCATAGAGTCTATGACATGAAGTCTAGGTGAATCTCATATCGGCTGTCTACAGAAGATGTGGGCACTTATAAGTAAATCTTGGCTTGACATGACACAACGCGTTTTGTGGTCACAAGCACGACGGATTTCATGAAAACTCTACAATTAAGCGTGTTTGAAGTTTGAACAGAAGCAATCCAAGATGAGTGGCCCCTCTGAGAAGTTCTTGTGGGGACACTTCCCGCCTCTCCAGTATGGGTTCGTATTGCTTGGTGGCGGATTTTCAACCCGCCCCTTGTTATTTGGCTTTAACCAAGGTTCGAGCACCACACCTTCACTAAATGAAGAAAACCCCTAAGGGAAAACCCCCAACTCACTGCATGCAGCAGAATTTGATCCCCCAACCTCTTGCGAGGAAGGGTACACCTTACCAAATGGACTAAAACTCATTGGCGCCAGTGGGGGCAAATATGATAATATTATGCAGTGGTAAAGCAGGTGTTACATATGGTAGTAGAATTTGGACTCCTAATAGATAACAGACCTTGTTCGTAGACACGTTTAAAACTTCCCAAAGCTGATCCAACTTGTAATAGTTTTAGTGAGTTGTGTTCAATATAGTCCATATAAAAAACATAGTCCTAAATTTTAATATTAAATCACATGTGATTCAATATAAAATCACATGTGATTCACTATACAATCACATTTGATGGTAAAATCATTACATGTTAATTACGAAAATATCACTCCGCCCAAATTTTTAAAATTTAATCTGGACCATTGGGCTGATCCAAGGGCTTAGTCCTTTAGGACTATGCAATAAGTATGGACTATATTGAACATTTCTCTAGTTTTAGTTATAAATTTTTTTGTCGTTTTTTTCTTTCTTCACGAAATTGGTGGGTGAAGTTTATTATTCACGGACACCATAAACATAAAGCACGATATCAAACACCAAATACATAAAAGCATCACATGCAAACGTGTTCTTCGATTGGAAAGAAAGAACATTAAAAAGGCTCTTTGGATGAGGATTTACATACAGAATCTACAATCACTTTGGAATTAAAAAAGCACATAAAATAATAATAAATATCAACGATCCATGAATCAATGATCATCTAAGCTTAACGATTTAGATTTTGACATTAATTGAATAATGGCAAACAATTGGTCAACAAGAGTACAAGCAGAAGCTGAGTTTTTCATTAGAAGAATATATATATATATATATATATATACGATTTAGATTTTGACATTAATTGAATAATGGCAAACAATTGGTCAACAAGAGTACAAGCAGAAGCTGAGTTTTTCATTAGAAGAATATATATATATATATATATATATAGGGTGTGGTTAAACAAAGAACCTCCCTTAAATAAAGAACCTAAAGAACCTCCCTGGTGATTGACATGTGGCACATTGTTTAGGGGCAAAAAAAGAAGTTAAAAAAAAAAAACTCATCGGCGCCTACAGCACCCAAGCAAAACCCATCAACAAACTTAAAAAAAACTCATTTACTTTAAATGATCATAACTCGTTCGTTCTTAACAATTTTAACATAAAAATTATACCGTTAGATTCAGTTTTTCGTCCTCTTTCAAACAAGACCGGACTTGATATATTTCTGAAACTTTTTTTTTTTAGAAATGCAAAGTTTGCATTTTGAGTTGTGTTCATTCAAACTCAAAATGCAAAATCCGTAGTTTGCATTTTGAGCTGGGTTCATTCAAGCCTAAAATGCAAAATCCGTAGTTTGCATTTTGAGCTGGGTTCATTCAAGCCCAAAATGCAAAATCCGTAGTTTGCATTTTGAGCTAAGTAATTCAAGCCTAAATGCAAAATCCGTAGTTTGCATTTTGAGCTGGGTAATTTAAGCCTAAAGCCTAAAACATGAAAAATACAAAATGCAAAAAACATTCAGAATGCAAAAAACATGCAGAATGCAGAATGCAAAAAACATGCAGAATGTAGAACATAAATCGTATAAACATACAAAATGCAAAAACGAAAAACGCAAAAAAAAAAGCTTGATCGTCGCTAATTTCTGATCTGAGACGAACCTTTTGCGACGACATTCAGCTCATTAGCGACAACATTCAGCTCATTAGCTACGACATTCAGCTCATTAGCGACGAGCTGCCAAAATGCAAAAAAAAAGATGTTTTTCCTGCGCAGCTGCCAAAATGCAAAAAAAAAATTCATTTTCAAAAAAATTTTAAAAAAGTATAAGAAGAGTGATATTGTTTGAAAGAGGATTAAAAAATTAAAAGAATGGTATAATTTTTTTGATTAAATTCACAAAACTTAAAAAGTTATGGCAATTTAAAGTTTTTGGTGGTTTTTTTTAAAAAAAATCGTGGGTTTGGGTGTGGATAATTACATTTTTGCCATATCCTTCCTAAATTAATACATAATAATTACAGTTTTGCCACCGATCAATCTCATCCATTGATTTTGATGATCCAAATGTCCAGATTGGTTCTTTAGGTTCTTTGTTTAACACATGGTTCTTTATTGATTCAATTTATATATATATATATATATATATATATATATATATATATATAACATATGTATATAAATTTTCCTAATATTTAATATCACATTTTTAGATGATTGAACTATGAAAATTTTTTAAACAAGAATTATTTTTTATGTAAAAACCGTTTATAATATTTTATTGAAGGGGAGGATATAGTCTAAGAAGAAAATAGAGTACCTTTTCCCTTGATGTCCAATATTTTTTTAAGGGCAAATTGTCGAGAAAGGTAACTAATATATCCAAATTTAACAATAAAGGTAACGTCTATTTTTTCGGGTCAACAAATGACTGTATATTCCAATTTTTGACAAAAAGCGGTAAAATGACCTCTTAGACCTGCTGACCACCCAGTCAGCAGGTTACCGATGACGTGGGCCACGTGGCTGCACACGTGGCAGTCCAGTCATCACCATCAGCAAACATAGATGTATACTTGGCAGTCCATGTCATCCTTAATTATTTTTTTACTTTTTTCTAAACAATATTAATTATTTATATAATAGATTACCAACTACTAATAATAATTAACTTTTTTTTAACGACAAAGTTAGTTGTTAGTAAGTTAGTAAACCCCAAGTTAGAATTAAATTCCATTGTCAAGATTTGAACCCTGGACCTCCTAGAAGGTTTTGTCTCCCCCTCACTCTTAACCACTAGGCTAAGATATCATTGATACTAATAATAATTAACTACTAATTAATGTTTATAGTAATTAATTAGCTATTAATTACTTACCAATAAATTATAAATTATCTTTTAAACTTATTTTAATTTATTCTGAATTTATTTTGAATTATAATAATTATAATTAATTTCTTGAAGGATGAATATGTCCATGTTCTTGAAGGTGCAACTATTTTCCAGAACCACCGCCACCCCGAACTGAACCACAGTGAACCTTCGCCGGACCACCGTAAACCATCACTACGTCCACACAAGCACAGTAATCACACAAACGAACACCATGAATAGGTCACGACAAAGGAGGATATGATAACAGAAACACGATAATCACACACAAACACAATAATCACATAGATCTGGAACTCGAAAACAGAAAGATAGTGAAATACCTGAAACTTGAAGAACAAAAAGAGGAGGATCTGAAACTTGAAGAACAGAAAGAGAGAGAAAAAGAAATAAAACTCGAAGAACAGAGAGAGAGGGAAAGAGAGACCTAGAAGAGATCTGAAAACCCTAAACTTACAAAAACCCTAAAATCGCGAGACCCAAGCGTGGCGGTGGAGGATACGTACGCATAGATTTGGAGAGAACGGTGGTGTAGGAGTACGCGGTGGCGGCGGGAAGACGATGGCAGTGGACTACGGTGGCAGATTCGAAACCCTAACCACAGTCTGAAGAGAGAAGGGAGAGAGAGAGTGAGAGCACGATGACGGTGGTGGTTTCACTTATCTGAACCCAGATCTTTTGGGGTTTTTACGGTGGTGGTTTCACAAATCTAAACCCTCTAACCCACCTTTGAGCGATAAGCGGTTGGTGGTGGTTTAGTGACTGTCGACGGTGCGAGACGGTAGAGAGAGAGAGCGCATAGATCTGTGTGGTTTGCTGGTGGTTTGGTGAGAGAGGGTAGAGAGAGCATAGATCGCCGGAGATGGTGGAACCATGGAGATGGTGGAACCATGGAGTGGTGGTGGTGGTTGAACCGTGGAGTGGTGGTGGTGGTGGAACCTTGGAGTGGCGGTGGTGGTGGTGGAGCCGTTTTGAGAGATACAAGGGAGATAGAGAGTGTGTGGATTTTTATTTTATATATAAATTATGTATATTATATTAAAAAGATTTAATTAAAAACAATGCCTCATCACAATTTGCATGCCACCTCATTTAAATGTTAACCGGTAACCTGGACTTCCGGTTACCGATTTTCTTTTTTGTTAAAAATTGAAATTGATAATCCTTTGTTGGCCCGAAAAAATAGACGTTACCTTTATTGACAAATTTTGATATATTAGTTACCTTTCTAGGCAATTTGCCTTTTTTTAACTTTGGATTGGCAATATATGTTGGTGTAATGGGTTAATTTTCCCTCACAAACTCACAAAGTATAACCTATGAGAGAATGATTTATTTTTGTATTCATTATAGAATGTATTAACCTTTAAGAGTTTTTGTATTGTTCGTTTTTTATCATTGATGTTCGAGTTGCTTTATGAGGTGCTGATAATGTCAAAGTTCTTTTAATGGGTGCTTCTTTTTTTCTCATTAAAAATGGCTCATTAACAAGGCTATTATAGTAATTTATATATTTATCCAACTGTGATGTGAGTTTGCATAGATAAGTCATTATTTAATAACGCTTGGTTTTTTAAAATAGCACTCATTAATGAATCATTAAAAAATATCTAACTATCAATTTATTTTAATCAATTACCAAATATTATTTCTAATATGAAAAACAGTTATTGTTTAAACTTTTTCATTTAATTATTATAAGTTTTATAACAAAAAGATGCAAAAGGATTATTTCTTTTAAACATGTAATTGTTAGATATACTTTTAGCTTGTTAATGTGAATATATATCTGCTAAAACCATCAATTACATAAATTAGAAAAAAAAAATACAAGATATTAGGCGCTAGAGCTGGAAGTTGTGTACAAGAACAAGGACCAAATATGAAATTAAATTCTAAAAAAATCTTTTAGATATTTATCAAATGGCTATAACTATCTTGATGTACACCTACTTACCGTAGGGTAGCGTCACATATAACCACAGCCACATCATTTCTTTCTTCCCTCCTCTCTCTCTCTCTCTCTCTCTCTCTCTCTCTTCTCATCGACTCATCATCGTTCACAGCGACGCTACAACACACATACTGATTACACCACCGGAACACACACACACGCATCGCATGTCTGACTGAATTCCGACCCTTTCTTACTTGGATCCAATGGGCATGGCGCTACCTAACGATGGCTCCTTTTCTGCACCCACCGCCGCCGTTGCTCCGCCATCAACTAACTCCCCTTCCTCTTCCGCCGATGACGCTTCCAAGAAGATCAGAAAACCCTACACCATTACCAAGTCAAGGGAGAGTTGGACCGAACCGGAGCACGATAAGTTCCTTGAAGCCCTTCAGCTGTGAGTTTACCAAATCTTCCATAGAATCGAGTTTCTGAATTGTATGCTATGGCCCTAGGGTTTATACTTCTTTTTTGCGCAATTAAATTTCACTTTTTCATCGCCGCGAATTTTAGATTATTCGTTATTTGGGGTAGTGTAACTGAGTTTTGGGTTACTTTAACGTTGTTTGGACGCTATGCTGTTTCTTCTTAATGCATTATGAACTCCAATCGTAGAATCGGGAGCTTTTTTTACACTATTCACTTTAAAATTGTGCTTATTTGTTAGGGTTTCATTTTTAGGGAATGTTGTACGTTATTGGAGATTCAAAGATCGTTCCGTTTACCAGCTGTTATGGTTTCTACCGAGTTACTGATGATCATTGGTAGAACGTGAATACTCGTGATGTCTTGCACCTGTGATGGCGAAATAACGTAATGATTACTGATTGCGTAGTTCTTTAAGATGTTAGGTTCAGAAAGTCATACCGAAGCTAGAATGTTTTCTTTTATATACGCTGAAATTAGGCTGCAAATCTTGTGAGCTTTTCTGGTGGTTTGAGTTGAACTATTGAAGATATTTTCTCTTGTCTGTCTGCTACCTTGTCATGCCACATGCTGAACATGGTAGAGTCACTGTCGCCCATAGCTTATTTGCTAAGATTATATCTGGCAGGAAATACCATAGTTCTGCTGTTTCTGCTTTTAAACTAGAGAACTAGTGGATCAGATTCCTTGAAAATATCCCTCTATCTCCCTAGGATTATATGGTCGACCTTAGTTCACACTCTTTGTTTGTTACTTGGTTTTCATTTACATGATGATAAGTGTACTGAATGTACAGTAGCACAATTCGAAAACTTGTTAAGTTGCTTTCATCTTTCAGAGGACTCTGAAAATCGAAACCAAGAGAGTGAAATTTGTGTTATCATTCATTGTTGGTCTTGAAATGAATTAGTCTTATTACCAAGCACTTGTTTTGTATACTAGATAGCCAAAGTATAGACTCTATCTTCAAAGTGTTTTCAACATTTCCCCCTTTTTATACTTAACAAGTCTGTGTCTTTTAACACACATTAATCTAGTAATCCATGAAGTTCCTTCGGGACTTACCTCCTTCTAACTATCAGGACTACATCGCAACATGCCCTATAATTGCTTAAAATCTTTCAGATGTAGAGGAATCTAGGTATAGTCTTGCATGTCTTGTGTGCTCAAGGTAGCTTGTTAAATATATTTATCCTGTTAAATGATGTTGATTTTTCTTATATTGCACTCAAACGGTAGTTTTATGTTGAAGTCGCAACTTTTGGGAGAAAGATATAGTAAATGATGATGATTCTCTTGGTTTTGATGGAGTTTTATGATTTAATAGAAATTCTTCATGGAAGAGAAGGAAGTTGAAGGATGGTAGTCTCAAATGGAAAATGTTTTTTTTTTATTGTAAGTGCCCCTTTACTCACTCTACTATGATGCATCTTGCACCATGCTCATTGTATGAAACTATGAGTTTCCTTCCCCTATGCTTCTTTATTTTCTTTTCTGGGGAGTTCAAGGGTCAGTTGAAGATGAAATGATTTCTCTTCCCCGTTGATTTGTATCACCGCTTACCATTCATGAAAAAACATACTCAATGGACTCGCAAGCTAGCTTCTAAGACCCATCACAACATATATCCGGCCGCTTCAGGAGACATATCACAGTGAATTCAAAATTTGCAAACCCTTTGCAGTTTGCGAAAAATGAAAAAAAAATCTTGCTCTGAATTTCAAAGTGGACACCATTTTAATCTTTTAAATACAATTTGGGTATTGAATGATTATATTAGTTCTTTTTTTTACGCTACAATAATTTTTCTTCTTCTTATGCATGCCTATCAGTATTCGTGCACTTAATAGATAGGTCCCTGACAGGCCTCTTGGTGTTGTAATTTTAACTGAAACACATCCTCTTTATTTATATCTTAGCTGCGTATTGCAAAGATGGTGTACTTGTTATTAACATCTTCATATTTATAACTACTCAAGTGGTTTAGTAGCCGTATCTATTTGCTGTGATGTATATATAAGAATGAATGCTCACACAGGCATACAAAGGAATTTTTGAATGAGGAAAAGCCTTACAAAGTTACTATACTAAAACTTGTACACCATGCATGGTTCTTTAAATAGAAAATAAACTAGGTTTTTATTTATTGTTTAGGTTGCTGGTTTCCCCTTCTGAGGCAACATATAAGTCCGAGATGTATATTTTATATAGCTCACAGCATCCAACAAAGTTGTCTTTTTGAATATCTTAGAATCTCACTTTAAAGTGCTGCATACAAGTTCTGGAATCTGTGAAGAACTGTAACTTGTCTTCTGAAATCCAATGCTCTTGTATGTACCTTTATGACTTCATTAACAAGAGAGTGATTCATTTTGCACAAGGAAAGCTTGGTATGCATCATTTCCCGACAAAAGGAAACATATAGCTAGCCATCAACTTTGAAAAGGGTTCATGCTTCAAGTACTTTCCTTGCCTTTGCATTTTTTTCAATTGAACTGCAACCTGTCCAGAGTTATACTAGTTAGCCATAAACTTGATAACTTCAGCTTGCAAATTTGTCGTTTTATCTCCATTAAGGCAGGTATGGGCACCATGTATACTCAAATGCGAAACAATCGAAGAGCTAAGGCCCTCTTTGTGATATGCTTTTGTTGGCATACCCTTGCTCGCATGGCAGGCAGGGATTGAGTTCTATCATGAATCCCTTATTGCCTTTTTCAAAATTAGTCCTGAATGCAACTGTGTAATCTAGTTCATAGATCACTTAATAAGTTAGTATGTGGAACAGTTGCCTGATTGTTTTTATTCTCCACTGATTTACAGCTTTGATCGTGATTGGAAGAAAATTGAAGCTTTCATAGGTTCAAAGACAGTCATACAGGTGAGTTCTGTGCAATTGCTTTTCTTCCGTAAATGTAGCTTGTTGCAAGAGCACTTTTTATCATGCTAGTGAAATAGAAGAGAACATGTAAATGAATTGTCAGTAGTCCCTTCTCTTAACATGCAAAACACAGTTCTCCCACTGAAATAAGTAAAAGTGCTCATCCAGGCCTAGTGTTAACTTTAATACCCTTGATATTTTCTGCTTGAGAATCATGTTGCAACTTGTAATTCTGTATTAATTTAGGTTTTGGCATTACAATCATGTTGTAGCTTATACTAAAAAGGCCCTTGAATTGATCACCACTAAAGTGACAATAGCATTCAGCATTTCAACATCCTCGATGAACATCAGGGTGTCATTTTGATTTGTGCACAAAATAAGGGTTGATAGATGATGTTAAAGAGAAAATAAAGAGTTTTTTTTCTTTTCTTTTTCTTTTTCTTTTTTTTTTTTTGCAATAAGCTCATAATTTTGAAAAACTATGATCCTGTATTCAAGAATAGAATATGTACTTAGCTAATGGTAATTGACTTATGCAGATCCGTAGTCATGCGCAGAAATACTTTCTAAAGGTACAAAAAAGCGGTACTAACGAACATCTGCCTCCTCCTCGTCCAAAAAGGAAAGCTGCACATCCGTATCCACAGAAGGCTGCAAAAACTGGTTAGTACACGAGTAAACTTGGGCCTTAATATTTACAACGTAAAAAATAAATATTATATAGGGGAGGACGTGAATAATAATAATAATAAATTCTGTTAGTTTTGATGCTTGAATAATTATGCTTGCTGTATCTAATGTAAAAATAATTATGTTTGATGCATATAAAAAATTATAATTTCTGTTTGCTGTATCTAACAGCTCCAGTGCTCTCAAGCGTTACTGCATCACTTCAAACTCCGCTGGCTCCTTCTGACCCTGAATTCAAACCCACTGATTCTTCTACTGTGGTGAAGAACTCTCTGGAAAAAACTAATAGCTCGTCCCATATAGCGAAAGGTAAAATAAACATTTTTTTATTGTGGTATCTTATTTTTACTTTACTGTTTACTACCTTCACATAGTTTTGCATTACAGATGAAGTTGTTTCTGGAGGTCCAACAGTGGCTGTTAACTGTTGCAGCAGTAATGAGAGTGCTTCCAAAACACGACCAACAAGTGAAATGCTAGAGCAAAGGAGTCTTCCACCAAGAGGTATGTTTTTGCTTAGTACTTAATTACACATTGCAATTTTAACACTATATATTGCAAAATTATGTAACATGCGGCAGTGGAATTCAGAAAGTACGCTGAGGGAACCATGTAAATATTTCTCTGCAAATCAGATTTTGCATCACATATTTGTTGTGTTTCCATTATGCACATGCAAGCTTAAAGATAAATTAGAGCAATTCGAGCTACGTTTCTGTTTATTGTTCATTTCTTGCTAAATGGGTCTTGATTCAAACTTTGGTATTCTTATTTTTTTTCGTTGGTTCAGTTCTGCCTGACTTTGCTCGAGTATATGGCTTCATTGGAAGTGTGTTTGATCCAAATTCCATTGGTCACGTGCACAGACTCAAAAAGATGGACCCCATTGATGTTGAAACAGTATGATCTCTCTCTCTCACACACACACAACCTTCTCATCCGTTTGGGACCCGAAACTTTTCATTAAATTAGCATGTTACTATAAATAGCATTATGCAGTTAGTGTTTGTGAAGTGTTACAGATGAATTTTTTAGTTTAAGTACCTCCTTTGACTCTGCTATTGCAGATGGGCAAATTCAAGCTAAACAAGTTTAAATTTGCTTTCCATCTTTCAGGTGTTGCTGCTAATGAGAAACCTCTCTATCAACCTGACCAGTCCTGATTTTGAGGACCATGTAAGTGTTCTTCGGCTATCTTTTTATAAACACATATTTATTGCTATCTCTAGACTACCAACATGACATCCTACTAACCTGTACAGCTGTAGTAGTTTCAATATCTTGTAAAGATAAAAAAGATTGTATCGTGCAACATTTTTTTGAGAAAACAATGTGATAAACCAGAACTCTGAGCTGGCAATTTTTGACCCCTCTTGTGAATGGGTTGATTCAGGTCGTGCTTTATCTAGGTTAGACCGGTAATATCATAAAAGTTAGCCAAAAAGAAACCAGTCAAAACTCACTCAAATTGTATTTCCAAGGCATAAAGCCTTCTAAATCTGAAACCCGTTTTTGTGATACAGAGGAAATTGCTGTCAACCTATGAGGTTGATTTGGACAAAGAAAATCCTGATGATGTGGTGGACGCCCTTCTGAACTGTCACCCTGAAGAAGTTGGTCATTTCGGGTAAGGAAAATATATAACACATTCGCAATGTTTGCGTTTTTGATTCAGATGGTTTACCGAGAAATAATACCAGATTCAAACATCTGTAATAATTTACAGGACTTAAATAAAGTGAGATTCTGCAGCCACACAGTTTAACATATTTTTGTTTCACAAGTAAGCATCTCTGCTGCTGCCATGAGATTCTGGTTTGCAGCTTGTCTGTTTGAGCTCCAACTATGTGTAATTATGGTGGGGTTAGGGTTGGGGTTGGCGTTGCTGAAGGAAGCGATGTGTATATTGTTGCAGGGATGTAAAAAGTGTAAAGCTTGATTTATGGAAATTCAAGTGTTGGCGGTTTCTATCACAAATTAGTATATCTGGTATTTGAGACAGTCTTTCTGTATGTTTCTTTTTATATTATACTTTTGTCTAGAAAAAAGGGAATTATCGGTGCGATCTGGTTTATGGTTCGTGTATGTTCATGGTAATCTTGGTTAAAAGATTCCAAAGATAATTCATAACGTCATATTCATAACTATGAGTCGCAATATAATCCAAAGGTAATAAAGTTTGGAGAACTTTTCTCATCAATGTGTTTATAGTTTTGTTTTTGTTAAGCTTGTTCTGAGAAGATGTCTTGTCCTCGTGTTGTATTTGTAGTTCGTGTCTAGAATTTCAATCTCTTCTTTAGTCTCTTTCTACTTTTTCAATGTTTATCTACCCATCCTTGTATCTTGTTGGTAGAATGGTAGCTACTTTGAGGTGGAGATGATTTGTACGTAATACTTTTTTATCGTATAAAAAATTATATGTTACGATTATAATACTTTTGAATATGTGGTTGAGAAAAATAGTTAGTGGTTTGTTGAGGTGAAAAAGTCATGATTAAATTTTTTTATCTACAAATTAATAAATTATTGACCATTTTGAAGGGTATTGCCGGATTGCTATCAACAATGATAGTAGTGCAAATGGTAATGTCAATGGATCCACATATGTCAATTGTCAAAGCTGCCCAAGGTCTTGGCTCTTTATACTAAGGGGGTGTTTGGTTCATTCTTTGATTTTGGGGGGATTTGGATTTTAGAAGGGGAATTGCATTTCATGGGAATTCATTTGGTGGGATTTTAAATCCCACACCTTTGTTTGTTTCACCACTAAACGCCACCCACCAACCATCGCATTTCAGTCGGAGTCGGAGCCGGCGACGCGACCAACCACACCACCAACCATCGCACCACCAACCAGCCGCACCACCAACCAATGCACCACCAACCACCGCACCATCAACCAACGCCCTTCTCGTTCAGATCTGGACGACAGTCGACGAAGCGGCTAGGGTTTTCGAACGGGAACGACGAAGGCGGATAGGGAACGACGAAGGCGGATAGGGTTTTCGAACGAAGGGTACGACGAACGGCGGCTAGGGTTTTCGACGAACGGTGGCTAGGGTTCAGATCTGGACGACGCAGTCGACGAACGGCGGCTAGGGTTTTCGACGAATGGTGGCTAGGGTTCAGAACTGGGCGAAGGAGACGAAGATGGAGAAGAAGACGAAGACGAGGGTTTTTGTGACTCGGTTTGACAGAGAAGAAGACGGCGAAGGTCGCCGGAGAAGGAGACGAAGGTCGCCGGTGAAGGTGACGAAAACGAGACGAAGGCTAGGGTTTGTGGTTCACCGGAATGTTAGCCGGAGGGGTTGCCGGAGCAAATCCACAGTTGGGTGATTTCAAAATACTAGGGGGGGTGGGAGGATTTCGAAATCCCTCATCCATAGGATTTCAAAGAATCCTGGGAATTGAAATCCCACCTCCTTTTTGCATACCAAACATCTCATTTCATAGGATTTGAATTCCAATTCCTCCCAAATCCCCCCAAATCCGCGAACCAAACACCCCCTAAATCCTACCCCGTCCCCCTTTCTTCTCACCATTGACGCATAACAACAGCCAAGGGCCCCACCTAAATTGCTCTCTCGTCCACTCACACCCACCTTTTTGCCGATTACACCCTTCTTCGAGGTTCCTGATCGGGAGGGACCCTCGCTCTCTATCCCTTTCTTCTTTACTCTCACTCTTCGTCTTTCGCTCTCTTCATATCTGGCGACCACCCTTTTTCCGCCGAACTAATCATCATGATTTTCTGATTGACGGCACAAAGAACTTTGATGACCAAGAGGTTATGAGGATTTTATGTGAAGATGAAGGTGGATAATCAAATTAAGGGTACAGATTTTAGGCCTTTCTACCTTCATCTATCTCTGCTCACCTCTACTTCATAACACAAAACTCATTAAATTTAAACATAAATCCAAGGTTGTTTCTTTGTTCAAAATTTTGGTTAAATAATGAAGATCACTAGATCTTGAGGTATCTTTCTATGAACCGCTTTATGATGTTCCTAGTCTAGATTTGAATACAAACAAGAGTGAAGAACACAAGAAAAGGAAACATCAGCTAAACAAACGAGGAATAGCCGTGGTTGGTAACCAGGACTTCTAGTACACAAAGTACAAGATGGTTGTGCCAATCATGACTTATAGCAGTGTCGCTAGTATTTCAATCCATGTGAATAGCCCAACCCTATCTTAAAGGGTGTGTAGAGAGGTGACAGTGCAACATATGGTCTTATTAGAGGTGCAATGCTAATAGTCAATCAAACTTGCTTAAGCAACATCCTTTGAGAAAATAAGAACAAAAGCAACCACTGTTGTGATCAATAGGGATGTAAACAAACTCAACAAATACGAAAAGAGTTTGTTTTTGTTTGTTTGTTTTACTTTAACCGATCAAACAAAGAAAGATGAAGAAATATAGACAAGGTTTTTTTGTTCATATCCCTTTGCTTAATTTTAGTTGACAATAGATTTGTTCGTTTTCTTTTATGTTCATTTGTTCAAATGTCGTACAAACATAACAAACTATTGTGTTTATATTTTATAATTTTGACTTTATCAAACCTTTTCTATTCATTTAGTTAAGTTGCTATTGTATACAACTAACTTTAAAATCTTAAAAAACAATACAACAAACTTTATCAATTATCATTGTATGCAAGGAAGCTGTTATAAAAGGACATACTTGTAATAAATCAATTATTTTTTGTCTTTTATATAATTAAAAAAAGATGAAGGAACTCAAACAGATAAAACCTGTTCATCTTCTTCGGACCTTTCTTTTTTATAGATTTCGGATTTTATTCCAACCCGTTCTTTTGCGGTCCGGACTGTCGTGTCCGGTTTGAAGCGATCTCATCCCTAAAGACTCCATTCTCCATTCTATGCATCTTCTTCCATCTTGCCTTCATAACTTTCCTCCACTATTACCAATCATAACCACATTTGCATTTATAGCCAACCATCACCATTCAAAAATTATGAATTTGAAGATGAATGTAGGTTGCGATGGAGGCTCATCTGTTCACGACCACCACCACTACTGCCTTTAAACCACCAACACTGCTGCCAACTTCAAATGACCACCTTGGCCTCCTAAATGAAGCGATGGGATGAATCCCTTATTTAAGTCTAACTTGTGGTTCAAATCACCGTTGTTGCCGCCTTCAAATCACTACCATCACCTTCATCTCCATATCTGTGAGTTAGTTTGGATTTTTGGTTCAAATTAGTTTCCGTGTTCATCTTCATTTGAGTTGAAGTTCGCTTCTTGGTTTCAAAGTTGGGGTTTTTGTTCTTGTCGATTAGGGTTTCAAAGTTGGGCTTTTAGATTTCTTCATGCTTTAAAGTATCGAATTTAGATTTGGTCATGGTTCAAAGTTTCGATTTTAGATGAAAAAGGACCAAATGCGGGTGATATTGACATCATAAAGATGTTCTAGAGATGTCTATACGAGGGAGAAAACCAAACTCTAAGATTCTTATGGAAGAGAAATCGATACTTTCAATTAGTTTAATTGATATCATCCGAGGAAGATAAATGCATAAACCCTAAATCTAAAGAGTTCACTAAAGGGTTTACTGATTTATGTTCAAATAAACAACAATTTGACTTACTAGTTTAGGTTTCATAAATAAATTTTACCCTAAATTGAATTAGCATCGACTGCGATACGATAAATGGAACTACAACTGTGAGTAGTATATGAAAAGCCGTATATAAAAACATCAAGGTATTTTGCTTAGTAACTTAAAAATCGTTTTATCACTAACACCAAATTAGCTTAGTCGATTATATGTGACAAAGATGAACCTGATTGATTTCAACGAATAAGACTTAGAATTTGTGTGACTGCTATAAATCAAATGAAACAAACAATTCTACAAGTGAAGGTTTGGAGAATAACATAATAGAAAATTATGGGGGAGAAGATTAAGTAGAAAACGAACCTTGAATGCCAAAGAAGATTTAGAAAGGTGTATATGATGGAAAAACAAAACTATGTGATTCTTGTTTAAGAGAGATTCACACCTTCCATGAAATCGTATAGGTAAATGCATGAAGAGTGAAGAGGTAAAGTTGAAACAAAAATATGAAATTGATCTATCTAATTGGATGATTGGTGAAATTAACATTCAAAAGTTTATTTTTTTTATTTAAAATTAGATAGATAGATTAGAAAAAGTCGAAAAGGATACAAAAGAACTCATTTTTCCTCAAGAGAAATAAAGAATTCAATACACATTATTAACACACATTCATATAAACATTTAAAGTTAAATTAGTTAAGGTAATGGT
Organism: Pulicaria dysenterica; assembly: GCA_947179395.2. NCBI lineage: Eukaryota > Viridiplantae > Streptophyta > Magnoliopsida > Asterales > Asteraceae > Pulicaria > Pulicaria dysenterica. The sequence goes on along the minus strand of OX359293.1, from coordinate 12,063,694 downwards.
AACCAATAAAAATTTTAAACTATAAAACTAGATTAAATCTTGAATGTAAATATAAAAGATGATGTAGTGTAATTTACTCTTAGAAAAATGACATTTTTAAGGTTATAGATTTTTGTAATAAACCGACTTAAATAGAAAAAAGAAGAAATTCTGAAACGGGTCATGTAGATGGGCTTTGATGTCGGCCCACCCCCATTACCAGCCCATATTTACGAACAACACCTTTACTAGGGTTTCAGGCTTTCAGCTGCTGCTACAAGTGCATACACAAGAACCCTAACGGCCTAACCTTTCCTCTCATCCATTCCGAGCAGCAATCATGGTAAGTCACCTTTATCCTTACACAATCTTCGTTATCCTTTGAAGTTTTGCGAATGTTTTGATTTCAGTTTGCCAATTTCATGATATTTTACAGATTATCCCTGAGAAGAATCGTAAGGCAATCTCCAAATACCTCTTCCAAGGTTTCAATTTCTCTCTTTTTTGGTTTTTGAGTGTTCTTAGGTCTTTCGTGTTCTTTCAATGGTGACTAATCGTTTTTGCGTGTATATTGCATTCAGAGGGTGTTTGCTATGCCAAGAAAGATTACAATTTGGCGAAGCACCCAGAAATCGATGTGCCAAATCTGCAGGTGATTAAACTCATGCAGAGCTTCAAATCGAAGGAATATGTTAAAGAGACATTCGCGTGGATGCACTACTACTGGTATCTGACCAACGACGGGATCGAGTTCCTCAGGACTTACTTGAATCTTCCATCTGATATCGTTCCTGCTACTCTGAAGAAATCAGCTAAGCCTCTTGGACGTCCCATGGGCGGACCTCCTGGCGATCGCCCTCGGTAATAATTACCAAAGACTTCTATTTCTTGATATTACTAGGGTTTGATGACGTGGTCTAATTGTTTGTGATTGAATCTGCAGTGGTCCTCCTAGATTTGAAGGGGATAGACCGAGATTTGGCGACCGTGATGGTTATCGCGGTGGTCCAAGAGGGCCTCCTGGTGAATTTGGCGGTGAAAAGGGCGGAGCTCCAGCTGATTACCAGCCTGCTTTCAACAGGGTAATGTCTTCAACTTTGCATTGTTGTATCGTTTTGCTTTCTGATAATCTTGATTAGTAGTTTTACTTCTTCTATGGCTTGAATTTGAAATCTTCCTCAATTCAGAAGTTTCATAGGAATGAATAGAATTATAATCATCAAACGTTTTGCTTTCTGAGAATCTTGATTAGTAGTTTTACTTTTTCTATGGCTTGAATTTGAAATCTTCCTCATTCAGAAGTTTCATAGGAATGATTAGAGCTATAATTATCAAACGTTTTGCTTTCTGATAATCTTGATTAGTAGTTTTACTTCTTCTATGGCTTGAATTTGAAATCTTCCTTAAATCAGAAGTTTCATAGGAATGAATAGAGTTATAATTATCATACTTCTTTGCCATATTATGTTGCCTGAATGATCTAATACTTTGAGAGTAAGGTAACTGCGCTTCAAACGAGCTATAGATTACATGGTTGATATGGTTTTGTCTTGAATGGTTTTTTCTAGTCTTTAAGTTGACACCCACAATCCACAACCAGGATGCCTAATGAATTCTTCTTACTATTTCGACTGTCTGGTTTTCCAATTGCTTGTGATCATGTCATTGACAAAGATTTGTGTTATTATTCTTTTAGTTGCAATCTTTTTTAAAGCACATGTTGGTTGATTAGTTAAAGCTAGATGGTTTTGGGTAACTTTTTGGGAACACTGCTCTGCTCATGGGAATCATCAACAAAAGCTAGAAATTTATTTATAGTAATTGAACGTACTAGGTTCTATAGTGCCTGTTGTATGCTGTGATAGTTTTATTTAATCTTGTGCTGAAATAATGATTTGCAGGGTGCTGGTGGAAGGCCGAGCTATGGTCGTGGAGGTGGTGGCTTTGGAGGCGGTGCACCACCAAGCTCAAGTTTCTCTTAAACATTACAGTCGTAGTAGTTTTTTTCTGTTCGAATTTGGAAATGCCAGGATTAGCCGAATGCTATTATTGTAGTACCTGAGTTGTTTCTTGTTGAGCCAGATGTTCTTTTTGCTGTTCGAATTTGATAATATTGTTAAAGCATGGATTTTGTTCTTTCTTGTTAAAATGCTGCTACTTCTGAATCATTCTGTTTTCCAGCTTATTTTAGGTTATAGCTTTTGGTCATCAAATCGTTCTTACGGTGTTCTCATATTTGATTGTTTTTTTAGCCTATTTCCACTGACCCGAATGAAAAAAGCCGGATAGGCATCAACAAACAGCGTGTGTCGATTTTTGTTATAAAATCGCGCGATCAAGTTTGGCTTTGTGTAGAACACAAGTATTGTTTAATAGCATTTCTGCTAGGCACCAGTTTTTGCAAATCTTTGTTGAGCCTTCCTAGCCATTCTCAGGTGTATAGCATATCCCCATCTCCTCTTCTCTTTCTTTCCCTACAACTTGGTTTCCCCTACTTTATTTTTTTATTTTTATTCAACTTGATAAGAGAGAGAGAAAGAAAGAGAAATGGAGTGGAGAAGGTTGGGGAGCCAACAGAAAGGTTTGTTTTTCCTGGGATGGGAAGGGTTAGAAACCGAAAAACCAAATCTGAAAACTATAAAATCATACCGAAATCTAGGTTAGTAGAACTGAATGTTCTATTTTTTCAAATTTGATTAACCGAAGCTAAATAATTCGGTTATTCGGTTCGTGTGTCTAGATGAAAAATGCTTTCTTTCCATTTTCCACCCATGTCCACTTCCTTCTGGATGGATACTCGCGCACGGGATCTTTTTCAGCTGGAACTGCTATGTACATTTTTGATTTTCTATTCACACATGATTTGGCCTAGTCGACCCGATCATGATATTTCACTCATGATCGATTCTTGATTTTTAGAGACAGACAGTTGATTGAAAATTATAAATACTAAGTTTTTTTTTTATCATCGACTCATAAATTGTTATAAAAAACCAATACGTATAATTCACTTTTCAATACATTTAGTTATTAATTAGGTTGACTTGGTTTGAAATTTAATTGTTTATCACTTTCTTCACTTGATTTTATTCACGTCTTCATCGTACTATTAACCAGGTTAACCATCATAATGCCGGAAAGGAGAACCGGAAGACGGATCCGAAAAAGCGAAACAGGTGGTCGTATGGGTTCTCCTTTCCGGCATTAAGTTTAAAATGATTTTTAAAAGCCAGATCCATTTGAACCTATTAGATTAAGCAAAACAAGAATTACAAAAGACAATAGTATCTTTAACTAGCTAAGTTCGTGATCTTGTACATTATCTTTCATACATATATTGCTAAAACTACGGGTGTTTGTGGATGGTACCGTAGAAATTTTGAGAAGGTGGCATAAACAGGGTGCCATGGTCGATAAATGATGGCGATGTCATGGTTGAAGGTTTGATCGAAGTACTTGATATTGGGGGTGGGAAAAGAGATGAAGGGGAAATCGGGAATTTTTTAGAAACAAGAGAGAGGAAACTTTAGTGGGCCATGTAAGTTTTAACAATTAAAGTAAAAGACTACATGTGTCATGTTTTCAAAACACACGGATAACAATTACAATTTGTAATTAGAAATTAGAATGACATAATTATTTATTATGCTTTTTTTTACATGAGATTTAAGAGAAGTCAGAGTTTTGCGTTTATTTTTTTTACAATAAAATAAATTTATTAAATTTATTACTATAACTTTATTTTCAGAGTCAGAAGTTCATTTTTACAATAATTTGTTTTTCAAATATTTCGTTTTTTACTTTTTACGATACTTTCTTTTCCTTTCTCTCGAGATATATAATTCATATAGCAATTAGTTAAAAGTTTAAAACTATATAAGCTATCTTATTTATAGATATGACAAGATATCAATTATAGATTTTTATAAGTTGGATTCTATTTATCTTTAGAAGTGGGTTGCTCTAACAACTACATAAATATAACAATTTAGTAAATAATCTTAATTAGATCAAAGTAATTTAGTTAATTGTTAATCAAATTTTGTGTAAATACTGTATCAAATTAATGATTTTGACGGAATGTAACAAAAAAAACCAAATTAGATAAAAAGTTTTATCTTTAAAACCCGACGCGAAGCACCTCGTTATGATCTTCTGTGGTGTTTATTTCTTTGCGTGTGTAGGTATATAGATGAGAAAGAACATGGAGAGCAAAAACTACCAATAACACAAAAAGATATTTATATTTTGAGTGTTCTGCAGTACAAAAAACGGAAATAATATGCACTTTGATCCACATTAGACAGCAAAACACTAAAGAGACTCAAAAGACATTCATGCTGAAGCAAAGAAACAAAAAACAAACGCAGACCCCCAAAGTGTTTAAACAAACAAACTTGCTTAATCCACTTCCTCCATCTTGCTTTCTTCAGCAGCTTCTTCCTCCAAAGCAGGCATATCAGCATCCTCACCACCACCCTCTTCCTCCTCAATGCTCAGACCCAATTTCAACATCCTGTGAATCCTTCCTCCAAACATGCTGGGGTCCTCCAGACTAAACCCAGATGTCAGCAGAGCAGTCTCAAACAGCAGCAACACCAAATCCTTCACTGATTTATCATTCTTATCTGCTTCAGCCCTCTTCCTTAGCTCCTCCATGATCGGATTATCCGGGTTTATCTCCATTGTCTTCTTGCTAGACATGTATGACCCCATGCTGCTGTCCCTCAATGCCTGCGCCTTCATGATCCTCTCCATGTTCGCGCTCCACCCGTACTCGCCCGTCACCAAGCAACACGGTGACTCCACTATCCTATCAGAAACCACCACCTTCTCCACCTTGTCTCCTAGTATCTCCTTTATTGTCTTGCAAAGATTCTCGAAAGACTTCTTTTTTTCTTCTCTTTTTTGCTTCTCTTCTTCTGTTTCGTCTTCAAGCTTCAAACCCTCTTTGGTAGCAGACACCAGCTTCTTTCCATCGTATTCCTTTAGCTGACCCACTGCATACTCGTCAATCGCGTCCACCATGAAAAGGACCTCGTACCCTCTCTTCTTGAGTCTTTCCAGGAATGGAGAGTTCTCGACAGCTTTCTTGCTTTCACCGGTGATGTAATAGATGTCCTTCTGGCCCTCTTTCATTCGAGTAACATAGTCTTTCAAGCTAGTCAACTCATCACCGCTTTTTGTTGAATGGTACCGAAGTAAATCTGCAAGCTTTGCTCTGTTCTGGCTGTCTTCATGGATGCCCAGTTTCAGATTCTTGGCAAACGCCTCGTAGAATTTGTTGTAATCTTCTTTGTTTTCGGCAATCTCGTTGAACATCTCGATGCATTTCTTAACAAGATTCTTTCTTATCACTTTGAGAATCTTGTTCTGTTGAAGCATCTCACGAGAGATGTTGAGTGGCAGGTCATCAGAATCAACTACACCCTTCACGAATCCAAGATACTCGGGAATCAACTCTTCACAGTTGTCCATAATGAACACCCTCCTCACATACAGCTTTATGTTGTTCATCTTCTTGCGAGTGTCAAAAAGATCAAATGGAGCTCTCTTTGGCACAAAGAGGATAGCCTTAAATTCCAGCTGCCCTTCAACCGAGAAATGCTTAACTGCTAGATGCTCTTCCCAGTCGTTGGTGAGGCTCTTGTAGAAAGCAGCGTACTCATCTTTTGTTATCTCCTCAGGCTTGCGCAGCCAGATTGGTTTCTGTTTGTTGATAAGCTCCCACTCGTGAGTAACTTCCTTGATCTTTTTCTTCTTCCCCTTTTCCTTTTCTTTCTCTTCATCCACCTCCTCAACATCACCCTCTTCCTCCTTTTTGGGTTCATCATCTTCGTCATCGCTGATCTCCTTCTCGGTTGTTTTCTCGGTCCAAAGGTAGATAGGGTAGCTAATGAATTCTGAATGCTTCTTCACAAGATCCTTAATTCTTCTTTCCTCCAAATACTCCAGCTAAATAAAGATCCACAATAATTAAGCAATCCCAGAATATAAAATCAAGCATCATTATCAACATCAGATGCAAAATTACAATCAAAAGCATTGTAGAAATCGGTTTGTATATATAATACCTGGTCCTCCTTGAGGAAGAGTGTTATCTTTGTTCCTCTACCAAGCTGTTCACCTTCAACATCTCTTGTGACAGTAAACGAGCCACCAGCTTGAGACTCCCAGATATATTGCTCATCGTCATTGTGTTTTGTGGTGACAATGACCTTCTCGGCGACGAGATATGCAGAGTAGAATCCCACACCAAATTGTCCGATCATGCTCACATCAGCACCAGCTTGGAGAGCCTCCATGAATTCCTTGGTGCCAGATCTCGCAATTGTCCCCAAATTGTTCACCAAATCTACATGCAATAAAAATTAAAAAAGTTTCACGTCAACATTTGTTTGGACTCGTAAGATTTGAGAATCAAGTATCATATGTACGTAGTGAACACCCAGGCAAAGCCTATCATACTCTGACAATTTGCTCGTGGCTTTGAGGCATCCGTTTCAAAATCACTGTTATTACCACGGTGCAAATTGCCAGAATCTAAATACCATCAACATCAGGGAATCCCCTGTTTTGCAATGCAATTAACATATAAGAAAACAGAAAAAGCCAGTCTTCAACCGTCTAATTACGTTTTCCCAATCGAAACTAATCCAAAACCCACATATTCAAAGCAGGACATATGTTTTAACACTACTATTATCAGCACACATGTATCTACAATTGACAGCAAGCATTAAAAACATTACATCAACAAAACAGCGAGAGTAAGATCAATAGTTTACCTGCTTTAGTCATTCCGACACCGCTGTCAATGATGGACAAGGTTTTATTCACCTTATCGGGGACAATCCGGATGAAAAGCTCAGGTTGCGCATCGAGTTTGCTCTTGTCCGTCAAGCTCTCGAACCGGATCTTGTCCAACGCATCAGAGGAGTTGCTAATCAATTCACGAAGGAAGATCTCCTTGTTGCTATAGAACGTATTGATGATCAAACTGAGTAACTGGTTGATCTCCGCCTGGAAAGCGAACGTCTCCGCATCAGCCATTTGTGCCTCCGCCATCCTTACCGATCAAACCAAACGAAATTGAAGGGAAATCGCTACAAAATTTGAGAGCGCGGGAGAGTAATGTTTTCAGATAACGAAACAATGAAATCGACCTGGTGTGAGAGAAGAATGATGAGGATGGTTTTATAGCGAAGGAAGAAGGTTGTGAGGGTTCTAGGAGGTTCCACTGTGCGTAAGAAATGGGTTTCTTCTGGATGCTTCTACGGTTATCTTTCTGTCTCTGGTTCTTTCTACCCACAAATATACAATTTTTCTTTTTATATTACACGATATCTACAAATGACATTACCTCGCAACTATACACTTTTTTTTTAATTATACGAAAGTTATAAAGTGATATAATAACAATAATTAATCTATCAAATCGGATATAAGAAAAGTAAAATGTAAATAGTTATATATTAATTTAAACTTAGAGAAAATTATAAACCGACAACTTATCAACTTTTTAGTTTGATTCAAGTACGTGTTTTAATAACAACTTATTACTCAATTTCTTTGTATGTATTTTAGTAGTTACTAGATTAACTATGTGTCCTCGAGTCATATTTAATAAAGAAAAAGTAAAAAAATAGTAAAAAAAAATGTAGCGAACCCGACTCAACGCTCCTAACCGGGGAACCAAACACATCAACCGCGCGGGTGGGTGAGCGGGGTAGCGGTCCACCGTTGCGCCAAAGAATCCATGGGATACACCGGGAAAGTGATCACCCTCGTCGTACGAGGAACATTGGGCTAGCCAAACCCTAAATACCAATCAGGTACCGTTGACACTATCATCGACCCGCAAGCCTCAAGGCATCCCAGCCCACGTGCTAGCCTCAAGGCAACCCAGCCCATGTGCTGACCTCGTTCAAGGACTATAAATAGCCCCCCATATGCGGATCCGATCACAAACACATAGCTGACCCATTTTGGGCCTCATAGCGCACATACACAAAATCATATCATAATCATGATTTAATTATTACATGTTTCATATACATTACATATCAGTGAATTACTTGTACATACTAATAAGATGTAATATAGTTATATTAATTCTTATGTTATCTGACACTCACCCGTAGAATTTAAAGAAGACAAATATAGTGTTCGGGGTCTACTTGATCCTCGGATGTACCTAACATACCATTATTTATATTTAGCAACCAAGTAATAAAGTACAATAACCAAGCTATTTCATAAACAAATCAAAATAGACCCGACATGTCCAAGTCATGTAAACTATCTTATAACACATGTTTAACTAGCATATAACCTATGTACATGATTCATAACATGTGGAAACCAACTTGACATGCCTATGGTTCCTTAAAGTCAATTTCATGCTTTAAAGTGTGTAATTTAACACATAAATTTACATGTATAGCATCCAACATCAAGCCACCTATTCTATATCATATAATCATAACTCAATCTTTAAGAATGTAAGTTTTCTCCAAAAAATTCTGCTCAACACATAAAACTAGGTAAAAAGCTCAATTTTGACCAAACGAGTCAAATAACCATCACTTTGACTCTAACGGATCGACACCAAAACGCATTTTTTTGAAAAAACTTTCTAAAGACATCTTGTTCCCCTTATGATGAGGAGTTGGTCTGAAAATTTTGACGTCCTAACTCAGAAAGACGACCAAAGTCAGCAAAAGTCAACTTTACAAAAATTTCGGTAATTTTTAGCAATTCAATCCCAAATCACTTCTACTCATTTTTCATTGTTTACTAACATCATTTAACACTTGTAGAAGCTATATAACATTTACTTCACTCACTCAATTATATCAAACAAAAATCCAACTTAAAGTAACAAGGGAATGTCCAATTTAAGTCATTTCTTGAAATTCATCAAAACTAACACTTCTAATCCATAATTCTTACTTAATATGATTTATAGAAGATATAGGAACTGATTGAAACAATAAAAACACATTTAGAATTATTAAAACTGAAACGCCCCAAGGTTTAAAAGCTCCCATTATGTGTTTCATAACTTAAATATTAAGTGTTTATGTGTTTAATAAATGCCATTATGTGATTATGTGATTATGTGATTCATGTTTTTATGAGTAAAATAAGTTGAGGGGCTGAATTGTAAAACCAAGAAAGTTACAAGTCAAGAGACCATTTGTGTCATAATAGAAATTGTGGATATATATATGAAGCTATGTTTGACTTCAATGTAGTCAAAACCAGGAGAAACCATATTACACCCACGATACACACACTTCTCTCGTTTTTTATTCTGATTTCAATCCTAAGGGGAAGATTATCATCTGAAGTTGAGTTCTTATTGATACTATAGTAAAGGTATGTGTTCTTATTGAGTTTTGAAGAGTTCTAGGTCAAGAATTTGGGTTCATGGCTTGAATCCTTGAAGTTGTGTGTGTTTGTTGTTTGTGATGTTCTTTTATGGTTCAAGGGGTTATGGTTTGTGTTAATAGATGTTATTTGGCTAGAAAACGTGTATAGAATCATTGATTGAGGGTAAAACCTCGAGTTACAGTTGCTGTCGTCGAACAGAGCAAACTGTTCTGCTTTACCGACTGTTCCTACGGCCGCAGGGATTATTCCCTACGGGCGTATGAAGGTATTTTGGTGTTTTTGGAGTTTTGTCTCCTACGGCCGTAAGCAGGTGTTCCTGCGGGCGTAGGATTATATTTTGTGGAAATACCGTCTAAGGACGAAGGAATATAACCTACGGGCGTAGTGCATGTAGCCTACAACCGTAGGAGGTAGAGAACCAGTCCTACGGGCACAGGGTGGATCCCTACGGCCGTTATAAAGAAAACTCCTGCGGGCGCATGGATAATTCTCTGCGGCCGTAGGGAGGCCCAGAGCCACAAGGTGTTGTTTATTGTTTCGTGTTCAGTTTAAGTTACCGCCAAGTGTTAAGAAGTTAATATAGCACTCGTTCATAAATTGTAGGCGTTAAGAGCTTGACGTCACACTAATAGGAGTATATTTGCTTAGCTTCTGATAAGGTGAGTATACCTAACTATATTTAGTTAGTACATATGCATGATTTACGTAAAAGAATGTGATTTCACGATACCTGTATATGTTATGTGTATAAGATGTTTACTTATGTTGTTGATATAACGATGCTCAAGGAAATACAATATTTAGCTAAGAGTAGCTTTATACTAAGAAAAGTCGAAACCTAATTACGAGTAGTCGTATTGGGAATTCAGAGAGAAATAAAGAGGGGTATATTGAGATCCTTATACCCAAGAAAGGTGTCAGGGGTTTGACTACGCGCGAGGTGTGGTCATACCTCGTGACGAGTTAACCGTTTATGGTTTACAGGCTGTAGCTGGGATGTAAAGCATCCCGAGAAGAGTACTCACGCCTTATATGTTTATCTGTTCAGTAATATGCTCACTAAGCGTTAGCTTACGTTGTATGTTTGTTGCAGGTATAGCAGGTAGTAGCAAGGGGAAGGCCCCAGCAGTGTAGCTTTTCGGATAGCTCCGAGTATTTTGTTTAAACACTAACACTACTTTGTTAAATCCATTAGCGTTAATGTAACTAGATACTTATTTTGGTAAACTCGAATCTCTTTTGGGAACGCTAATGGGACAGTTTATGTATATATATAGTCTTCTAAGAAATGTGGTGTTACAACTTGGTATCAGAGCAAGGTTTGAGGGATTAGGCACACATGAGTGTGATGTCTAAACTTAAACCGTGGTTTTGAGATAAAGTGGAGCTATCCCTGGGGCAGTAACCTTGGTGAGCATATTTTAGTAAGACGTTATGAATTGTTAATTGTTTTATGGTTTGAGCATGAGTAAGATGTTTATGTTTACATACGTGACCTGAGCTTGTGAATCTGGGTATTCCATGACGGCACCAAGAACGGGTGTGTATAATGTGTCCCTTACAGCACCTGGCCAGTGTGTGTAAAGAACATATGGTATGCAGTTGAGCTTGAGATTGTCATGGCAGTGCCTTGTGAATCAAGTGATGGGTAATACGTGATAGTATGAGTTATGTGAAGGAAATAAGGACTGATTATGATAAATGTAGTATTGATAATATTACATACCTTGTTGTGAAAGACAGTGAAAGTTGTTATTGTATGATATGTTAAAGCTTCCTACCTTTCAGATGGAACATATAGTAGGGACCAGTGTGGACCCAATCCAGCAGTCTGGGACTAGCGGATCCCAGGAGAACAGAAGCACATTTGTTTCAGATGCGATTCCTATAGCGACGGAAAGACCTACGGGTAACACTTCAGGGGGAGCAGGCACCGAGGAGTTGCATGGTTCAAAAGGTGACAAGGTCTAGGAAATAGTATCAGTAGAACTGGGTAAAGCATTACAAGAGAACGTTCCGTATATTATCAACCAAGTAGTCGAGCAAGTCTCGGGAAGAATGGAAACGATTCTCCAACAGCGAGTAGATGCCACAATACAAGCTGCTATGATTCGTACACCAATAAGAATTGAACCCACTCAGGGTTGCAGTTATAGAGAATTTTCAGCATGTCTGCCATCGCTGTTTGAGGGGGTTACAGATCCCATTACTAGTAATAGATGGCTGACAGCAACGGAGGGAGCTTTTCGTACTAGTGGATGTGTACCGCAAAAGAGAGTATTGTATGACGCGAATCTGTTGCGCAGGGCGGCTAAAGATTGGTGGACAATGATATTACAAAGGAATGGAGAAGCACAGGCCGAGGCAATGCCTTGGTCACAGTTTAAGGAGATATTTGAACTGCACCGAGGGCTCGTGTGGAAAAGATTACGGAGGGGTTCTTGACCTTGAAACGGACAACAAAGTCAGTGGATGAGATGAATAAGAAATTCCTGGAGATGTCACGGTTCTGTCTGAAGTACGTGGCTACGGAGCCGATTAAGATGCAACGATACATTTCTATTCTTAGGAATGATATCAGAGAAGTGTTAGCAACTGCTACGTGTGCTACAGCGGATGAGATGATAAGTTTAACATGGAAAAGAGAACAGGAGCTGATTAGACAGGGAGTAATTAGAGGGAAGAGGAATAATGAAGTCGCGAGCTTACTAAGTAAGAGGCAGGCGGTTACTCCACAGCGAGGAGGGACAACTTACCCACCAAAATGTGCAAAGTGTGGCAAGAACCATCCTGGAGAGTGTAAAGCGGGGCAACCCGGTTGTTTTAAGTGTGGGAGGCCGGGGCATCTAGCTAAAGATTGCAAGAGTCCCCTGGTGGTGTGTTATAACTGCTACCAGCCAGGGCATGTTAAGTCTCAATGTCCCAAGCCTCCAGCTTCAGAGAGAAGGCCTGTTAACCCTTCACCCCCGGTTCGAATCAACGAGGGTGGAAACCAGAGGACCGATGCACCCCGTCAGAGGGGCAGAGCCTTTCAGCTTACGGCTGAGGAAGCCAAGGTGGAGCCAGATGTTGTAGCAGGTATTTTTGTTGTTAATAATATGCCTACTCTTGTTTTGTTTGATTCTGGTGCAAGTAGATCTTTTGCTGCTATTTTGTTTTGTGCCCAGTTTATTGTTCCTCTTGTTAAGTTAGAATTCCATTTGGAAGTAGAAATAGCGGATGATAAAACCATGACCGTGAGTAATGTGTATAAGAGCAATGTGATAGAGATAGATAGTTGTAAGTTCCCGATTGACCTTATCCCTATTGCAATGAAAGAGTTTCAAGTAGTAGTTGGTAAGGACTGGTTAGGTCTGTACAAAACTCAGATATTTTGTGATCGAAAAACCGATCGGGTTCAGACCCCAAGTGAGGAAGAGTTGTTGATTCGAGGTGATAGTAAGAGAGTAAGTCTTCCAGTTTGTTCATTGGCGAAAGTTAGAAAGTACATATTACACGGTTGTACGGTGTTCTTAGCATATGTGGAAGACACCAGCATGGAAAGAAAACCACCACAAATCCAAGACATATCGGTGGTTTGCGAATATCCAGATGTGTTTCCCGATGAGTTGCCAGGGATTCCACCAGCTCGACAAGTGGAATTCAAAATCGATATACTTCTAGGAGCAGAACCGAAAGCAAAAGCCACATCCAGACTGGCTCCGCCAAAAATGCAAGAACTGATGACGTAGTTACAAGAATTGATAGATAAGGGCTTCATCAGACCTAGTAGCTCGCCATGGGGAGCACCAATCTTGTTCGTGAAAAAGAAGGACGACATGTTCAGAATGTGCATAGACTAACGAGAGCTGAACAAAGTTACCATTAAGAATAAGTACCCACTTCCCAGAATAGACGATCTGTTCGATCAACTACATGGTGCCTCTTGGTTCTCCAAGATAGAATTGCGGTCGGGGTACCATCAGTTAAAGATTCGAGAGGAGGATATAGCCAAGACAGCTTTCAGAACAAGGTACGGGCACTTCGAATTTGTAGTGATGCCATTTGGTCTTACGAACGCGCCAACAACATTTATGGATTTGATGAACCGAGTTTGCCGGCCGATGCTCGATAAATTAGTGATTGTATTTATTGACGATATTCTCATCTACTCTAAGACTTCAGAAGAACACGGTGTTCATCTCAGAGAAGTGCTAGAGACTCTACGCCGAGAAAAGTTGTACGCAAAGTTCTACAAGTGCGAGTTTTGGCTACGAGAGGTACAGTTCTTTGGTCACCTTATTAACCAGGAAGGAATCAAAGTAGACCCTGCCAAAGTGGAGGCTGTAATGAAGTGGGAACCACCTCAGAAACCTACAGAAATCAGAAGTTTTCTTGGATTAGCCGGGTACTACAGACGTTTTATACAGGATTTTTCCAAAGTAGCAGTACCTCTAACTCAGTTAACAAAGAAGAGTGTAGAGTTCAAATGGAGGGAGGAACGGCAGAAAGCCTTCGATACTCTAAAACTCAAGCTGTGTAACGCACCAGTTCTTACGTTACCAGATGGGATGGAAGATATGGTCGTTTACTGCGATGCTTCGTACAGAGGGTTGGGTTGCGTGCTTATGCAGAAGGGGAAAGTTATCGCGTATGCTTCCCGTCAGTTGAAGATACATGAGAATAACTACCCGACTCATGATTTGGAACTGGCAGGAGTTGTCTTTGCTTTAAAAATTTAGAGACACTATCTCTACGGTGTGAAGTGTACTATTTACTCAGATCATAAAAGCCGTAAGTATTTTCTAGAGCAAAAGAACTTGAACATGCGTCAAAGACGGTGGCTAGAACTATTAAAGGATTACGATTGTGAGATTTTGTATCATCCGGGTAAAGCGAATGTAGTCGCAGATGCGTTAAGCCGAAAGTCAGGTACGATACAGATAAAGATGCACCATGCAAGGATGTCAATTATCACTCCGATACTTGATCAAATTAAAGCAGCACAAACCGAAGCGGTCAAAGAAGAGAATCAAAAGAAAGAACGCATCAAGGGTCAGGTACCAAAGTTAGTAAAAGATAGTCGAGACCTTCTAACTCGTTATGATCATATTTGGGTACCTAGTTTCGGGGATGTACGACAAGTTCTGTTAGAAGAAGCACACCGCTCTCAGCTTTTTATTCACCCAGGAGCTACAAAGATGTACAGAGATATGAGAATGAATTACTGGTGGCCAGGTATGAAGCGTGAGATAGCAAGATTTTTTGAACGATGTTTCACTTGTTTACAAGTCAAAGCTGAGCACCAAAAGCCACATGGGAAGTTACAACCACTTGATATACCAGTTTGGAAATGGGAACATGTGACTATGGATTTCATTACTAAGTTACCTAAGACTCCTAGAGGGTTTGATGCCATCTGGATAGTAGTTGACAGGCTCACGAAGAGTACACATTTTATCGCAATAAAGGAGGCTTATTCTTCTGAAAGAATGGCAGATGTCTATATGCAAGAAATAGTTTCTAGAGACGGAGTTCCTGTCACAATTATTTCAGATAGAGATACCAGATTCACTTCTAGATTCTGGAGCAAATTTCATGAAGACTTGGGAACCAAACTACATCTGAGTACCGCGTTTCATCCATAGACAGATGGTCAAAGCGAGAGAACTATACAGACATTGGAGGATATGCTCAGAGCTTGTATCATCGACTTTGGTGGTAGTTGGGATACGTACTTGCCATTAGCCGAGTTCTCGTATAACAACAGTTTTCATTCTAGTATTGGCATGCCGCCATATGAGATACTATACGGCCGAAGGTGTAGAACTCCTATTTGCCGGGGTGAAATTGGTCAGAAAGAACTGGGTAGTACAGAGATAGTACAGCGAACCACCGAGCACATACAACAGATATGCGAACGACTGAAAGCTGCCCAGGATAGACAGAAAAGCTACGCAGATAAACGACGATCACCACTAGAATTTCAGGTTGGAGACTATGTTCTGTTAAAAGTATCACCATGGAAAGAGGTAATCAGATTCAGAAAGAGGGGCAATATATGGCCTCGATTTATCGGTCCCTTCAAGATCGTTGCGAGGGTTGGGAAAGTAGCTTATAGACTAGAACTTCCAGAAGAAATGTCTCAGAGTCACAATACATTCCATGTATCCCATCTTCGTAAGTGTTTAGCAGACCAATCAGGTATTGTTCCTTTGCAAGACGTGGCGATTAATGAAAAGCTCAGTTATGTGGAACAACCAATAGCCATTTTAGAAAGGAAAGTGAAAACCCTACGTAACAAACAGGTAGGTCTTGTGAAAGTTCAGTGGCAGCACATAAAAGGATCAGACTATACTTGGGAGCCAGAAAGTGAGATGAAACAGAATTACCCTCAGTTATTTGCACAGTAGATTTCGGGGACGAAATCGTCCCAAGTGGGGAAGAGTTGTAACATCCTAAGGTTTGAAAGCTCCAATTATGTGTTTCTTAACTTAAATGTTAAGTGTTTATGTGTTTAATAAAATGCCATTATGTGATTATGTGATTCATGTTTTTATGAGTAAAATAAGTTGAGGAGCTGAATTGTAAAACCAAGAAAGTTACAAGTCAAGGGACCATTTGCGTCATAATAGAAATTGTGGATATATATGAAACTATGTTTGACTTCATTGTAGTCAAAACTAGGAGAAACCATATTACACCCACGATACACACACTTCTCTCGTTTTTTATTCTGATTTCAATCCTAAGGGGAAGATTATCATCTGAAGTTGAGTTCTTATTGATACTATAGTAAAGTATTGTGTTCTTATTGAGTTTTGAAGAGTTCTAGGTCAAGAATTTGGGTTCATGGCTTGAATCCTTGAAGTTGTGTGTGTTTGTTGTTTGTGATGTTCTTTTATGGTTCAAGGGGTCATGGTTTGTGTTAATAGATGTTATTTGGCCATAAAACGTGTATAGAATCATTGATTGAGGGTAAAACCTCGAGTTACAGCTGCTGTCATCGAATATAGAAAATTGGTCTGCTGTACCGACTGTTCCTACGGCCGCAGGGATTATTCCCAACGGGCCTAGGAAGGTATTTTGGTGTTTCTGGAGTTTTGTCTCCTACGGACGTAGGCAGGTGTTCCTGCGGGCGTAGGATTATATTTTGTGAAAATACCGTCTAAGGACGAAGGAATATAACCTACGGGCGTAGTGCACGTAGCCTACAACCGTAGGAGGTAGAGAACCAGTCCTACGGGCGCAGGGTTGATCCATACGGCCGTTATAAAGAAAACTCCTGCGGGCACAGGGATAATTCTCTGCGGCCGTAGGGAGGCCCAGATCCAGAAGGTGTTGTTTATTGTTTCGTGTTCAGTTTAAGTTACCGCCAAGTGTTAAGAAGTTAATATAGCAGTCGTTCATGAATTGTAGGCGTTAAGAGCTTGACGGCACACTAATAGGAGTATATTTGCTTAGCTGCTGATAAGGTGAGTATACCTAACTATATTTAGTTAGTACATATGCATGATTTACGTAAAAGAATGGGATTTCATGATACCTGTATATGTTATGTGTATAAGATGTTTAATTATGTTGTTGATATAACGATGCTCAAGGAAATACAATATTTATCTAAGAGTAGCTTTATACTAAGAAAAGTGGAAACCTAATTACGAGTAGTCGTATTGGGAATTCAGAGAGAAAGAAAGAGGGGTATATTGAGATCCTTATACCGAAGAAAGGTGTCAGGGGTTTGACTACGCGCGAGGTGTGGTCATACCTCGTGACGAGTTAACCGTTTATGGTTTACAGGCTGTTGCTGGGATGTAAAGCATCCCCAGAAGAGTACTCATGCCTTATATGTTTATCTGTTCAGTAATATGCTCACTAAGCGTTAGCTTACGTTGTGTGTTTCTTGCAGGTACAACAGGTAGTAGCAAGGGGAAGGCCCCAGCAGTGTAGCTTTTCGGATAGCTCCGAGTATTTTGTTTAAACACTAACACTACTTTGTTAAATCCATTAGCGTTAATGTAACTAGATACTTATTTTGGTAAACTTGAATCTCTTTTGGGAACGCTAATGGGACAGTTATGTAAATATAGTCTTATAAGAAAAGTGGTGTTACAAAAACATGAAAACCCAATTTCAAGTTCCATCCTCCATTAATGACGTTTTGAAGCTTGAATCATAAAGCACAACATGTAGCTATCAAAACCATGCTAAATCAATGTATAAACTATCATTTGCCAAATTAAAACACAAGGAAACATCAATTCTATTTGGATTACTTGTTTGACCCGTTTGACGACAATCACCAAATCTAACCAATTTCAACAATTCAATTCAAGAAATTAAGTTCTAATCACTTATAATTGATATAGAAACTGATTACAACAATATAATCCATCCTTTGATTACTAATACGATTTTGGCCATTTTTTACTTAGAACTTAAGAACATGGAACAAGGAGAATGAACTTACAAAAAAAGATGAGATGATAAATATAATGAAACAAGAACAGATTCGAACTTGAATTTGCAGTTGATATTGAAGCTTGATTAATCTATCCTTTGATTTCTCCTTCAAGAACCAAGTGTTGAGAAGGAAGAAGGATGTGTGTGTGTGTACATACGTATGTGTCTGTGTAGTCAAAGAGGGGAGACTGACTTTAGGGTCTAATATTATCCACAACAGGTATTTTGTTCCCCTTTTCAACTTACAACTTAATACTCGTTCAATCGTTTCAACTAACGAGGATATTTTCGAAATCCTTATTCAAAACCGTTTACTAATTTATTAATTTCACGTATTTTCGTTAATATTTTATAACTTCATTATTTAATTATTTTTATAATAATTTCATATTAATTTAATCAAATAAATTCTAATATTCATTATTAAATTCAAGATTCGAACGTACCGAACGTATATACGACTAGGCCCCTTTGAGGATGTTACAAAGTTGTACCTAATTATAGAAACTATATTTGAGAAAGATTCAATCTACCAAATACTATATGCTAGTAAAACAATTTGATTAGGGTAGTTAGTGGTATATTCACCATGTTATACTAAACTATGTTTTTGAGTTCTTATAAATAGGGCTGTAAATGAACCGATCGAACACGAACGAGGCTTGTTCGTGTTGGTTCGTTTAACTTTAGATGAACAAATAAACAAACACGAACGGATAAACGAATGGATTTCTGTGTTCGTGTTCGTTCGTTTAACTTTACCCGAACAAATAAACGAACACGAATGATAAACAAAGGGGCATGAGTATTCACTTGGTTTAAAAGATATGGCTAGTTCGTGTACATTTTTGTTTGTTCATTTACATTTTAGATGATAAACAAACGTAAACAAAGTAACACGTACTATAATACAAATCCAATATTATTATACACAAATAAATACAATATATAAACACACACACTTATTTAAATGAATAATTATATAAAGTATAAACGAACGATAACCGAACGTTCACGAATATAAATGAACAAACGAGATCTCTGTTCATGTTCGTTCGTTTTATTAAACGAACGGAAAATATCGTTCATGTTCGTTCGTTTATTAAACAAACGAACATATATGAACTTCCCGCCAAACAATTTCACAAACAGTTCATGAACATTCGGTTCGTTTACAACCCTACTTATGAATCTATTTTTTTAATCTACCAACCGAGACAATACTTTAGTAGGTTAGTTCTTATGAGTTATGGATATGTTTTCAATTAAAATTTTAATTGGAGCAACCCAATTAGGAGCAGCCCAAATGGGAGATTAGTAGAAACCCATTTATTAAAACAAAAACCCAAAAGTTGAAAAAATAATCCAAAAACCAAAAACCAAACTAAAAATCTAACATAAAACCGAAAACCGAAAATCAAAAAACCGAATGATTTTGGTTTTTTCAAAAACTGAAAAATTTTGGTTTGGTTTCAATTTTATCCCAAAATCAAACCAAATTAACCGAGCACACCCCTAGTTTATTGTTATAATGACTTGTTTATTGTTTTTGTCATTTTATGCTCGTAACAATTAAGAAATCAATCATGTGTTACAGGATTGGTTTTCATTAGGTTGTATGCTTGATTTTGGTTTAATTTTCATATTATGTAGTTAATATTGATTTTCATTCTTATGTTTTTTGTATTAATATTAATAAATATGATAGATGATGGTTAGTGCTTCTTATATTAGTTGTTTGAAAAATAATAAATATTAAACTTTAATAAAAAATAATAAATAATTGTAAAACATGAAAGAAATGATAAATTTGAAAAATAGCAATATCATTGATTTCTTGTATAAATCATCATCATTATTGTTACTTCACAAAAACGTATCCAGGTTGTTACGTTTTGTTAATATGTGGACTGAAATTTGAAACTTACCATTTAATATATTCAACTAAAAAACACAATTATCTTGACACATGACGTGACACATGTTTTGCTGATATGACATATAACTTGGATGCTGACATGTATTTTTTTTGTTAAAAAAATTGAAGATATAAATATAATAATAATAATATAAAGATTTTGAAATGAATTCTAGAATCTACAAGATAGATTCATGAGTTTAGATCCACACTCCTCTTGGTGCTTAATTTAGAGGCATACAAGATATATTTCATCTTCTACGATTTCAATCATCTTCATGACTCTTCATAAATCAACTCTTGCATTCTATCATCTTCAAGAACATTTATCTTCATCAGGTCTAGTTTCAAATTTGGGTTCCATTTGTTTAACTAAGATTTGAGTTGTGGGGTTTTCGTTTTGGGTTCGAATTTTGAACGTGAGATATGAGTTGTGGCATCATCTAGTGAGTTTAGGGTTTTAAGGGCCCGTTCTTGAATTGATTCATCTCCAAAACAAGGGATTTCATCTTCACCAATTCATCTATAGACACAAGGGATTTCATCTTCATCAAGTAAGTAAGGGTTTTAAAGAATGAAGATTTTCTGTTTCATATTTCGTTCAATCGATTTGTGTTCTTCATTGTTTGTCTTTTACTTTTTAGGGCTTCTTCATCGATTTGTAAAATTTTTTGTTTTAAATTTCATTTAATTGATTTATGTTATTCATTGTTTGTTTTTTTTTCTTCTCCATCAATTTGGGTTTTATCGATTTTGTATTCATTGATTCAATGAACTTCATCGATTTTAGGGTTTTCGATTGTTCTTCATGATTTATTCATACACATTGCATTGTTTTGGTCATCCAGCCACTCTTGCTGGTAGTTACAGTAAACTTGGGTATTTCTTGTACTTAAATATCGAAACCGTATTCATTAGGATTTGCATTCAAATTTTCGTAGGATTTCTTGGGATTTGCATTTAAAATGCCATGGAATGACATGTTTGGTTGGAAAATTCAAAAGGCTGGGATTTGAAATTTTGAACTCTCGATTATGGGATTTCTAATCCCACCAACTTCCTTGCTCGACTTCATTGACTTCATCAACTCTATAACTCATCGATTTTCTTCATCTTCACCGACTTTACTAATCATCCCATCATATCTTTGTTTTCTTGGCACCTCCCCAATGGTAACTACCGATCTTCACCATCACCTTCACCGTCGCTACTCACCTTAACCTGGTTGCTCAAAATCAATGCCCTAAATTACCATCATTGTTCAATTTCTTCGCTACTCAAACCACTATCGCTACTCAATTGATTCATCATCACATCCCTGTGCCCTATCTCTACACAATTGCTTTAATGTTGTTGGACCTAATATTTAATCAAAATACAAGTTCAAGTGTTGTGTTATACGTATGTGTGACAATTTAGTGTGGGGCGGCAGTTAGTGACAGCCACCACAGGGGCCTATAAATAGATATCTTGTATTGACTTTTACACATGCAATTCCAAGTGTATTTTCAGTGTTATAATCTTTCATGCGTGTGTTTATAACTTTATATATCTTCACACATGCATACATATACATGGTCCTGTGCTTATTTCTATCGTGAGTTTAGAAGATGGTTTCTTGCAATCAAGAGTCAAGAAACGTGAGGCCAAGATAGGATAAAAGTTCAACAAATGTTACCATCCCCAGTGCCTAGTTGGTCCTCTATTGCTTCATTGTCGCCGTTATGCCATAAACGTTGCTCAATTTCTTGCCCTAATTGAGCTTCATTTAAAAAAAGCCCATTAAGTTTTAAGCCAACCAAACATTGGATTAAGTAGGAAATCAAGTTTTAAGACCTTTGTATTTTAAATCCATAACCTAAATGTCTCTTAATATAAAAACAAATAAGAAGATTTATGTGTTATTTGTTTTCGAAGACATAAATGTCTTATTTAATAAGAAAATATAGTATAGAAGGTCTTAAATATGAAAATGTCTGTGAAAAGATACGTAGTTATTTGCTTCTAAAAATAAGCAAAAAAAAAAAAAAAAGTTTTATGTTTACGAAAAACAAACAAATTTATAAAAAACGTCTACGAGATGTTTAATCGAAATAAAAAAAACTTATTAAAACGTCAAGACATTTTTTAAAAGTAAAACCTTATTTTGAAAAAGAAAGAACTAACTTTTCCTTTTTATTTTGAGCCAAACAAGAAAATCCAAGTAAAACATGGGAAAGAAATGCCGATGCTCCTGCATCACGGTGTCTGGTGCATTTTAGCAGCCCTCAACAGCCCCCGAAGCCGTATCAGATCGTCGTCTCTCCCCTCACCTCCCAAGTCAAATGTCCGACTCCACAAATTCAACAGTTTCATGGCCGGCGGATACATGAGAAAGAAAGCCGGTGGTAAGCGATCCAACCTCCTCAAACCCCAACATCAACCTGCAATGCCTCCCACTTCCAATTCTCCTTTTCGAACCAGAAAGACCGTCGTTCTCGTTTCAGTCTTATCGGCTATAGCCGTGATTGTCCTTTCTTGGAACACTTGGAGTTCCTTCCGCTCCGAAGCCCTTGTCTCTGACCAGATTCACTCCTTCGAAGTCGTCAACGAGTTCCCTCACGATCCAGATGCTTTCACACAGGTCAGTTCTTCATTTAGGTCTTTCGATGCATTTCATGATTGTTCATCTCATATCTATTTTATTTCTACCAATGTAACGAATCTAGATGTCGATTATGTCAGTTTTCAAGTTCCGAAACAATTTAAAATCGATTGTGTAATTATGATCAGAAATCGAATTGGTGATCTTTGTTTTTGGCAATAGAGAGAGTAATTCGTAAGTGTGCTGTAACAAGTGTTCGATATAACGTTTGATGCTTTTTCAGGGGCTTTTGTATGGAGGGAAAGATACCTTATTGGAATCCACCGGCCTCCATGGACGAGTGAGTTTCGATCCTTATCAAATTGGCAAGCTTCACGTAATCAAATTAATAGATAATTCTAGGATCCGAACAGGAGAAATTCGCATTGTATTTTACAAAATGCTTAAAAATATGACTTACATATGGTGTTCTCAGATATAGAGAAAACTTATGATAGTGTGCCTAGGGAACTCATTTGGAGGACTTTAAACGATAGAAAGATCCCAGGGAGATATATTGGAGTCTTACAAGACATGTATGAGGGGGCGGTGTCCCGCGTCAGCACCCCGGTAGAAGACAGTGAGTACTTTCCGGTGCTACGGGGCCTCCACCAAGGATCTGCACTTAGTCCTATTATCTTTGCAATCATTCTTGACCAGCTAACAAGAGAGATTCAAGGAGCCGTCCCATGGTGTATGCTATTTGCAGATGACATTGTTTTGGTTTCTGAGTCTATAAAGGAGCTAAACACTAGATTAGAACAGTGGAGAGCAGCACTAGAGGACTCGGGTCTTCGGATTAGTAGAGTTAAGTCCGAGTATCAACACTGTCACTTTAGCAAGGCCGTTATCAATGTGAGCCAAGATATTCGCTAAGGAGATCACATTTTGAGACCCCAAGAGTCCTTTAGGTACTTAGGCTCCATTTTACACAGATCGGGGGGTTAGACGAGGATGTTACCAACCGTATTCAAGCAGGGTGGCGGAAGTGGAGAGCTGCAACAGGAGTTCTATGTGACAAGAAAGTACCGCTAAGGCTTAAAGGAAAATTCTACAGACTAGCTGTTAGACCCGCCATGCTATATGGTTCTGATTGTTGGCCTCTGAAAAAGGCTCAAGCAGAGAAGATGAAAGTGGCCGAGATGAGTATGCTTAGGTGGACTTGTGGAAAGACCTTTTTGGATAAAATCCCGGTGGGTGTTTTTAGAAACGTGTTAGGAGTTACTTCTATTGTCAATAAGTTGAGAGAATGGAGACTGCGATGGTTCGGACACGTTAAAAGGAGGCAACCTTTAGCGCCAGTTAGGGGAGTTGAAACGATTGTTGTCGATGGTATTAAGAGGCGTGGTCGGCCTTGTTTGAGGTGGGAAGATAAAGTTAGAGCCGATATACAACAACTCTCTCTCCATGAGGACATGATTTCAGATAGGCTCTCTTGGAGAATGAGGATTACGGTACAGGGTTAGGTTTAGCGTATTTGCTCTTGGTAGCTTAGGGATTAGGATTAGGATCGGGTTTGTCGTTATATTTTTTATTTATTGTTTGGACCTTTTGTTTCAATAGATTTCAGACTTACCTTTATTAGTGTTTTTCTTTGTGTTGTCCTTTTTCTTTTTTTCTTTCTTTCTTTTTATTTATTTATTTTTCTAAGACTATTTTTATGTAGTCGTTTTCTTTTCCTATTTACTTAGTTATTTATTGATTTCTGTTTTCATTGTTGGAGGTCTTTTTCAGGAAGCAATCTCTCTACCTTTGGGTAGAGGTACGATTGTCTACTTACTACCTCCCCCATACCTCGCTGATCCGAGATTGGGTATTGTTGTTGTTGTTGCTTAAACATATGACTCATGTTGTTTAACTCTTGTAAATTGTTTGACTTCACCAGAACTGAATATGGTTTTCTTGTCTAGCATATAGGATGGTGATTGCATCATAATACTTTAACTACTTGCAATACAAAATTAACCTTGCCTCTCAGCTTCTGACTCATGTATGATTTATCCATTGATGTTTTCTTTTCCCAATTCCAGTCATCAGTTCGGGAAGTGGATCTTCGTAGTGGAAAGGTACATTCTTTTTCAGCATTCGAAGCAGGTTTTGTCAATGCTATGAACAATGGGTTATATAAGTTTATCTTTCAAGAAATGTATGAAAAAATCTTTAGTGAAACTCAATCATTAATCTTAAACTATAGTATCCGAAACTTGTAGGTGATTATGTTCTTTTTATACCCAGGTCAAAGCCCTGCGAAGCATGGACAATTCTGATTTTGGAGAGGGTTTAACTCTTTTGGGTCAAAGGTCAGTTCACAACCTTTTGTTTTGCAATTATAATGACCTATGGTATGATATATGTTAACACACTTCTTGCTTTGTTTTTAAACTTATGTAGTCACAGTTTTGTATTTATGATCTGCTGTACTTCAGAGTTGACCAGTTGATGCCTAATGCTTCTTATTGTTTTCTTTACCACTTTCAAAATACTAGGAAACCTGAACCATGCCCCTTCCTTATTAAATTATCATCACCCAAATTATGACTAGGAACCCACTTAGATTTCGGGTAGGTATGAAGTTGTGGTTTAGATTATGTGCAGTGATCACCATGCATGATTTTTCATGTCTATTTGTGCTTGCAGCTGCATTTCTTTATGCAAATATCTTTGAAAGTTATGCGATATGTTTTTCCTTGGTTTCTTTATGCAAAAATGTTATTCCTCGGTTTCACGATTAAGGGCCTCTTTTGCTGATGTAAAAATCTATGTGTTTTTTGTAGGTTGTATCAAGTAACTTGGTTGGGGAAAACTGGTTTCATATATGACCGATATAATTTAAGCAAAGTTTGTGCTTCACCTACATTCTTGCATAATTGGTTTTCATTCATTAAATCTTTTGCATGTGTTTACATGCTGCATATGAGTAACTAGTAAAAGAAGTATCACACTGTTGATTTTGTCGGATTTCTTGTCAGATAATTATTATGTTCTTATTACCCTTGATTTTGAGTATATTTCTATTCTCTTTATATTATGCAAGTGTTACCATGCTTCCATATTTCCATATTATGTTACACAATAACCACTATCCATTTCGTTTACCATCCTTAAATTGTTACTTGCTTAGGATCTTACATCTTAATATTCATTGCAGTTGAAAAAATTTACTCACAATATGAAAGATGGTTGGGGATTAGCAACTGATGGGAAACTACTCTATGGAAGTGATGGATCTTCTTCCTTATATCAAATGAACCCTCGAACAATGAAAGGTTTATTCTTGTACCCTTCTCAAAATTTATGTTTCATATTTCTTCTAAACTCAATATGGTCCAAAGGTATAAGGACCAATGAAAGGTATACAGATTTTGTTATGTCTTTGATTTTTGGACCGTTTTACCGTTCTCATGATATCTTTGGGTTATAATCTGATCTTTTTCTTCCTGTTGGTGCAGTTTTAAAAGAGCATTTTGTTAAATATAAAGGTCAAGAAGTGCATAACCTCAATGAGCTAGAGTACATAAACAATGAAGTTTGGGCAAACATTTGGCAGGTATATTTCTGCTCCAATACTCGTATTATGTTAATAATACGTGTGATATGTTTTTCCATATGAAATTAAAATGTTGTTGCTTTTGCAGAGTGACTGCATAGCTAGAATCTCACCTGTAGATGGAACTGTGATTGGATGGATTCTCCTTCAAGAATTAAGGTGCTCCTATACACTCTTTCACCTATGACGCAACCATTTTCCGCGTGATTATCATTAGTAAAAACTTGGTTTGACACTTGTTATGTGCACAATTGTTGCATATTTGATTCAACTAATCATCTTTTTTTTTTCTTTTTCTTTTCTTACAGTGAGGGGTTAGTAGCAGCTGGAAACAAAGTAAGCTTATGTTCTTGAACTGTTTTGTGCTCCATTTTCTTACTGCAAATATTCAAATTATGGAAGCTGTAGTTGAATGTTCACTTGTTTTCAGATTGATGTCTTGAATGGTATAGCATGGGATGAAGATAAACAACGTCTTTTCGGTAAGCTTCCAGAGGAGTCTAAAGTTTATTTTTGATGCTCTATATCAAAACCTTATGAATATTTTTTATTCAAAAATATAGATTATTATTGAAAATTAAAAATTATATGAATTTTTAACCATATTTGACACAGTAGCTGTTATAAAAAAACTAAAAATTTGGACACACCAACTGTCTGAAGTCAAGCCAGTCCAGCCCATACAAAAGTTTTTAACCAAAACACATGTTGGCATTGTTCCCAAACCTGTTTGACCCGCCAATTTCACCACCTCTAATATAGACTATTGGACATATGATTTGTTGCAGTGACCGGTAAACTCTGGCCAAAGCTATACGAGATAAAGCTGCAGCCATTGAAGAAACCATTGCGGGCGCCTATAGAACGTCTCTGCTTGCGGGGCCCTGTTCATTTCTAAAGGAATTAACGTAAAGAATGGTGTATTATATCCTTTACAAGTCTCGTGTTTATCGTTTATGTATCATGTTGTCATGTTATTTTTGTCATTCGAGTAGATGCCAAGTTTATACTAGATAAGAAAAGAGGAGAGAAACTTCAGATCTTTAACTAGTGATTCTTCTCTAGATATTGATATATTTTAACACAAACAGAAATTAAGTGTTTCACGCGTCATAAATGTATTTGCCACTATGGTTAAATTGGGTCGGATTCGGGTCAGGTTCTTGTCGACTCAATTTTGACCCACTTATTTTCGTATCAGGTTCGGGTCGAGTACGATTTTCCGTTTCAACTATGCTTTTCTTTATCAAATTTTCAAATTTCATGTTT
Organism: Pulicaria dysenterica; assembly: GCA_947179395.2. NCBI lineage: Eukaryota > Viridiplantae > Streptophyta > Magnoliopsida > Asterales > Asteraceae > Pulicaria > Pulicaria dysenterica. The sequence continues at coordinate 12,036,517 of OX359293.1, read as the reverse complement.
GTTTTCCAACATTCGGTAAGAATTTCGAAAATGAACTTTGTTGTAACTTCAATATTTAATGTTCGTTTCGATTGTATATGAACATTAAATTCAATATTTGTTTTTGTTTGATTAGAATTTTGATTTTACTTTTTTATTCAACTGATATAAATGAATGTAATAATAAACCGTGATGTACTACTATTCTATCAAGTACCACCTATCATTAAATAGAATTATGAATCAAATTAAAATTACTAAAGTAAAATATTTGATTTTACTTTAGTAAAAAGACCAAAATAAATCATATATCAAGTAACCAAATGTTAAAAGACCAAAATCATATAGTTAAAATAATCAATATCAAAATAAAATCAAAAACTATTGTTCTAACATAAAAATTTTATTGTTTATTTAAAGTTTTTAATATTTAAGGGTTTAGTACTTTTGTTTTGCTAGTTTTATTGTTCTAAAATGTCACTTAATTTTCACATTTAATTTTAGAGTAATTTACATTTTTGGTCATTGTGATTTATCTAAAATAACGGTTTTGGTATCTGGATCTGAAAAGTTACAGGTTCAGTCCCTTCTGACCCGACTTCATTACGCTTTTGGTCCCTCAAAAATTTGAAACATCTAAAATGCCCTTATCTCTATTATTTTTTCTTTTCTTTATTTTAACTAATTTTAAAAATTTAATAATCTCTAAATTATATTTAAAAAAGAAAATAATCTCTTTCACTCTTCATCTTGTCTTTGCTCTATTTACTTTTTGGGTATGTTTGGTGAAATTGGCTGTGGCTGGGGCTGAGGTTGATTAATTGAAACTCCCAAGCTCAAGCTATAACCTACTTGAAAAGATTTTTATTTTGAGGGCTTATAGGGGCTTACGAGGGCTTATGTTTTTAATAATCCCCTCATCCAAACGAGGCTAGAGGGTTGGAGATTATAAAAACAAGAATCTCAAGCCTCTATAATCCTCTATAAGGCCGTCGCCAAACACACCCTTTATCTCTACCACCACATCTACTGCCGCCGGCGCCCTATTAGGGTTTGGAAATCGATTCACTGTGTGTGACTTTTAGATATGTTGTTTACGTGTGTGTGTGTGTTCGATTACGATTTAAAAAACCAATTGAAGCTCTTGGTTCTAGGGGTGTTTGACGGCGTATTAGGTTTTGGAAATCGATTTGGGGTTTAATATTGGTGGTTATTTTAAGAAATTGATTTAGTTTTAATATTGCTGGGTTTGGAAATCGATATGGGGTTTATAAATCAATGTGGTGTTCGATTTGGTTTGGAGGTGTTCGATTGGGGTTTTATACTAGTAATTGTTTTGTTGAAGAGGAAGGAGGCGCTGATGGGTTGAAGATGAAGATGGTGTCGACGGTGGTGGTTGATGAAAATAAAGGAGGCAATGATTGGGTGAAGATAACGTTGGGGGTGATAGGATGAAGATTAAGGAGGCGATGATGAACGTGGCGGTGATGCTTTGAAGGCGGTGGCACTGGTGATAACAATTTTTTTGATGAAGGAGGTGGTGATGGTGGTGAATACGAAAATGGTGGTTGAAGAAGAAGGTGATGGTCATGGTGGTTGGGTGTGACGGTGAAGGTGGTTGTTGTAGATGAGATGGTGGTGGCTGCTGTAGATAGAGATGGTGGTGTGGTGGTTGTTGTAGAAGGAGATGGTGGTTGTGGAGGTGTTGCTGAACCTACGGAGAGGAGGGAGAGAGAAAGAGATGGAGGGAGAGGGATAGAGAACCGCGGGGGGTGGGGGGGGGGGGGGTGGGTGGAGACCCATCCAAATAATTTCTGATATATTTTAAATTTTTATAAAAACATATAGTATTTAATAATAATTAGAACTTGATTAAAAATTAGAGAAATTGGAGAAAAATGTTTATATTAGTCATTTTAAGTATTAACGAAAATCTTATAATGTTACAATTTAATTTTTAAACGGGTTATACGAGTCACTCATTTCCTTTGTCTTGAATACAGGACATGAAGTTCTAGGTGTCGCTACTAAATTCTAAATTGATCTATTTTGAATTCATGCCACTTTGTGCGTAGAATTCGGATCTAAGTTTTGTATCAACTCAAAAAAAATTTGTTAGCCATAGTATTTGGGTCATATTCATTACCTAAAAGACCTTAAATGTCAAGACATTTTACTTAAATCTATAATATAAAAAGCATCAAAGGTGATAATGCTACTAAAAAAAATCAAAGTGGCCTATGAAGTGACGTGTCACCCACAATTTCATACAAATTATGGTGGTAGTTTATGCCTTGGATGTGCAATCGACACGTTTTAAGCAATATTTTTATATTTTAATTGAAATGTTAATCGTCATAACCTAATTTTTAATTTAATACAAACAAGAGTTATTATAATGTATAAAACCAATAACAAAATAAATAATATAAAAATGATGGACTCATTGGCCTCAAAGGGTTATTATATCTCATTTTCTTGTCAAAATAAACTTTAAAAATAAGTATTAGCATATATCTCTAATAAACATTAAAAAGAAAGTAGAAAAAATAACCAAAGAATTTTACTCTCTTCCCTGCAAAATACTTTTAAAAGTCATATTAGAAAGTTGCAAAGCTTTTGTACCTACCTTTGTAATTCATTATTCTTTACGTAAGTGCAGTTTACTATTGTTTGATTAGTAATAGTGAAAGTTGTTTGACTACAACTCTGCCACTTGAGTGAAGATTAAAACCTATCCAAGTGATCCAACGGTGGCGAGCGAAAGAACTCCTCTTCTGTTAACGGGAAACATTACGTTTTGAAATTACTTTTCAAATATAATTTGCAAACATCTTGTCTGGTATTGTGTTTGAAAGTGTGATTTATATGTTTTTCTTCTTGCAAACACAATCTTGAAGAAGCAGGTTCACATCTATTTCTATAGATCAAGGTTTTAAAAGAAAATCTTTATGTAAGCATAAATCAATCCAAAATATTACAATGGTAAATCATTATCTTCTAATATATATAAAAGACTAATTAGGGGTAGAGACTGCTGTGGTTGGGAGCCATATAGGTCATGGGGCCATAAGGGGTGGGTATGGTGTGTATCTGGTGTTTTATGGAGGTTAGGAGGATGGAGGCGTTGCTCGGGTTACCTACCTTGTTCTAACCTTTTTGAGCCACAGAGTTTGTTCTTGTTAGGTTAGGGGTGTTGCAATATCTATTTTGTACTGAGTGGGGGTGAGTTTGATATATCTTCCTTTGTTTAGATAGATAGTGATACCCTGTTGAGCCTCAGAGTTCTTTTGTCAGATGTTGTTTATCCCCTTGATATTATGAGTGTTCCAATAAGCAACTATGACTGCGGTGCTTCTATGGGTTTTTGGTGTTATGGGTGATGTCCTGATCATGCTATGGGCAATGATATATGGTCGATCTTGTTTTTCCGGTCTGGTCGCTATTTTGAGTGCTGAGTCGTCGTGCGGTTAATATACAGAGTTGAAGATGCTTCAAGTTGAGTGATAGAGTGTCGGTGCACGAGCCGTTGTATGTGATGTTATGAGCCGTGGATCTGGGGTCCGCCGACGGCGTAGGAAGAGCGAGATATTTGGTTAGTGTGTGTGTGATTAGTGACATGTTTTGTGTGATATGCTACAGTGAGTTTTCATGATATAAGTGTGTAATTAAACACTTTGTGTGAATGAAATATTTATATTGGCTGTTCAAAAAAAAAATGATCTTGACCTTTCATTTAGTAAAATATTTAATCTGCCGTTCATTCTTGTAAGTTTAAAATTTTAATTTGGACTTTTTAGAGTCAAACTAATAATACTAATCAATGTAAATTAAGATAAAGATTACTTAAATTAAATTATAATATTTAATATAACATTTAAATTCATGTTTAATCGTATTTACCATGTGTTTTACATTTAATATTTTGATTTTGATTTTAATATTTAAGATAACCCTTAATTTTAAAATTTAAATTCAATAGTTTATAATTGTAACGATAATAACTGGCAACTTGTACAAAAAATATAATATTATGTTTTTGTCATCACATTATCTTTCTTGCGTCGACGCTTCCATCGCTGCTTTTGATGTTGACATCTTTTGTCTTTATTTTTTTAAACTCTCAAATATTTCACGTTTTATAATATTTAATATTTTTATTAATTTTTAACATTTATTATTTTTTAAACAAACTCTTATATTACACGGGTATTTAACCTTAACCAATGTGAATTATTATATTCGTGTCTTATAATTATTTAATATTTTCTATTAATTTTAATACTTATTTTTTTTGAATAACCCGTGTATCACACGTGAATTAATCTAGTATATATAATATGTGATTGGTAATTAAATGTTTTGGTTATAAATTAAATTATAATATTGAAAATGATATTTGGAATAGAAAATGGAGTAGGCCAATCCGTGTTGGGAGCATTATGAATTGAGAGACAAAAAGCAAAAAGGTCGTGAGGTGAAATCCACACACAATAAATTCAAGAGACGTGTACATTATTTGCAACATTTATAAGATATCTTATGTTTCATTTTTCTTTTTCATTTTTCTTTTTCAATTTAATTAATATATACTAAAAAAATAAAAATAAATTAAAAACAACTTGTGAGAGAACAATCTAAAGATATCCTTTCGACCCAATTCCGTATCTACGTTATTTATTTATCATCATCAATAATAATGGATATATAAATACTTGTTCATCTCTTCAAAAGATTTAAATTAAACCTTTGAGCAAATTAATTTAATAAAATATCAATCATAACTTTGAAAATTGATATAAATCACACCGAAATACAACTAATGTTACCTCAATTATTAGTGTATGCAATCCACTTATTTTTACTCAAGTAATAACATTCTTGTTCAAACGTTACTTTGTATACAACTAGAATTTGATAGCCCGCACGTTGCGTCGGGTTTTATAAATGTAAAATTTTATTATTACAAAACATCATATAACACACATTTAAGAATATTTTTAATTAAAGAAGACAAAAGTTGCAACATCAAAAGTTCCGTTTGTTCTATAATAACTTATTTACATCTTAAACAAACGATCAAATAATACATACCTACATAAGATCTTAGATCTTTTCTATAAATGAAGGTTAATAGTTATTTAACCTAAATTATAATGCCTACACAATTCAAAAATAAAGGTTAATAAATTGAACAACATAAGCATAAGCTTTAAAATTAAACTATTAAAAAAAATTTAGAGTTGAATCGAAATAGAGTTTAAATCAAAACTCTTTAATAAATAAATATATTAAATGTTGTTTACATAAAATTATAGAAAACATATACATGAAATTTGCATTAAGCAAGAAGAAAATAAAGAGGCGGACACAATGCTTTAAGAAAATAAAAGTTAAAAAAGGTTAAAAAGAATACAAAGACTAAAAAGAAGTTAGAAGGGTTAAAAATCTGAATCCATATTTCAAAGAAATTATAAGTTAAAAAAGGCTAAAAGATTTGAAAAAACACAAAATATTAGAAAAAGACAAAATAGAAAAAAAATCACAATTTTGTAAATGCTGGAATCGATCACAGGCCTTCCACGTGACATAAAAATGCTAAAAAAAATTGAAAAAACACAAAATAGAAAAAAAAATCACAATTTTGTAAATGCTGGAATCGATCACAGGCCTTCCACGTGACATATGAAGGGCTTGCCACTGCGCCCAGTCATCATTTTATAATGAAATGTGAAATTTAATATATATTAGGAAAATGTGATTTTTCCTGGTAAATGTATATTATATATAATACGACCTATAATAGAGGCTTACCAATCTTAACCGAACACCAATAATAATCTTTGGCTGCATTTGCATATTCGATATTCCAGTGACCTTCAAAATCCGACAACCATCAAGCTTAACTCCATTGGGGACTTTTATTTGTTGTACAAATACAAAAAGAAAGTAATTATAAGACTTTAATATGTAAAAATATATACGACTATTTATTTAGATCACATATAGTCATGACTACCATGAATGACTGTTACATCAGTAGCTTATGACTATCTTATGACTAAACGGTCATAATAATGACTGCCATAACTAATCTCCGCTACAATAGCCTCCCTTACCTACCTTTGGATTTTAAATAGGATAAAAATAGGCAGCTTTGATATATGCGTTAAGCAACCATGGAAAATGAGTGTTGGTTAACTTGTATTTTGTTACAATAAGGGCTTTATCTTGAAGGTCTAGTTAAAACTTGTACATATTCCTATCAAGCTATATAACGAAATTCCTTGCCTTTCAAAAAAAAATTTTAACTTTTTATTTTCTTCAAATATAAATTACAACTAGTATTTAAAAAGTAGAAATATAAATTTAACATTAAGTTGGATGTAGGGCTGTAAATGAACAAAACGTTCGTGAACCATTTGTGAAATTGTTCGGCGGGAAGTTCGTTTATGTTCGTTTGTTTAATAAACAAACGAACATGAATAATATTTTATGTTCTTTTAATTAAACGAACGAACACGAACAGAGCTCTCGTTCGTTCATTTATGTTCGTGAACGTTCGGTTATCCGTTCGTTTATGTTCATTTATATTTTATATAAATATATACATTTATATTATACGTGTGTGTTTAAATATAGTGTTTATCTGTGTTTAATAATATTGGATTTGTATTTTAGTTTAGTGTGTGTTCATCCGTTTACATTTGTTTATCACTTAAATGAACGAACAAAAATGTACACGAACTAACAAATCTTTAAACAATCAAACACACATGCTCATTCGTTTATCGTTCATGGTCGTTTATTTGTCCGGCTAAAGTTAAACGAACGGACATGAACATAGATTTCCGTTCGTGTTCATTTATTTGTTCGGATAAAGTTAAACGAACGAACACGAACAAGCCCCGTTCGTGTTCGTTTGGTTCGATTACAGGCCTAGTTGGATGGGTGTATTCTTTTTAACAAAGAATTGGATAGCTAATATACGCACATACAATTTAGTTTTTCACTGTTATAGGCAATAAAAAGAAAAGAAAAAGAAAGATCCGCTTGAACTCGTCATGGTGCTCACAAGTGAAGAACATTGGACAGCTTGTGGTTGATGAATGGACGATATGAGTAGGAGCGGAAACAGGATTTTGAGTGGATGGTGTACCATTAGAAAATGGTGAAATGGATGATAACACTGACTTACAAAAATCGAAATTTGTTAGTGCAGTAGTGTATATATAATCTGCAGGAAATTAAAAAGAATAGAAAGACAGACAGATGTTGAAGCTTGTATTAGATACGATTCCATTAAACATATTTTTCGTCTGTTCCCAGGGTATGACAACATAAACAGCCGTGCTGCCGGAGATGACACTTGCCTGAAAATATCACCGGAAATACAGTGCAGCAGAGAGTAGAGGAGACTGAGACTGTGTTTTTTTTTGTAACTTGAATCAGATACACAATGTTGTTTATGTATTGCTAATTGTAGTATTTAACTGATAATACATACTTAATACAATTAATTATGTATTCAAATGCATCAGTTACAGAATCGTAATTAACAACATTAAAATGTTGATCTGATGAAAGAAAAAACCCAGCTGCACATGCTTGAGATTTCGGAGCTGCATTCGTGTCCGCAGATCGCGCCCACACACGAGTTTGGTGGGTTTAGCCTAAGAAATCCATCATCAACACCCCCTCCGTGCGGGTAGGACTTGAAGTAAAACCATAGAAGAAGCTTGTAAGTCTCTTACATTTATAAGGATATAAACCTTTGAAAATTTACTCTAATTTCCGATGTGGGACACTTCCCACACCCATTTGGTTTTTGCGAGATTTCATTCCAAGTACTCAACTTTGAGTGTCGATATCTCATTCACATATTCTCCGTTGTGGACACATGATATATCGTTTCGAAGCTCTCATAAAAGAGAACACAAACTCACTAAGAGTTATTTATATATAACACATATTCATGTATTTCAATGTGTCCAATGTTAGTAAAAACACATATATTTTTACTAAGTTTTTTCAAGAATCCCCCACATGAATGGAGATCCATGTTTGCACATGAAGTCCATACAAAATTTCTAATAGTCAGATGCTGCATAGGATAGGTAGGTGTTACCCTTTGAACATTTCCTTATGAAACATACTTAGTCTCCTAACAGTCAGTAGACTCGATGTCTTTGAACTGAACCGTCATTTATGTAGACTACAATATATTACACACAGAATTCTTCCTAACAAGGTCATATCCTCATAGTCGTCTTCGTTATAGTCATGAACACTAGCCTGGTTCTGCGAGATTTATTAGGAATTACACCCTAACAATTCCCTTAGAAGTGACCCCACTTATCTCTCACATAGGTGATTCTCAATAACCATTAAAAGCCATAAACTTAACCTTATTGTCACTGATTTAGGAATGGGCTAGGAAGTTTATTAACCCCCCACAGTGACCTCCTTCATTCATACAACTAGATTATCCTTTTGAACCCAAATCTTGTGAACTCCAGTCTTTTTGGTAAGGTTTCCTTTGCATGAATTTTTCATTCAAGGGCTTTAATCCCATTCCTCTTGACGACTTGTAAACGAAATCTCTACTCAAGTCTTTTGTAAGTGGATCTGCAATGTTATCCTTTGACTTCACATAGTCAATCGTGATAACCCTAGTAGATAGTAGTTGTCGTATATGCCTACGTCTAATGTGCCTTGACTTCTCATTATACATTGTACTTTGAGCTCTTCCAATCGCCGATTGGCTATCACAATGTATACAAATAGCTGTTACCGGCTTAGGCCACCCGGGAATGTCCTCCACAAATTGACGTAGCCACTCCGCCTCTTCACCAGATTTATCTAAGGCGATAAATTCAGATTCCATCGTAATTGGATGATTTCCAAGATATAGCTGCACCTCCAAGTGTAAACACATATCCACTTCTAGATCTGGAATCTTTTATTTCAGATATCCAGTTTGCATCACTGTATCCTTCGATTACAGTTGGAAATCTGCCATAATGCAATCCATACTCACGACTGTATCTCAAGTACCTTAACAACCTAATAATACTCTTCCAGTGTTCAGAACTGGAATTACTAGTATACGTACTTAGCCTGGTCTCAGCATATGCTAAGTCTGGTCTCATAAGATACATTAGACTGCCAATGATTCTTGAGTATTCTACTTGTGCAACACTATTGTAGAGATTTACAGGGTACAAACATGCACACCGGAAATAATACAAAAAACTTGTAAATCCCGTTCCCAGGATCCTAACTGGATCAGGTGGGGAAAACAATATCAGAAATCATAACCAGATATAAAGATCATACAATACTCACAGGTTTAAAATAGGTTTATCTAAAAGATAGAAAAGATACCCTGTGACTGCTGAAGGGGGATACACAACTACTGCACCACGTGAACAGGCTGCTAGACCGCCTACCAAACAATACCCGAGAGTAGAAATCCCGCATGTGTGTAAACCGCCAAACGCCGCCAGCTTTGGCTAATCCCTATCACCGCCGAGGAAACCCACCACCGCAAATGGGGGTTTTCGGCGTAGGGTGTATATGCCGGAAAAAGGAGGGCCGCCGCGGGGCACCACCGCCGTCAGCCGTCGTCCGTCGCAGGGCTTCCGCCGAGCCGCCGTACGCCGCCGACCACCGAGTGGTGGTGGTTGGTGTTCGGTCAAGAGAGAGATCGAGAGAGATGGAGAGAGTAGTTCTTTTTGGAGGCTAAAACTAATATTTAGGATTAACTTAGAAAACTAGGGTTTTATCTCATTTAAATAACAATTTAAATGGACCAAGCCCATGGACCTTAAACCCGGTCCGTTTGATCAATTAACTTTGATCATTTAGCCAAAACAACCCCTCTAGTTTAGTTAATATTAATTAACCAACTGTTAATTAAATATTTTTCCCAACCAAACTTAATCTATTAAATATTCAACTAATATTTAATATTATCTTTTAATAATAAATATCCATTTATTATTTCTCTCTATTTTCTTATAATTAAACAACTGTTAATTATAACCTTTACACACAATGTATTGTTTCCTGGTTCATGATTTGGGTGTGCAGCTGTATGACCCTTTAGTGACTCATAGTGTCCATGGATGTGATGACACGTTTACACTATCACTGCATACAATCCTTTCAACTTTCTCCTTTATTTTTAGATAGACGTTGACTAGTATCGATCGGAGTTCTAGCTATACTAGTATCTCCTTTATTAAATTTCTCAAGAATCTTGTCCACGTAGTGTATTTGATTTAGCACTAACCCATTTTGGGTTCTTGTGATCTTGACACCAAGAATCACATTAGCTAAACCCATATCTTTCATGTCAAATTTAGAATTCAACATATCCTTTGTGGACCTTATTATTTTGTCATCACTGCTAATGATAAGCATATCATCAACATATAGATACAAAATAACATAACCATTATTAGCGTTCTTCATGTAAACACATTTATCACATTCATTTATTTTAAAACCGCTCTCTAACATGGATTGATCAAACTTTTGATGCCATTGCTTGGGAGCTTGTTTCAAACCATACAAGAACTTAACAAGCTTACACACCTTGTTTTCTTGTCCTGGGGAAACAAATCCCTGAGGCCGCTCCATGTATATCTCCCCTTCTTAATCCCCATTTAGAAAAGCAGTTTTCACATCAATTTGATGAATTAGTAGGTTTCTAATAGATGCAATGACAATCACCAATCTAATGGATGTTATCCGCGTTACCGGCGAATATGTGTCAAACTAATCTAGACCTTCCTTTTGTCTATATCATTTGATCACTAACTTTGCCTTGTATTTATCAATACTACCATCAGCTTTCATCTTTCTCTTAAAGATCCAACGGTAACCTAGTGGCTTGCAACACGGAGGTAGATCCACTAGTTCCCATGTATGGTTTTGTAAGATAGAGTCTATCTCACTCTTGATAGCTTCTCTCCATTGAGGTCCTTCAGAAGAAGTAACTGCCTCACAATAGGTCTTAGGTTCACTTTCCACCATGTAAGTGAGAAAATCGGGACCAAACAATTTTTCAACCCTAGCCCGTTTACTTCTTCCAGGTTCTATCTTTTCTTCCTCAGATTGAACTTGTTCATCCTCTCGAACAATTTCTTTATCTTTAGAAGATGAGATTAGAATCGTAATTCCATAATAGTGTTCTTGTTTATCTTAGGATTTTTAGAATCGTGTACAAGAAACCGATAGGCACTGCTATTTTGTGCATATCCAATGAATACACCATCCACTGTTTTAGGTCCTAGCTTTTGTACCTTAGGTGGTGGTACAACTACTTTAGCTAGGCACCCCCACACTCGTAAGTACTGATAAGAAGGCTTCCTACCCATCTAAAGTTCATACGGTGTTTCATCCTTTTTCTTGCGGGGTATCTTATTCAAAAGATAATTAGCTGATAAAATAGCTTCCCCCCACATGTTCTGATTTAAACCAGAACTAATCAACATGGCATTCACCATTTCTTTCAAGGCACGATTCTTTCTCTCAGCAATTCCATTTTGCTGTGGTGAATAGGGTGTTGTGAATTCATGCCGAATTCCATTTTGAGAACAAAAATCAGCAAATGGTGAAACGTACTCACCTCCCTTACCACTTCTACTACCTTGATTTTCTTGTTAAGTTGATTTTCAACTTCACTTTTATACAAGACAAACCTGTTTATTGCTTCATCTTTACTTTTAAGTAAATATATGTAGCAATATTTCGTGCTATCATCGATGAACGTGATAAAATATTTATTCCCACCTCTAGTAGGAACCGATTTTAAATCACACACATCCGTGTGAATCAAATCAAGGGGTTCGGTTATCCTATCAACCGATTGAAAAGATGATCTAGTAAGTTTGGCTTCAACACATGAGGAGCACTTGTGATTCGAGTCAATATCAAATTTTGGTATGCACTTTAGTTTAATTAAACGTCGTAAAGAATTAAAAGTAACATGTCCTAAACGCCCATGCCAAACATATGAAAACTCAAGCATATAAGCAGAAGTTGAACCAATTCTATTCATAACTTTTTCATCAAGTACATTCACTTTGAACATGTCATTCATGGCATCCCTTACCCACATACATACCACTTTTGGATAAAACAAACTTATCCGACTCAAACACAAACTTATTCAACAACCACCCGGAGACTAGATTTTTGAGAAGCTCTGGGACATACAAAACATCCTTGAACTTAAGTTCATTCCCCGAGGTCTTCTTCAAAATCACATCTCCAACACCCTTGACATCGGCGGTGGCGGCATTCCCCATGAAGAGCTTTTGCCCATCATCAACAACTTTGAAAGTGTTGAAATTACTTTTAACATGACACACATGACGGGTAGCTCCAGTATCAATCCACCATTCCTTAGAATCCGAACCAATCACATTCACCTCCGAGACCATGGCGGTAAGATTCATGGCCGAGAGATCCGTAATCATAGCCACCAAGTCCACATTCTCGTTCACCATGTTAGCTTGACGTGGATTGTCTTTCTTGGGAAATTCACAATCCGCAGCTTTGTGACCCGGTTGGTCACAATTGTAACACTTGAACTTCTTCTTGAAAGTTCCATTTTTAGGACCAAGAAACTTTGTTTTCCCTTTGCCTTTGTCAATCTTTTTGCCTTTGTTTTTGGAAGATTGACCAACTTCCACCACATTAGCCTTTGAAGATTCGGCACCATAACCTTCCTTCTTCAAAGCTAACCGGTTGTCTTCCTCAATACGAAGACGTACCACAAGTTCCTCCACGGACATTTCCTTTCGCTTATGTTTAAGATAGTTCTTGAAATCTATCTATCCCAAGGAAGCTTTTCAATGATTGTTTTGGAAAGTTTCATGATATATGCGTTTTTAGGCATGTTTTACATGCTAGAATACCCCGTACTTAGCCCAAATCCAAGGTGATTACTCCTATTATTGATACAATATGCTTAACATTCACCATGCAGGTTACAAAGAGCTTAAAGCAAGATTAATGGGCAAAATAAGGGAAGAATTGAAGAAAATTGAAGAATAGTGAAAAAGGGAGCCCTACGGCCGTAGAAAATAATCCCTACGGCCGTAGGAGGCTGTATTCTAGAATCCATCATTGCCTACCAGATCTTTGCGTGTCCCGGTCAGTTGGTTTAACATTGCGTGTGGAGAATATCCGGTCATGATTTCCTACGGCCGTAGAGGCTTATTCCTACGGCCATAGGAAGCCCACTTACAACAGATTAAATTCAGAATTCTGCCATTTTGCAAAGGGTTACCATTTTCAACTCCACTCCGGAAAAACACATCCATATACCCTCTCTAAAAATCCTAAAACTCCAGGGGACTTCTCTTGGTGATTCTAAGGAGGAGAGCTTGGATCTTGAAGGCTTGAAACAACAATTGGAGCTTGGATTCATTAGTTTTATCATTGCTAGCTTGGGTATACTCTTTCCATTTATTATATCAATCATGTACCCATGTGTTCCAGATGTTTTAGTGCTACTATTATTGTATATGGATAGCTAAACTCATTTCACTTGGGCCAAGATGATTCTTGGCTAAGTTATGGCAATATATTTGACTTTTATGTTGACTTGATTCATATATGCATGTTTGATCTTGAATACAAGTGTGTTTTATCAAATTAGTATGTTTAATCTTACCATGTTCATGTGTGATAATATGTATAGGATAACTCTTTCATGTTTAAGCATGTGGATATTCAAGAATGATGGTTGATTTTACTAATTCCATGTTGAGTTTGTTATTAGAAATGATACATCTTTCATGGTTGTCTTTATATATCATTATTGGAATATGTTTTGAATCCTTGTAGGTTCATCCATTTTTGGTCATTTTATTCATATGTTGGTTTTATGCATGCCTTGTGATTGTAGATGAAAATCTTGTCATTTGGTGTATTCATTGGTCTAACATGCTACAAATAATTAAAGGGTTCACAAAGATGTTTGTTGGTATGTTTAGATGGTGAAATGAACTCACATGTATGTCTTTGTTATGCTTGTCTTAGTGTTCAATGTGCATATCACATGATTCATGTTTTAAGAACTGTTGGCTATACTAGAAATGGTAGGTTTAACATGTTCATATCTTTAGTAATCATGTGGCTAATCATTAAAACCCCTTAATTGTGTGGTTTGAGTTTAGAGGAGTTTGTGATCCCATTGTACCAGTTTACATGTGTTTATGATCTGAGATTAAAGTCTAGATTGTAATTTGTTGTTGAATGCCTTTATGTTAGATTTGACTGTTCTGTCGTATTGGTTCCTACGGCCGCAGAGAGAAATCCATACGGCCGTAGGGACTGTACAATTGCTACGGCCGTAGTGAGAAATCCATATGGCCGTAGGAGGTTAATTTCACAACAGTTTGCTGTTTTTGTTTGTTTTAACTTATTTAACCACTTTAACACCTTTTTGGGTTCCGAGGACTACTGGATATGTCATTTGAAAAGATGTATGTCTTTGTAGTCTGATTTGGACGTGATTTGGTGGATTTGTAGTTAAATCCTTATATGTCGTTGCTTGCCTGATTATGTTTAATTGCTAAGTCTGAGTCTTGATAACTCGAGTGATGATTTCTGCATGATAATGTAGTCTTTTGAGTATTAGAACAGCATGCTATGCGCTTAATCTATTAAAGTCTTCATATTATGTTTTGTATTGTGTCATTGCCATGACTAGTCTCGATGATTCGAAAGCCTGAGTGAACCTGTTATCCTACCTGGTTGTCTTCAGTGTTAATCTGTTTTAGTTGCTGTATTTCCTGTTTAATTTAGTTCATTCTGTCACTTGCTTAATATTAATTCTGCTGATCAAACAACAATGAGACTTAAGTATTAGTAGCTTCCTGTCCTGGTGGAACGATATCCGGTCTTACCGAGTCTATACTACTATTGACCAGGTTATACTTGCCTGAGTCGTGTGTAGTTAGTAACATCGTTTTTTATAAATTTAAAACGAGGTTGTGTCCCAGCATTTTATAAAGAAAAACCCGCAGTCTAGAGCACACCAAGTTTTTGGCGCCGCTGCCGAGGACAGACAATACTAAGAAATAGTTTATTTGTTGATTTGATCTTGTTACTTGTTACTTGAAATTAGGTGTGCCTGATTAGGTAGTTCTTGCTTTTTCTCGCACCCTCTGTCAGTTTGTTCTATTATGAGCAAATTGAGCCTTTTCAAGAACCGGAGCGCGAGTTTCGACGACGCCGACGCCGTCAACGCCAACGCCAAAGAGAACGTTTACTAAACATGGCGGAAGAACCACCACCACCACCTAGGACACTTAACGACTATGTTCATCCGGATATTAAAAATATCCAGAACACCATCATTCAACCCAGGGTGGCAGCGAACAATTTTGAAATAAAACCAAATATAATTCAAATGGTTCAAAACTCCGTTCAATTTCATGGATTACTAGACGAGGATGCAAACGCTCACATCCACAGTTTTCTCGAAATCTGCGATACGTTTAAAATCAATGGTGTTACTGATGACGCCATTCGCTTGCGTTTATTCCCGTTTTCTCTCAAAGACAAAGCCAAGCTTTGGCTTAATTCTCTCCAGGTAAATTCCATTGCTACATGGAATGAACTTGTTGCCAAATTTCTAGCTAAATACCAACCGCCGGCCAAAATGGCCAAGCTGCGTAATGATATCTCATCGTTTCAGCAGACTAACGGGGAAGGTCTTTATGATGCCTGGGAGAGATACAAGGATCTCATGTGGAGATGTCCTTCACACGGATATGAGCTATGGAATCAAATTTTCATATTTTATAATGGCTTATCCGTTGTCACTCGGCAGATGATAGATGCTGCCGCTGGAGGTGCATTGGGTAGCAAAGACCCACAAGCGTGCTATGATCTTATCGAATATATGGCAACCAACAGCTACTAATGGAACCCCTCCACGAGACTGAAACCGCCAAAGAACAGTGGAGTTTTCAATGTGGATGCTTTATCTGATCTCTCTGCACAGGTAGAGAAGTTGACAAAGAAAATGGATCAGATGTGTACCCCTCCTAAACAGGTTACTTGTAATTTCTGCTCAGGGGCACATCCTAGTGACCAATGCCAGGAGGAAACTCCTGCTCACGAGGAAGTTGATTTCATTACTAATCAGCCGAGGTCTCAGTATAATCCCAATGCAACCAATTATAATCATGCATGGAGGGATCACACGAACTTCAGTTATCATAACCAAACTACTAAACCCCCTCCAGGGATTCCATACCCACAGAGACCACGTCATTCTCAACAGTTCGATCGTCAGCCTCAACAGTTGAATCGTCAACCGCAACCATATGAGCAACCATGTCAGTATAACACTCAACTACCGCTTCCTAATCAATCTGCATCATCATCATCATCTTCTTCAGTATCTTCCAATCTGGAGGATCTTGTGAAGCAATATCTGGCACAATCCGAGTTGCGTTTCAACCAAACAGATGTTAGACTCAATCAAACGGAAGCAACTTTGAGAAATCAACAAGCTTCACTTCAAAATCTCGAAAATCAAGTTGGCCAGATATCTAAACTCTTGTCAGAGCGACCACAGGGAGGTCTCCTGAGCAACACGGATGCAAATCCGAGAGCACACGTGAAGGCAATCACTTTGCGTAGTGGGACGACCACGGTACCACCATCGTTTCCCTCTCAATCCAAAGAAACTGAAAAACAGGCCCAATCGGAGGATTCTGACGAGGCGCATAACAGGCTAGACCCAGCAAGTACCGCGCAAGTCGAACCTCCGGTCAAAATATTTCAGCCTACCATTCCTTTCCCCCAGAGATTAAGGAAAGAGAAAACGGAGGAATAATATGGTAAGTTCCTAGAGCTATTCAAACAGCTCCATGTGAACATTCCATTTGTTGAGGCACTCGCACAGATGCCTAAATATGCCAAATTTCTTAAGGATTTGCTCAGCAACAAGAAGAAATTGGAGGACCTGTCGTTGGTGACTTTAAACGAGGAGTGCTCGGCCATTCTTCAAAATAAATTGCCAGCAAAGAAAACCGATCCTGGGAGCTTCACAATCCCATGTTTGATTGGTAATCTCACCGTAAACAACTCTCTAGCTGATCTAGGCGCTAGCATCAATTTGATGCCTTACTCTGTATTTTCTAGACTGGGCCTAGGAGAACCAAAACCGACTCGTATGTCACTCCAGCTAGCTGATCGTTTAGTCAAATATCCACGAGGGATAGTCGAAAACATCTTGGTCAAGGTTGACAAATTTGTGTTTCCTGCAGATTTTGTCATCCTAGATATGGACGAGGACAAAAACGTCCCACTCATTCTTGGTCGTCCATTTTTAGCTACTGCTCGAGCATTGATTGACGTTGGCAACGGAAAACTTACGCTTCGAGTAGATAAGGATGAAGTGACTTTTGACATCCAAAAGTCAATGAAACACTCAGCTAGCCAGGATGACACTCTTTATTTCGTTGATATCTTTCATCGTTATCCCGTGGATCACATTGTTCCAACTCTAGAGAAGGATGCGTTTGACACGCAAATCCTGGATGAGGATGTCTTGGATGTAGAGCAGGTAAAGATTGTTTCTGATGAGCTAACCAGCACTATTCCACCTGATGAGACACCTATCTCAGATGTTTTCGAGGTCCTTGAAAAATCCGAGAGCTCAGCTTCTCGACCATCTATTGTGGACCCGCCTTCTCTTGAACTTAAAGAACTTCCTTCTCATCTTGAATATGCATTCTTGGAGGAAGATTCTAAGCTGCTTGTGATAATAGCTTCTAACCTTACTGTTGATGAGAAAAGTAAGCTATTACAGGTTCTGAAAAATCACAAAACTACCCTTGCATGGAAAATTTCTGACATAAAGGGATTAGTCCATCCTTCTGCACACATAGGATTCTCACGGAGGATAATTATAAGCCGTGTGTGCAGCATCAGAGACGCTTGAATCCCAACATGCAAGAGGTAGTCAAGAAAGAGGTTATAAAGCTGCTGGATGCCGGCTTGATCTACCCTATCTCCGATAGTCCGTGGGTCACTCCAGTCCAGGTTGTTCCCAAAAAGGGAGGAATGACCGTCATTCTGAATGATAAAAATGAGTTAGTCCCAACTAGTACGGTCACGGGGTGGCTTGTGTGCAATGATTATCACAAACTCAATGATGCCACACGTAAGGATCATTTCCCCCTTCCTTTCATCGACCAAATGTTGGAGCGTTTGGCTGGAAACGCCTTTTATTGCTTCCTTGATGGATTCTATGGATACTTTCAGATTCCTATCCAACCGGAGGACCAAGAGAAGACAACTTTCACATGCCCTTACGGTACTTTTGCCTACCGGCGTATGCCTTTTGGGTTATGTAACGCTCCTGCAACATTTCAACGATGCATGACGTCTATATTTCATGACATGATTGAGGATTGTGTCTAGGTATTCATGGATGACTTTTCAGTTTTTGGAAACTCCTTCGATACATGCCTCCACAACTTAGAAAAAATGTTGTCTCGCTGTGAAGAAACTAACCTTGTGCTTAATTGGGAAAAATGCCATTTTATGGTACGCGAAGGTATAGTTTTAGGTCATAAAATCTATAGCGAGGGGATTGAGGTAGACAAAGCCAAAATCGATGTTATTGCAAAATTACCTCCACCCTCAAATGTCAAAGTCATTAGGAGCTTTCTCGGACACGCAGGGTTTTAACGACGCTTCATAAAGGATTATTCGAAAATCACCCGGCCGTTAACCCATCTCCTTGAGAAAGACACTCCTTTCATTTTTTTCTCCAGAGTGCGATCATGCATTTAATCTTTTAAAGGAGAAATTAACCAATGCTCCTATCCTGACGAGCCCAGATTGGTCGCAACCATTTGAGCTTATGTGTGATGCTAGTGATTTTGCGGTTGGTGCTGTTTTGGGCCAACGCATTAATAATCACTTTCAGCCGATCTACTACGCCAGCAAGACGCTGACTGACGCTCAAGAAAATTATACAGTCACTGAGAAGGAGTTGTTAGCAGTAGTCTTTGCGTTCGACAAATTTAGATCCTATCCGGTGTTATCAAAAACCGTGGTCTACACTGACCACTCTGCTCTTCGTTACCTTTTTGCAAAGCAAGATGCAAAGCCCCATCCCATTTGATGGATTCTGCTCTTGCAGGAATTTGACATCGAAATCAAAGACAAAACGGGAGCAGAAAATCTGGCTGCTGACCATCTGTCTAGTCTTGAAAATCCAAATCTGGAGGTGCTTCATGAATCAGGCATAAAAGATAACTTTCCTTATGAATTCCTATATGCCTTGACAAGCACCGAAGAAATCCCCTGGTACGCTGATTTTGCAAATTATCTTGCAGCCGGGGTGATGATCAAAGTCCCCTCACATCAACAAAAGAAGAGATTTTTCTCTGAACTGAAACATTATTTTTGGGATGATCCTTATCTCTTCCGGATCGGATCAGACCAAATCATTCGAAGATGTGTGAGTAGCGATGAAGCCAAGAGCATTCTGAAACACTGTCATATGGGTCCAACTGGAGGCCACAACGGACCTGGCTACACTGCCAAAAAGGTCCTCGATTCAGGTTTCTATTGGCCCACAATATTCAAAGATGCTCATCTATTCGTTAAAACTTGTGATGCCTGCCAAAGAGCAGGGAATATTTCAGCACGAAACGAGATGCCTCAGAATAGCATTCAAATTTGTGAAATCTTCGATGTTTGGGGCATCGATTTCATGGGTCCTTTTCCACCTTCGCATGGTTTCAAGTACATACTAGTAGCCGTTGATTATTTGTCAAAGTGGGCGGAAGCTCAAGCCTTACCCACTAATGATGCGAGGGTTGTTTGTGAATTCCTTAAGAAGTTATTCTCCCGATTTGGTACTCCGAGAGCACTCATAAGCGATCGGGGAACTCACTTCTGCAATGCTCAACTCGAGAAGGTGTTGAAACGATATGGGGTAAGTCATAGACTTGCAACTCCTTATCATCCGCAGACGAGTGGCCAAGTTGAGGTCACAAACAAAGGTCTTAAGAGAATATTGGAAAGGACAGTAGGTGGTAGCCCGAAGGATTGGGCTGAAAAACTGGATGACGCGCTGTGGGCGTTCCACACTACATTCAAGACCCCTATAGGTACAACGCCTTATAGGATGGTCTACGGAAAAGCGTGTCGTCTTCCCGTTGCGCTAGAGCACAAGGCCTACTGGGCTTTAAAATTGTTAAATCTTGACGTCTCTAGTGCTGGTGATAACCACTTACTTCAGATCAATGAGCTTGATGAGTTGCGGCTCCAAGCGTATGAAAATTCGAAGATATGCAAGGAAAGGACGAAGGCCTTCCATGACAGCCGCCTGAAGGACAAACAATTTCAGGTTGGTGATAGTGTACTCTTGTACAACTCTAGGTTGCGTCTCTTTCCTGGTAAACTGAAGTCCAGATGGGTAGGCCCATATGTTGTCCATACTGTTTACCCGCACGGGGCTGTTGACATCACAAACTCTGAGGGAGAAACTTTTAAGGTCAACGACCACCGACTCAAGAAATACATTGGTATCCCGCATTCTCCAGAGGAACCCAGAGAGGTTCTGAAGCTTCACCCCGCCGCACCTTAGTGGGGTGAGTTGGGTCTTTTACCGGCAGACCTTAAAGAACTGGATATGCTTTCCTCCGCTTCTTTTTCCCTCCTTTCTTGTCTTTTTCTGCGTACTCAATTGCCCTCTGATATTCTGCGCGATATTGTCATGAGACATGAGAAAAACGTGAGGAGAGACCAAAACTTTGCCAAGTTTCATTGAGGCACTTCAATCTATGCGGCAAAGAGGCGTGCCAAATATGTAGGGAAATGTTGGAAATGCAGTGCTCTGTTGCATGAGGGCGCTTGTAGGAATTTGCCGATGATATCTCAGTCAGAATGTGCCAGTGCCCTTCGAGAAGATCCCGTTAAGCTAAAAGCCGAGGGGGTCTTACGTCCTAAAAGTAACGCTGGTGCAATGATTGATGATTTGGTGAGTCTTCGGCTAAGCAAACTCGAGCCTAAGCCCCGTTAGAATCCCTAGGTCATGCCTATGTTCGTGCCGTATAGCTCCTCGTGTTTTCTCACTTCAGTTCTCATTTAGTCTGGAGAGACAGGAAAACACTCCGCATTTCAACGCGTTAAAGTGTTCGCTTACACACCGTACTAATAGTGTGTCACTTGTACATATTTCGGATATATTTTTATTGTACTTAGTTCCTTTTGCTTGCCATAACTAGTGATTTATTTTTGTCCCTCTCTATGTTTCACTTTTGGTTGAGTTATTGTTTTGCAAAGAATATTCGTGATATCTTGGCATCTCAGCTTAAGTGTGGGGAGGAAGCCATCGCCTTCAAATTCTTGCAAATACAGACACGCAATTGCTATTCAGGGAGTTCTTAAAGCTCTTTTCTCACACTTTATCGCTTACTATTAGTACATTGGGGACAATGTACCCTTTTAAGTGTGGGGAGGGGAATAATATAACATGCCTGCTATTCTGTGTCCTGTTGAAAACTCTTGTATGCTAACTATGCTTTAAACCTTAGAATTGATTTAGGCGTAAATTTTTCGCAAAATTTTATCATTTTGGACATGTTTAGATCTTCTCGCATGATAGACTTTAAACAAGTGACATTTCAGCTTTTATGAAGTAGATTTTGCACAAATACTTGAGTTTTAACAAGTGTTTGACTTCAATTGCACAAGCCACACCTGATATGCATTCCTGAGCATTTGAGCCACTACACTTCATTTCTTACATGATTAGCTCATGGAATTGCTCACTTATTTGCTGATTGTTGCTTTGATTGTAGAACTTGCTTACTAGTATGCATGTCGAGATCATGAACTAAACTGTTGCAGTTAAGTGATAGAAGCACTAGGAAACCCCAATTCAGCCTATATACTTTTATTTTTAGCCAATTTCTATATATTTACCCCTAGTTATCCACTTTGAGCCTAAGCCTTTCTTTTCATTACCCATGTTTATCCTGTTTTGGTCTATTTTATTTTTAAGCTTCCAGAATCAGTTTGACGATTTTCATGCTGCTTAGTTCCGTTGTATTTTTGTTCGTCAGTTGTTCATGCGCCGATTAGTGGGATATGAAAAATACATATGTCCCTTGGTTTGTTCTGGTTATGCTGCATACAGCTGAGCTTTTTGAAAAAATCCAAAAAAATTAGAAAAAGAGAAAATTGAGAAATTCAGTTACTTGGCATGCTTTCCTTGGCTATTTTTGAGCCTGTCATACATTGAGTAGTAATTCTTTGTCGGTATTACCTGGTTGTTAGCCATCATTCAGAGAATTCTGATTCCATTTCTACTTGATGAACTGTACTCTCGCCAAAAATACTGTGTAATTCTGTATTCCTTCAATAATAGCAGCTTTGACGATTTTAAACTTGATTTCTGGATTCTATTTTACCCACTTTTATATATTCCCATTCCTATCCTTAGCCCTAGCCACATTACAACCCTAACAAAGTCTTCTTGATAATTGCATATGTTTATGTTAATTGATGGAGATGTGATCTATGATCAAGCTTATACTAATCTTAGCTTCAATCTAGCACACGTGCACTTATACACTTAACCCTAATACACATTGAGTGCTAGAGTGATTTCTGGTGAGGTATGAAGTCAGATACTTGTCATAATTCATCTATGTGTGTTAAAATCTGCTTTTCATGGACGTTTGTTTTCGTTGTTGTGTTTGGCTGTCTGTTATGCTTTTAGATCTCTTCTATGTCGGAATGATACATGTTTGCACTGATTTGCTGCCTTTAGAAATTCTTTGGTTTTAGTTATTGCATTAGAGTTTGCTTGAGGACAAGCAAAGCTTAAGTGTAAGGATTTTGATATATGCGTTTTTATGCATGTTTTACATGCTAGAATACCCCGTAGTTAGCCCAAATCCAAGGTGATTACTCCTATTATTGATCCAATATGCTTAACATTCACCATGCAAGTTACAAAGAGCTTAAAGCAAGATTAATGGGCAAAACAAGGGAAGAATTGAAGAAAATTGAAGAATAGTGAAAAAGGGAGCCCTACGGCCGTAGAAAATAATCCCTATGGCCGTAGGAGGCTGTCTTCTAGAATCCATCATTGCCTGCCAGATCTTTGCGTGTCCCGGTCAGTTGGTTTAACATTGCGTGTGGAGAATATCCGGTCATGATTTCCTACGGCCGTAGAGGCTTATTCCTACGGCCGTAGGAATCCCACTTACAGCAGATTAAATTCAGAATTCTGCCATTTTGCAAAGGGTTACCATTTTCAACTCCACTCTGGGAAAACACATCCATATACCCTCTCTAAAAATCCTAAAACTCCAGGGGACTTCTTTTGGTGATTCTAAGGAGGAGAGCTTGGATCTTGAAGGCTTGGAACAACAATTGGAGCTTGGATTCATTAGTTTTATCATTGCTAGCTTGGGTATACTCTTTCCATTTATTATATCAATCATGTACCCATGTGTTCCAGATGTTTTAGTGCTACTATTATTGTATATGGATAGCTAAACTCATTTCACTTGGGCCAAGATGATTCTTGGCTAAGTTATGGCAATATATTTGACTTTTATGTTGACTTGATTCATATATGCATGTTTGATCTTGAATACAAGTGTGTTTTATCAAATTAGTATGTTTAATCTTACCATGTTCATGTGTGATAATATGTATAGGATAACTCTTTCATGTTTAAGCATGTGGATATTCAAGAATGATGGTTGATTTTACTAATTCCATGTTGAGTTTGTTATTAGAAATGATACATCTTGCATGATTGTCTTTAGATATCATTATTGGAATATGTTTTGAATCCTTGTAGGTTAATCCATTTTTGGTCATTTTATTCATATGTTGGTTTTATGCATGCCTTGTGATTGTAGATGAAAATCTTGTCATTTGGTGTATTTATTGGTCTAACATGCTACAAATAATTAAAGAGTTCACAAAGATGTTTGTTGGTATGTTTAGATGGTGAAATGAACTCACATGTATGTCTTTGTTATGCTTGTCTTAGTGTTCAATGTGCATATCACATGATTCATGTTTTAAGAAGTGTTGGCTATACTAGAAATGGTAGGTTTAACATGTTCATATCTTTAGTAATCATGTGGCTAATCATTAAAACCCCTTAATTGTGTGGTTTGAGTTTAGAGGAGTTTGTGACCCTATTGTACCAGTTTACATGTGTTTATGATCTGAGATTAAAGTCTAGATTGTAACTTGTTGTTGAATGCCTTTATGTTAGATTTGACTGTTCTGTCGTATTGGTTCCTACGGCCTCATAGAGAAATCCATACGGCCGTAGGGACTGTACAATTGCTACGGCCGTATTTCACTAAGAATCATTCCTTCAGAAAGTATATCATGCAAAATGACTTGAAGATCTTGAACTTGACTCATTATGGTCTTCGAGTCAACCATATTCAAATCCAAAAAAGAGCAACAACATGCTTTTTGGTTCCCGCATCTTCGGTTTTATACTTCGATCCAAAGACTCCCATAGTTCCTTAGCCGTGGTCACTTTGCAATAAACATTGTAAAGTCCATCGGCAAGCCCATTCAACACATAGTTGCGGCATAGATATTCCGAATGCTTCCAAGCATCCACCGCACTCACAGATTGAGAGTCGGCCTCTCCTTCAACAATTTGAGGAGCAACTTCGGTAAGGAACCGAGCCAAGTTCAAAGTGGTCAAATAGAAGAACATTGATAAGTGTTAATTTATACATATTTATCATCAAAATCCTTACCTTATTGCATAATTTATGATTAAAAGGGAACCCATTAATCGTGTTTATATATTTTTGTGTTAGGGAAGATAACTTGTGTAAACATGAGGAAATAGAGAATTATGCATCAAGAGGTTGTACTATACAAGTGAGCATAGCAGGACTATGAAGTGAACAACAACTTCATTTAAGTTTTATATTATAGAAAAGAATGGAAAAATAGTGAGCAATTGATTTGGAGGAGTTGGACTGCGCAGAACAATGAGAAAAAAAAAGGAGAACAGAGGGTTTCTTGGGGCTGCGCAGCAGAAAAGAAAAAAAACGAGGGTCAACAGCAGCAGCCATCTCACGACCTGGGGGACGTCATCACCTCACGTGCGATCGAAATTAGGCACGGGATCTATCAAGTTCAAGAGGGGCAGCGGTTTCTCTAGGGATACAAGCCTGATAACCGTCGATCGAGAGACTCTTGGAGGCGAATTGGGGACTGATTGCGATCAGAGGGCATGAAGCAAGGAATGAACCAGAAACAATATTAGTCAATTTCATCTCATTTTAGGTATTTCCTTTCGAATTTTTATTGCTCTTAGGTTTTAGAATCAGTCATGTGTGGCTAATTCTTCTTTCTAGCATTAATCACTTGAGATTTTGATGATTTATACCTAGAGATTTTGTTGCAATCGTGTGGAGATGAGTTTATTTGTTGGATTTCTGGATTGAATGTTTACTTCACTTGCAATGTTAATTAATTTGGCCAATTATGCAACGTTCTTGTGATTGATTGTTAGTTGAAATCTTAGATACGTAATTGTCTGTTATTTTTACAAAGTGACAGCAGAACTCTTTTGATTTGAATACGATTTACAAAACGAGTTCTTGAAATCTTGCAATCAAAGTGATGTTAAGCCGAGCTTACGAGCTTAACTTTTGAGTCGATGTTTCCAATCTGCATTGGTTAACTATAATTGGGTTATTGAGAGCTTATTCATCATTCCAATTGTAGTAAGACATTTAGCTGAAGAGCTTGTTTTAGCTGAAGAGCTTGTTTGGCTGTCTGTTATGCTTTTAGATCTCTTCTATGTCGGAATGATACATGTTTGCACTGATTTGCTGCCTTTAGAAATTCTTTGGTTTTAGTTATTGCATTAGAGTTTCCTTGAGGACAAGCAAAGCTTAAGTGTGGGGATTTTGATATATGCGTTTTTATGCATATTTTACATGCTAGAATACCCCGTACTTAGCCCAAATCCAAGGTGATTACTCCTATTATTGATCCAATATGCTTAACATTCACCATGCAGGTTACAAAGAGCTTAAAGCAAGATTAATGGGCAAAACAAGGGAAGAATTGAAGAAAATTGAAGAATAGTGAAAAAGGGAGCCCTACGGCCGTAGAAAATAATCCCTACGGCCGTAGGAGGCTGTCTTCTAGAATCCATCATTGCCTGCCAGATCTTTGCGTGTCCCGGTCAGTTGGTTTAACATTGCGTGTGGAGAATATCCGGTCATGATTTCCTACGGCCGTAGAGGCTTATTCCTACGGCCGTAGGAAGCCCACTTACAGCAGATTAAATTCAGAATTCTGCCATTTTGCAAAGGGTTACCATTTTCAACTCCACTCCGGAAAAACACATCCATATACCCTCTCTAAATATCCTAAAACTCCAGGGGACTTCTCTTGGTGATTCTAAGGAGGAGAGCTTGGATCTTTAAGGCTTGGAACAACAATTGGAGCTTGGATTCATTAGTTTTATCATTGCTAGCTTGGGTATACTCTTTCCATTTATTATATCAATCATGCACCCATGTGTTCCAGATGTTTTAGTGCTACTATTATTGTATATGGATAGCTAAACTCATTTCACTTGGGCCAAGATGATTCTTGGCTAAGTTATGGCAATATGTTTGACTTTTATGTTGACTTGATTCATATATGCATGTTTGATCTTGAATACAAGTGTGTTTTATCAAATTAGTATGTTTAATCTTACCATGTTCATGTGTGATAATATGTATAGGATAACTCCTTCATGTTTAAGCATGTGGATATTCAAGAATGATGGTTGATTTTACTAATTCCATGTTGAGTTTGTTATTAGAAATGATACATCTTGCATGGTTGTCTTTAGATATCATTATTGGAATATGTTTTGAATCCTTGTAGGTTCATCCATTTTTGGTCATTTTATTCATATGTTGGTTTTATGCATGCCTTGTGATTGTAGATGAAAATCTTGTCATTTGGTGTATTCATTGGTCTAACATGCTACAAATAATTAAAGGGTTCACAAAGATGTTTGTTGGTATGTTTAGATGGTGAAATGAACTCACATGTATGCCTTTGTTATGCTTGTCTTAGTGTTCAATGTGCATATCACATGATTCATGTTTTAAGAACTGTTGGCTATACTAAAAATGGTAGGTTTAACATGTTCATATCTTTAGTAATCATGTGGCTTCACCCCGCCGCACCTTAGTGGGGTGAGTTGGGTCTTTTACCGGCAGACCTTAAAGAACTGGATATGCTTTCCTCCGTTTCTTTTTCCCTCCTTTCTTGTCTTTTTCTGCGTACTCAATTGCCCTCTGATATTCTGCGCGATATTGTCATGAGACATGAGAAAAACGTGAGGAGAGACCAAAACTTTGCCAAGTTTCATCGAGGCACTTCTATCTATGCGGCAAAGAGGCGTGCCAAATATGTAGGGAAATGTTGGAAATGCGGTGCTCTGTTGCATGAGGGCGCTTGTAGGAATTTGCCGACGATATCTCAGTCAGAATGTGCCAGTGCCCTTCGAGAAGATCCCGTTAAGCTAAAAGCCAAGGGGGTCTTACGTCCTAAAAGTAACGCTGGTGCAATGATTGATGAGTTGGTGAGTCTGCGGCTAAGCAAACTCGAGCCTAATCATGTGGCTAATCATTAAAACCCCTTAATTGTGTGGTTTGAGTTTAGAGGAGCTTGTGACCCCATTGTACCAGTTTACATGTGTTTATGATCTGAGATTAAAGTCTAGATTGTAATTTGTTGTTGAATGCCTTTATGTTAGATTTGACTGCTCTGTCGTATTGGTTCCTACGGCCTCAGAGAGAAATCCATACGGCCGTAGGGACTGTACAATTGCTACGGCCGTATTTCACTAAGAATCATTCCTTCAGAAAGTATATCATGCAAAATGACTTGAAGATCTTGAACTTGACTCATTATGGTCTTCGAGTCAACCATATTCAAATCCCAAAAAGAGCAACAACATGCTTTTTGGTTCCCGCATCTTCGGTTTTATACTTCGATCCAAAGACTCCCATAGTTCCTTAGTCGTGGTCACTTTGCAATAAATATTGTAAAGTCCATCGGCAAGCCCATTCAACACATAGTTGCGGCATAGATATTCCGAATGCTTCCAAGCATCCACCGCACTCACAGATTGAGAGTCGGCCTCTCCTTCAGCAATTTGAGGAGCAACTTCGGTAAGGAACCGAGCCAAGTTCAAAGTGGTCAAATAGAAGAACATCTTTTGTTGCCACCTTTTGAAGTTCAAACCGGAAAACTTCTCCGGTCTTTCAGCATGATTGGCCATCGTGTTTGGCACCGGTGTGGTATTTGTAGGGTTAACAATAGTTTCCGCCATCCTGAAAATACGTTCATGTAAAAAATTAGAAGGACGTTTCAAAATTAGTTTTAGCAAAACAGAATCTTGTTCACAAAGAACAAAGTTAAAAAAAATTCTTCTTTCGATTTGATAGAGAATGCAGAAGTAGACAATATATAAGAACAATTAAAAATCTGTTTAAGATTGTTAGTGCAGTAGCATATATATAATCTGCAGGAAATTAAAAAGAACAGAAAGACAAACAGATGTTGAAGCTCGTATTAGATACGATTCCCTTAAACAGATTTTCCATCTGTTCCCAAGGTACGACAATGTAAACAGCTGTGTTGCCCGTGATGACACTTGCTTGAAAATATCGCCGGAAATACAGTGTAGCAAAGAGGTAGGACTTGGAGTAAAACCATAGAAGAAGCTTGTAAGCCTCTTACACTTCTAAGATTATAAACCTTTGAAAAGTTACTCTAATTTCCGATATGGGACACTTCCCACATTCATTTGGTTTTTGTCAGATTTCATTCCAAGTACTCAACTTTGAGTGTCGATATCTCATTCACATATTCTCCGTTTTGGACACATGATATATCGTTTCGAAGCTCTCATAAAAGAGAACACAAACCCACTAAGAGTTATCTATATATAACACATATTCATGTATTTAAATATGTCCAAAGTTAGTAAAAACATATATATTTTTACTAAGTTTTTCCAACAAAATTTACACTATGGGTATAAAATTGGATAGTGTCCCGTGCCACCACTAGTTCGCTACCACAACCTTTGGTCCGTCCTTGGATATGGGTGACGAAAATTAATCACACCACTACGTAGGTCTTAATTGATGGATAAACTAATCTTGGAATTATAAAACAAAAAACGTTTTCAGAAATCAATTTCATAATTTTGAAAACTATAAAAACCGAATCATATCTTAGTTTTCATTATTTAATTGTTTCTAAATAAAAAATTCGGTCTCTTATCTTTTATTGTTTTAGATAAATAAAATACTTAAGGTAATTGGTATTTTAAATATTTAAAGTTAATTGGATTATCCTAAAATATATATTTAATAGTTTTTGAAACCTAAGTCATTTGTTTTAAAAGAAGTGAGTGTCTATATCTTAATACAATGTCTGAATAATAAACAGTGGTTCAAACATAAGAATCTAATTCATATTTGATTGTTTGATTTGTTTGTTTTTATAATGATTTGAATGTTTGAAAATATTTGATTAGTCATATTTGATATTCATCAAAGTTTTAATACAATTAATATCATAAAACTTACTGCAATTGAGATTAGAAAACAACCAAGAGCTTGAATTATCAATTATGATCTAGAGATACTAGTGGAGACAGTGACTAAGATTATTATGAATGTCGGATAGTGCGAGTACGGTGATGAGTCTTCAGAAATGTAAGCAAGTCGGTGACAGTCTGAGAGTATGAGAACGACAAAGATTCACGGTTGGAGACTTTGAGCAGGGAGGCAATGGCCGGAGAGTTTGAGTTGGTGATTGTCAAGGATTTTGAGGTCGCCAGAGATTGTGACATGAAGAATTTTAGCGGACACCCATGGTTTAAGGCGTGAAGATAGATGTTGATCGTTTCTTAAAGAGTTAACATTAAGAGATTTCTATATGTATATATAGCTATCTCTTATTCATTTTGATGTTTTAAGCAGCTTTTAGATCTTAATGAAAAAATAAAATTAAAACCTTTTACATATTAAATACTTAACGAATCAAAATTAA
Organism: Pulicaria dysenterica; assembly: GCA_947179395.2. NCBI lineage: Eukaryota > Viridiplantae > Streptophyta > Magnoliopsida > Asterales > Asteraceae > Pulicaria > Pulicaria dysenterica. The sequence goes on along the minus strand of OX359293.1, from coordinate 12,006,391 downwards.
ATATATCAAGAGTTTTTTTAAAAACAAAAAAAAACAAACAACCCCTCACTAGATTAAATAAAGATAGACATGTGTCTCCCACTAAGATAATATTGTTAGAACACTTAAATGAATTTGGTTTCTTCGTTTGTAAGCCTATTGGTACTCTAATGGGTGCCAATATATGAATAAAGATGATGTTGATCCCTAAGGTGAAATCCTTTCAAAGTGCAATAAGTTAAACATAAAAAAAATACTATGACACTTCCTAGAACTAACTACATTATACAACTTTACTGCATATTGCTTGAGTAAAATATGCACTCTTAAAAAAAAGTCAGGCCTAAAACTAGTTATTGATGTTTTAAATTATTTCAAAGGTGTTTTATGAAAGGGCTTGTAGCCCAGCGGTGCATATTTGGTGGTTGTGGAGTAGTGTCTCCTTCTAAGACCATCCGTTATACCCAACTCCCGTAGGGCGAGTAGGCCTCCGAGTTCGCGAGGAACACCACCTCGGGTGTATGAACTCGCGCGGGTACAAGAATCTCCGGGTTCCACACCTCGCCGGCTTCCTCATCGAAACCCACCCCACCCCCCACCTCCATACCTCACATTCAACCAATCACAAATTTAATATGTTTTTTTTCTTTTTAAAAAAAGTGAAAAGGAAAAGGAAGGAGAAAATGTAAGGTATAACGGGTGTAGTGGGTAAGAGAAAGGAAAGGGGAGGAAAAATGATGTGGCGCTGATGTGGCAGTGAGTAAGAAAAGGAATAGGGGAAGTATAACGGATAGCCTAAGAGTTTGTGGGTTTAAATCTGGCTATGGACAATAAAATATATTTAAAAATAGGTTTAGTGGGTCTGGGAGTTTGTAAAAAAGGTTTAAAAAAAAAAAAACTATCTACTATTCTTGACTCGAATTAAAGCAAATACATGCCATTTAACTAGGAGATTTATGACTAGGTTTTGAATTTAGGAGATTCTCTAATCTCCTGGAAAAACAAGAAACAAGATAATGTGTCTCGCTCGATCATCAGCTGAACTAGTGTACACCGCAATTAATGTCAACAATGCCTAGTGAATAATGTAGAGCATAAAGTGTTTGTATGAAAGTAAGGGCCGGAGTTAAATATCTCCGGCATGCAATCTTATTTTTGTGATTGTTAAGTTAAAACGTTATTTAATTGGAATTATATGGTGGTATAAAAGTTTTATGAAAAATCTGACTCAATAACACACATTAGTTATGATTAACAATGAGGTTGGCATTGCTTTCTTGTGTATTCGTGATGAAAAGAGTACTTTGAATTGTAACACACTATTTAATGCGTCTACGTTAGTTTAAGATTTATTTCCTTGGACGGCGTCATTGTTAATTAATCTATACATCTTGTCATTAAGTTCATATCTATTAATTAATTGATTTATTAGATTACTTAGTACTTACAAAAGAAAGAAGGTTTTTTTCTAAACAGCTATAGATAATTTTATTAAAAAATAGCAAGTTGCTAAAAGAGGCAAAATTACAATGAGTGTTTGCATCAATGGGTCAACAGCAATTAAACCAAAATAATTTTTTCCTCAACTTAGTAATTAAGCCAAGAAACTTTGCAATCTCGCAAATAAAGTAACTTCTCGTATAACAATATTTTCCTCAAATATCTTATTTTTTCTATCATTTCTTACTTTATACCATTCAACAATCACAACTTTACAAGTGATGCATGTACTTAAATAACTTTGAAAGTATAAAAAGTAAAGTTGGTCAAATATAAAGTAGAGTGTTGAAAGAAACTAGAGTTAGGTGCATGTATTTAAAGAAGTTTTAAGAAAGATACATATTCACATAGAGAACAAAGTTTTAAATAGATATAGACAATCCGATAAATATTAATTATAATTCAATCAAAGTTTAATATAATTTAGTGCGATTTTTGTTTCACAGAATACGCATACGTACATTTAGCTTAAAGTAAAGAAAAACCATGTTCTTTTAGTTAATGCTGCTACGTGTGTAATACGATCATCATCGGTAGGTGTTACAGTACTTAATCTTTGGTACGTATAACTATATGTGTCATGTTAGTTACTAACAATAACAGGTACGTATAACTTATCTAATAAATGGGAAGCAAAAAACAACAAAACATGCACATCTATAATCGTTATCATTGATTTGAAATATATATCCAGGACTAAAAACTCAAAGTGTTTTAAGTTTGTGATAGCGTTGGAAGTACATCGATCAATTTATCAACAAATTTATATCTGTCAGTATTGACAACTTTTCTAGTAATGATATGTATAACCAAACGATAATATTAAGTGCATATATGCAACATGACGTACGTACAATATGAGCATCAATTTATACACAACTGTATTAGCGGCGAAAGTGGTCTGGCTTGATGGTGATTAATTTGATGCATGGTCGTGATGGCGGTAATGCTCGATCTCCGTTGACCGAGGTGGTATCTGATAGTAGTAAAGCTGTAGTCATCAGTGATCATAGATGGCGAAAGAGATGTTGTCAAATAGTAAATGATAAAAAAGTAAAAGTAAGTAATACAAATGTAATATAACACTTGTAACTTTGTATGAAAAAGAAAATAAAAATGATTAGGAAACAATTTAACGGTCTAAGTTAGATTGATGAGAGATAACAAGTTTGTCTAAAGTGTTGGGAGATAAGAAGAGAGAACGTATGTAACGTGTCAAGTATCGAACTAATCAACGATACAACATGTTTTTTTATATATTTATTTTGAAAAAAACAAAAACTATAGGAAGTATAATTAGTTAACTGTACTTGGGTCTCTTTAAAACTTACATGCAACAAGAAAGGATGACCACATTGCAAGCATGATCTATACGTCAATGTTGAACTATATATATACACTTCATGCCCATGTGACTCATTCGTTATCAAAACCATGTTCCTTGTTCTATTATTCTTCTTTATAATAATTAAATTAATGAATTTATTATATATTTCTGTTAGGGTATCACATAAAAGTCAGTGACATTTAGTTATTATATTATATAAAAAAGATACATGCATGTAACATATAACAATAACTCTAAACCCCTAGAAAAAGGAAAAACAAGTAACTGAATTGATTTTTTTTTATATATAGGTATTACTTTGTACTCTGCAAGCTAACGAGGAAGAAAATAAAAGGCAAATTTTAGTTTTCATAATCTTCAGTCCTCGAGTCTCGTTCGGGTGTTAAAATCTTGAGGGAATTATTACAAACATAATCCCCTATAAACCTCCAAATTAAAAGTGTTTTCAGATAGTTTATGGATTGGGCTTGATATTATCAATTAATAAGCCTAACCCCAGTTCAAGTCAGTTTCACCAAACACACCCTAAATTTAATGACATAAAAGTACTCTTTATACATGTTTAATAGAGTAAGGTTTAAAGATTATAGTTAAAAACTATGGGAATCCTTTATTTAGTAACCAACTTTGTTAAAGAGATTAAAGAGGGAATATGTAACAAAGAAACATATATAAAAGGTTTTCTCTCAAAGTTATGGAGTGAATTTACAAAATTACAAAAAACTTTGATTTAGTTATTGTTTTATATAATTACTTTTATTTTTTAAAAACAATACAATCAACTTTCATAATTATTTTAATGTATTAAAGCCATATAGAATGATAATTACGACAAAGTTCATTATATACAATAGTAACTAAAAATCATACACAGAGCTAAAATTGTTTAAATACAACGTAAACATTACAAAATTTGATTGTATTGTTTACAAAATTAGTTATATTTAACGGTAACTAAAACATAATTTAATATATCTTTATACTTTATACAGCTTGTCCCTAAAAACAGGCTAAAGATTGAGTAAATCTTAAACATTTTAAAGTTTTAAATCCCAGTTTCTTAACGTTTTAAAGGTTTAAGAGGGAACGGAAGATTTAAACTCATTTTTTGGTAGAGTTCTTCCATCATGCCTTCTTTGGCCACTGATAGCCCATGTGATGGCTCAACATATCATCCTACTGCTGTGTAATATAATTATACAGTGATATCACCTTAGCTAATCCGAACTCTCTCTTGCCGTCGTGTAATAAATCTTTGTCGCCTTCGTTAATCAATCATAAAGTCCGTTATCTCAATCAAACCAGTTATTGTCTCTATAAAGTCAAAACTTAAACCTAGCTTTGGTGTCTCCATTAACAACTACCAACCTAAGCTATGGTCTAAGACTTTGATCTTTACCTAATCTTAGCTTCGTGAGATGTTATTGACTGTATATTAAAGTGAAGGGCGAGGGAGGAGTGGAGGCATGATAGGAAGGGTGGGAGGCATGGTGGGAGGGTGACAATGTGGTGAAGAGGTGAGTTAAAGTGTTAAACCATTCACAACGGGGTAAGCATGGTGTCGGATCGGACCAATTTTACCGAGTACCAAATTTGGTCGAAATGTGTGTCTGAATATCTTACCGAGTATTCATATACAGTACCGAGTACCTATTTTACCTAGTTGGTTCAGCACTAGTCCCAAATACCGAGTCCTGAGTACCTATTTAGCAATATTCCAAGTATCGAGTACCAAACTGAAAAATCTAACTCGGTACCGGTACCAGTATGGTTCTGTATATTCGGAACACATGCTCACCCCTATAGCCATGTGGTGGTGATGATGGTGTGGCGTGGTCCTAGTGTAACACCCTCTAAACTAGCCTAGAACTAATAAGGTAATTAGTCATTAATCTTGAGACTAATACTTGATTATGTGGATTATTTAATCTTTATGTGCCATGTGATAATTAATTGTGTTATTTATTTAATTAACATTATTTAATTATTTAGAAATTGTTAATTAAATAAATAACATATGTTGGTGGATGATGAGGTGTCTAGGTTGATGACACTTAGTCATCTAATTTTCCACCACCACACTTCATACATGCATATTGAAACAAAAGTGTGAGTGTGTGTCCTTGTGTGTGCTTACGGCCGAAGAAAGAAAAGAAGAACAAGAATCAACAATTTGATCTTTAAATCTTGCATGCTTAACTGTTAACTGAAGAATCCGATCCAAAGATTTTATATGAATTCCGCATGATGCTTCTTGATTTGATGAACTTAGATTGTTGCATGCTAGAATTGATTGATAATTTATGTTCATTATGTTATGATCATTTCTGGAAACATAGATTATATTGTATGTTCAATTACAGCTTAGAATTGAAAAGAAATCAAAAATATGCATAAAACATATGAATCATTCGGAATTGAAGTTTGAATTAATCGGATTATGTGAAATCCAAACAGTATATTCGGAATTGAGGAGTTCCGAACAGAATTGATCGGAATTGGTGTTGATTCCGAATAAACAGTTAAATTTTATGATAGTTTCCGAATAGTAAATTATTCGGAATTGGGTAAATCCGAACAAAGACAAATTGCCTTAACATTTGGAGGATCCCAATGAATTGATCGGAATTAAAGATTGTTCGGATTTGAACTGTGATCGGAAATGAAGATCAATCGGAATCGAACATATGCCTTTACTCGGAAGTCCTTTGATCGGATTTGGCTTCTACTCGGAACTAGACTTTATTCGGAACTGAACCTTATTCGGAATTAGCCTTTGCTCGGAATTGAATGGCATTTGGAAATGGACTTTGTTCGGAAATGGACCTATTCGGGATTGACCTTGCTTATTCGGAATTATGAGATTTATCCGGAATTATGATAATTCCGCATGACCTATTCGGAATTTGGGACATGGACTATTTCCTTAATGTTATATTATGTGCAGAGATAGATAACATGTATCATCGTGTCCAATACTATGTGACACTAAAGGATCACACTGCTACACACCCAATTAGAACCTTTTTGGATTTTACCTAGTTATGTATCAAAATAATTAATAGTTTATCTACAACCATGGGATACTTCGTGGGCTTCCCAAGGAAACCATGGGATACTATTTCTACAACCCAGATGAGAACAAAGTATTTGTTGCTCGAAAAGGGGTGTTCTTGGAGGAGAAATTTCTTAACTCAGAAACTCCAAGAAAATAAAATAGAGCTTCAAGAAATTGAAGAGGAAGAGATTACACCACCACCAATAATTGAACCTGTGGTTCAACAGAGAATTGTTGAATCCCAACCCGAGTCTGTGGTTGAGGAAGAGGTGCAAACACAAGACCTTCGCAGGTCTAGTAGGCCTCGTTATGAGCCAGATAGGTATCTGGGATTCATAGTTGCTCAAAACGAAGGGGATCTTTTAGAACCCACTACCTACCAAGATGTTGCCTCAGGTTTAGAATCTGAGAAATGGCTAGAAGCCATGAAGGCAGAGATGCAATCCATGTATGACAACCAGGTCTGGGAGTTAGTAGATTTGCCTCAACACAGTAAAGCTGTTGGATGCAAATGAGTCTTCAAGAAGAAGACATACATGGATGGAAAAGTGCATACTTTTAAAGCAAGGCTAGTGGCAAAAGGTTTCACGCAAACTCATGGCGTTGACTATGATGAAACTTTTTCCCCAGTAGCAATGCTTAAGACTATTAGGATCCTTATGGCCATATCAGCATATTTTGACTATGAGATATGGCAGATGGATGTCAAAACCGCTTTTCTTAACGGGAAACCGACAGATGATGTATATATGATACAACCGGATGGTTTTGCAGATCCAAAGAACCCTAATAAAGTATGCAAGTTACTTAAATCCATTTATGGATTAAAACAAGCATCTAGGAGCTGGAACTTACACTTTGATGAGCGTATCAAAGAATTTGGTTTCACCGAAAGTGAGTTCGAGTCGTGTGTTTACACAAAATTCAGTGGGAGCGCGGTAACCTTCCTAGTCTTGTATGTAGATGACATACTATTAATAGGAAACAATTTACTAGTATTACAAGGAGTAAAATCCTGGTTAGGTAAATGTTTCCAGATGAAAGACTTGGGAGAAGCTGCTTATATACTGGGTATAAAGATCTATAGGAATAGATCTTAGCAGCTTATCGGACTTAGTCAAAGTACGTATATTGACAAAGTCGTGAAAAGATTCAAAATGGATGAATCCAAGAAAGGATTTATTCTCATGCAATCTGGCGCGATTTTGAGCAAGGCTCAGTGTCCTGTGTCTAGTCAAGATCAGGACAAGATGAAATTGATACCATATGCCTCGGCAGTTGGTTCAGTTATGTATGCCATGCTGTGTACTAGACCCGATGTTGCCTATTCTATTAGTGTCACGAGTAGATATCAGCAAAATCCTGGTGAAGCCCATTGGGTAGCCGTCAAGAATATTCTCAAGTACCTGAGAAAGACGAAAGACATATTCCTAGTTTATGGAGGTTCGATGGATGAGCTCAGTGTAACTGGTTACACTGATGCTAGTTTCCAAACCGACAGGGATGACTTTAGGTCACAGTCAGGATTTGTCTTTACCCTAAACGGAGGAGCCATATCTTGGAAAAGTCAGAAGCAAGATACAATAGCAGATTCTACTACAGAAGCAGAGTATATTGCAGCAAGTGATGCGGCAAAGGAAGCTGTCTGGCTGAAGATTTTTATCTCAGATCTTAGAGTTGTTGCCAGTATCTCTAGACCGATCGATATATTCTGTGACAACTCAGGGGCTGTGGCGCAAGTTAAAGAGCCTAAAGATCATCAGCGGACTAGGCACGTACTCAGGAAATATCACCTCGTCCGAGAGATCATTGGAAGAGACGATATTAGATTGCAAAAGATACCGACGGACGACAACGTTGCTGACCCGTTGACGAAGCCGCTAGCTAGGGCTAAGCATGAGAGGCATGCAAGTTCTATAGGAATGCAGTACTTAGAACATAGCAGCTAGTTCATGTTTTTTATTATTACTATAGATGTAACTTGAAACTCTTTTATTATGTAATTACATTTCATGGGATTGAAATAGGAGGTATTTGCATAATTGTTTCTAGTTGTCTATATTTAGCATGTTTAAACATATCCATGACAACTCAAGTAACGAATTGTCTAAATACCCGTAGCTACTTAATGTAGTGGGAGCTATATTAGGGAGATAACGCTATTATGGATATTTGATGATTTATTCGGATACGAATAAAAGCACAAGGTTGTGACCAAATATTCATAGATATTTATCAGGGGATAAATATTGGGGTGATCCACATCAAGTTTACTTCATAGAGCGTTAACATAAGTAAGCTTGATAGGTTGTCCTTAGACCTGAGATATTTGGTCTGGGGCATGGTAACTTCTATACTTTAGCGTGTTCTAACGTCACGCCGTAACAGGGTGATCATAAGGGGCATGTCTAGGTGCAGCGGAAGCCATGTGCTCAAATTGCAAATAGTCAAGATGGAATTTGCACCTCCTTTTTAGGAGAGATATTTTCTGAGCTCCTCGACGATTAAGACTACTGAAAATGTGTGGCCGCCCTCGGTTAGAATGATAGTTTTTCATTCGGCAAACAGTAACTGCAGAGTGTCGAGATCAGAGTCGAGAAAATCTGAGTATTTAATAAGATCCCTGCTCCATGTCAAATACTCACATTACGGAATATCGCAAAACAAAAGGAAAAGTCTAGATAATCCAAGGCGTGGATTATGTCTCTAGATATAAAAGATCTCATAGTCTGGTTAACCTAAGCGTCTGGCTAGGGACCTCCTTAGGCCAACGATGTACAAGGAGTGTTACTTATCTTGCACAAGTGGGAGTCTGTTAGATTATGTGCAGAGATAGATAACATGTATCATCGTGTCCAATACTATGTGACACTAAATGATCACACTGCTACACACCCAATCAGAACCTTTTTGGATTTTACCTAGTTATGTATCAAAATAATTAATAGTTTAATTAATTATTGAGAAAGAAAAATAATAATAGTTATTTATTATTTGAAGAAGAGAAGTTAATATTTAGTTCTAATATTAACATGACCAGTTAATTAATAGTTATTAATTAATTAGAAAGGTCAAGAGTATTTTCTGTAATTGATTAATAGTTTAATTAAACGGGCTTGGGCCTAATAAGGGTTTATTATATATAAACCTTATTTAGCTTTAAATCATATCATAAGTTAATTACAAGGAAAAGAAGATAACCCTAAGTCCTCTCTCTCTCTCTCTCTCTCTCTCTCTCTCTCTCTCGAAATCGGCAAAGCCGAAACCACCAAGGTGGTGGCCGACGGTGACGGCAGCGATCTAGAGTTGAAGTTAAAAGTTCTTTTGGTTTGCTCAAAGGTATATCTTTTAATCCTCTACTTGTTTTAGTTTCTGTACGAATTAGATGAGATCACTGGAGGGGGTTTTTATTCCGCTATGCATGTTTATAATATGTTTTTATACCCTACAAAACCCTTCACTTAACACTTTAATCGGATTTGGACTTATGATAATAAAACCGTATGATCAGGAAACCGTATGAAGCCTTGTTCGTATTTGGAGACTTACTTGGAATTTCTAATCATTTGAGATCATAACATTTGGAATGAATATATGTATAGCCTATGCTATGGAATTAGTGGATTTATCAAGTATAAAGAAGATACGGGATTTGTAATAAGACCATATATGATGTTTTTACATATGTGATAAATGTATTATGAATATATGCATGTGATGTATTAATAAGTGTGTTTACTTATTCCAGAAGCAGTATTATGATACAATACTGACTTGTATTTATCTTCTCAGGGAACGAGAAGACTCAGTGATTTAGATTCCTGAGTGCTAAGCTGTGCAAGCTTTGGTGAGTGGATCTATATCTTCGGATATGCGGGATATGATATCCTGATTATAACTATGCTCTTGAATAATATGTATACATGTTTGGTTGGAGATCAGCTTTAGCTGGGCGGCTGGGCCTGTTGCTTAGGGATTTACAGTATTTGATCTTGAGGTGCATTTGTTGTACTCAAGGGTGCTAGTACTGTTGTCCATGTTAGCAGGGCTATCGGTAAACCTATGCTTTGGCCGGCATTTGGTTGTAGGTGGTTGCAACACCGCCGGTTCTCCTTGGTTATGAGCTATGTGTTTGGGCTGTTTGCCTTGTATGTGCATAGATATTAATTCCCTCACTTAGCTTTGTGCTAATTCCCCACTAGTTTGTTATGCAGATGCTCCATGGTGATTTTCTGAAGATAATAGACTGGGAATATGGACGGACCACTACTCTGATGTCAAAGTATTTTTGAATAGAACATGTTTTGTAAATAACACCGCAGTGGCATTTTGTAATTATAAACCAGATAAAGTTTGTATTTATCTTTTGGTTTTAAATATAATTATATGTAATTAGCTTCCACGCGTAATTTTATGTTAATTAAAAGTACGGTGGTACATCTGGTCGTGAGGGAAGGGGCGTTTCAAGCTTTTCCCTTATTTTTCCTTTAGCTTTTGATTGTAAGTTGTGTGGTAGGTAGGTCCCGAAATTTGGTGTGGGTGATGAATGTTCACATTGTGGACCGAATGGCAGATAAGTGGTATGACTCTGATGTTATATTTGCAGTGTGCTAGGAGGTAGTGATCAGAATGACCACTCACATACTCTTATAGGGATGTGATGACAATAATCATTTGAGTTGTGGTTAAGAGTTAACTAAGGACATGCACAATGCTTAAGTTTGAACATAAGATAATGTCGTTGAAATAAATGGTCCGAGTACAATAAGTAATGCATTCTTTAGCTATTATCCACAACCCTTAGAATAATATATTGTTACCAAATCTCTTGATCATGTTAAATTAGGGTTCCCGATCTATTCGGATTGGTTTGTACGCTTTTTTTCTTTTTTTTGTCCAATATATGAATTTAGCTAATTGCCTCGATCAAGTGCATATAAGTGATGCATTCTTTAGCTATTACTTAAACCAAGTAATTTTACTATTCCTTGTCAAATGCGATAAGATTCGAAACAATGTAACAAATTTTTTTTTGCATGGTTAAACACACACAATTTTATAAGAGACCTAAACACCAAATATCACTGGACTAAAAGTTCTTTATTCATCTACGAATCTTCTCCTTCATCAACACTACATCTGTTTTATTCATCCATCTTTTGGGGGTTACATGGCTTCGTCCATTTACGTCTCCTCCGCCTATTAGGGTTTCATGACTCCAAATGCGGTTAGGGTTCCACAACTTCAACTTTTGTTCATCTAATTCTCATCTTGATATATTCACCATTTCCATGCCACCATTGATTAGGTTTCCGTGATTTTAATCTACGTTCATCCACTTCTCATTCTGTTTACCGAGACTTCCATGTATGACATCATTGATGAGGGTTCCTAAGCTCTGTCAAAAGCTGTTAGACCCATTTCGTCATCGTCTTTGACAAACTAACATCCACACTCCATCGTTGTCCTCATTTGTAACACACTCCATCATGTTTATATACTCATTTCAAACTTATACGAGGCATAATGCATATCACTTACATATTCGCTTGAACTGTAGAATTAAATGTACAATTTACATCTATGTATGTTGCATATATTCAAAGCAAACTAAGATACAATTAATATTATCAAAATTACCTTTTTCCATTAATATCATATCTACAAATTAAATATTATATGAATTAATTAATGAGAATATAATAATACAGAAAAGCTTCTAGAAGAAACCAGTAGTTATTAATAAGAAGAAAAAAAAACACACACACACTCAAATACACATCAAGCCTTCCAAAATAGGTTAAACACTATACACTATCGACAAAAGGGGACACTCATATCGATCACCCACTTGTAATACGAGACACAAGCTAGCCAGCATGGCCACATTAGTCGGTCACGGACCACTCCTTCAAATCGAACCACCCTTCCGCCGCCAAGCGAATTAGGTATATCATATAACCAATTATCCATATAACTATATTCCCATACGAAATCCGTATTTAAATAACTCGGTAATAAATTCAAAGTGCGTGTGATACATGATATGGTTTTAAAAAAATACTAAAAATTAAACTTAAATAAAAATATTAAATAGTTACAAAACGCGAAAGAAATGAGAGTTTAAAAAATGAGAACAGACGGCGTCAACACCAAGACCAGTGATGGAAGCGTCAATGCGAGGGAGTAGACAAGTTGACAGGAATGTGGTATCATAATAAGAAGAGACGTGATTGTATTTATTATCCAAGTTATCGATTATTATCGTCATAATTCTAAGCAATCAGCCCAAATATTTATTTTTTATATTAAAATTTTTTTAAAAAGATAAAACTAATTAAGAATTTGATAATTATGATATTTTAATATGTTATAAAGGTAAATACAATATTTATAAAGAATATATGATATTATATAGTTTAAAAAACGACACATAATGTAGTTGTTTTTTAAACCTTTTGAATTAAAAATTAAATAACTTTAACTCTTAAGAGTCTAAATTTTTAGCTTAATTAATTATTAAGATTTAAGTTTACTCAAAGAGATAGTTAAAATTATCTAATAAATACTATCCAAATTAATCTATAGAGATAAACACTAAGATAATCTTCGATATTGGTCAACTTATTTTTAGAGTAAGAGTTTCAAGATTCTACAAAACACGAATTACCTATTACAGATAAAAAAATAATGTCGAATACGAACATATAAAAATATTTTGTGCGTTAGACTATGGTTGTTTTTTATCAATGCTTTAAAACCCCGATCGATTTTGCCGGTTAAATTGGTTGAGAGAATGGTTCAATAGTTGTCGGATTTATATATTTGTATTCCCATCGAACCGGTTGACCCAGTTTTCGGTTTGTTTTTAATTTTTCTTGTAATTCTTTTGTGATAATAATGTAAATGTGGATATAAGACAATACAAAAGATTAATATAAAATAGTCAAAACGCATAAAAGTTCTTTTTTTAGATTTAAATGATTATTTTTAGAAAAACTTGTAAAGGATCTAACTTGATAACATATATGTATGGTGGAGGGTTTCATTGTGAACTGATTTTAGTACGAGAACCGCGAGAACCAATCTTAGTCTTTGATTTGATAAGTGGAATTCATGGATGGAGAGCGTAGGGGATCAAGTGTGGCAGGGTGTATGTGAGGAATTCATGGGTATGCAGTGACATTGAAAGAGGAGGAATTAGACGGCTCAGATTGGTTCTCGCGGTTCTCGCATTAAAAATGGTTCTCAATGGAACTTCTTCCTATGTAATATATATATATATATATATATATATATATATATATATATATATATACATGGGAAGAAGTTCCATTGAGAACCATTTTTAGTGCGAGAACCACGAGAACCAATCTGAGTCGTTCAATTCCCCTTCTTTCAATGTCACTGCATACCCATGAATTCCTCACATACACCCTGCCACACTTGATCCCCCACGCTCTCCATCCATGAATTCCACTTATCAAATCAAAGACTAAGATTGGTTCTCGCGGTTCTCGTACTAAAATCAGTTCACAATGAAACCCTCCCCTATATATATATATATATATATATATATATATATATATATATATATATATATATATATATCGGGGAGGGTTCAAACGAGAACTGTTTTTCGTACGAGAACTGCGAGAACCAATCTCTGCCGTTTCTTGGATATGGGAACTTCATGGATGGAGAGCGTGGATGAGATCAAGTGTGGCAGGGTGTATGTGAGGAATTCATGGGTGGGCAATGACATTAAAGGAGGGAGAATTGGACGGCTCAGATTGGTTCTCGTAGTTCTCGTACGAAAAACAGTTCTCGTTTGAAATTTTACCTATATAACAGGATTGATTAAGTGGTTTAATCGATTAAATAAATGACTCACTCTTTACACGGGATTAAATAAAAACCCTTATTTTAAAATATCTATTAATAATAAACAAAATAATAAGTTATTTCTGTTTTTGTGACTAATGAAATTGACTTGTATTAAAGTAAACGAAAGTGGTTCACCGATGACCGATCAAACATTCTGGAACAGGAAATAGAGTAAAGCACTTTCCTGGTTAACGTGTTAGGCGATTATAAAAGGAATTTAATTATATATTTGAGTCTTGTTAATATTAACTTTGGCTTAACTGAATAATATCATATTTATATTAAAGAATCAATCAATGTAGCTATTTTTTAATTGTTTAAATTAGATTAGATGTTTGTATGTACATGGTTTATTTAAAAAAATGATAAATGTTAATAAAAAAATATTAAATGATTATAAAAGTTAATTAGAATAATGGTACATATGGTTGTCATAGAATTGCATTTTTAGTCATTTAACTATAAAAATTACGAAAATAGTTATTATGGCTGTCATTTTATTCACTTTCAGTTATTATGGCAAACTGACAATAAGTTTGACCGTTAGTCAAAGGGTATTTTGGTCTTTTTTCACCGTATCCTTGTTACAAAACCATATTTGTCCATTCTATATATATATGGTGTCAGGTGAGTCAACCACCAAGCTATAGATTTTAATCTCGACTGTTAGATCATATTAACTTTTAATCTGGACCGTATAAAGTCTCTATTTTACACATCCATTAGATCAATGAAATCTGAGCCTTTGATTTCTTAACTCCTAAAAAAACCGGCACTTCACGTTCAAATCTATTTTAATCTTATCCCACGTTCTTCAATTTTAAAACAAAAGAGGGGGATGCTAAATGAAAATAATGATGGTGTTTTATGAAAAATGTGAGAAGGTTTTATTAAAATTTTATATTAATGTAATTAATTATAGGTTGTTTATAAATAAGGTTTAATAACTTGTGATATATTTTGTTTAAAGAAAAAATAATTATATATTTGCGATCGTCTTATTTTTATCTACGTTTTGGTATAAATTTTATCGTATTATGATATTTTTTAAAAATTAGTATATTCTTAATTTGTTCAAACATTCACTCAAACTCTTTAAAAACAAGGATATTTGTTCGGAACCCAATTTGTTCAAAATCAAAGAACTAAACAAAGATAGAGAGTAGAGTGGAGTAGAGCGGCAGGACACAGTGGAGATCGGAGGGGGTTGTTCAAAATTAAACCCACAAATCCAAGATGTTGACGCTAATTAAGGCGGGCAACGACGAGATATATGTTGATTGAGGACGGTGGGACGAGATCTCTACCAATGGAGGTTGGTGGCGACGGATTTTTTGGTAGATACCGGCGTCGACCGGATCACTGTTGTGAAGGCTGCCGACGAGATCTTTGTAAGTAGAGGCCAACGCCGGCGAGATTCCAGGTGATGGAGGCGGTGATGTTATCCTGATGGTGGGGTCCAACAGATGTGGTATGGGAAAGATGGAATGCGGAGATAAGGTTATGATGAGAGGGTTAAGTTTTGGTGAGAGACTATAGATTTAGAGGGATAAAGAAACAGTGAGTTTTTCTTTTATTTTTTTCTTTATTAAAGTAGGTATGAAATATTTTCTTTTTTGTAATAATATATATGTTTATCAAATAAAATTTAAGAATTTAGTTTTAATAATATGTTATAATTATATTTAAGAAATCATGTCAGGGTATGAAATTGCTTTCGATTAAGATAATTACTAATTCTATAATATTATTGATAATTATTATCTTTTATTATTATCTATCCCATATTTTTGTTTATAATTTAATTTTTTTTACATAAATAGAAGATTAAAGCATACAATTATGTTATTTGTATTATGGTTACCACTAATTAAAATTTTATAATTATAAATAATTAATTTTAAAAGAAGTACCCGGACACCGTCCAAGTATTACACTAGTTATACTAGTTACCAAACATGTTTTATTAATATTCTCTTTTAACCTTTTTTTCTACCGAACACAATATCTCCCCTCCCTCTCTCTCTAACTATTTTTTTACCACACATATTTTCATTTCTCTCCATCTCTCATCACTCTCTCAAGTCACAGCTGGTGCCACCACCACCCTCTCCTCCGCCGGGTGCCGCCACCACCACCCTCTCTTTCCCTCCGCATGACACCACCACTACTCTCCCTTGCCCTTCGCCAAACAACACCCTCCCCTACTTCAAATCTCCCATTTCCTCTCACTCGAAAACCACCTATAGAAGACCGCACGTTCAGCGTTAACAACCATCATCATCAATAATCACTCAAAAACCACCTCTAACAAGAGGCCATACCTCCATCATTGGCAACCACCATCGTCAACAATCAACTCTCTATCCTTCAAAACTCTTTTCCACTCACTTTAAAACCACCACCGACCTAAGATCGCCACTGGAGGCTCTCCTGTACAACCACCATCACAAGCAAAAACCCTAGATTTGGGTCGACAGCAGAGCAAAAACCCAAGATCTGTTGGAATCCAAAGTCGTGGTTATCCAATACAAGTCATGATTATCCATTATTTGGATAACAATTAATTTATTTGAATTAGTCAAAGATAAGCTTGTTTCTTAATCCTATCACATGTTGGTTTCTAGGGTTATATATATGAGCTATGTTTCATCGAGTTATGATGTACAAAACAATTGTGAGTTTTGAGTGATTTTCTCATAATAATCACAGAGTTATTTTGGTTAATTTTGTTTGTTCATATATTCTGATCTTTAATTGGTATCAGAGCCTTGAACAAAAAGGCTTTGAGATCGACATTTTCTGTTGACAAGGCGGTCAACATGACGGATGGAGGAGGAGATGCTCCGATAAAGGGAAAAGAGGGTGGTTCAACTGTTGTCTCATGTCCCATGCTCAATTCGACAAACTACACTGTGTGGGCGCTAAGAATGAAGGTTGTTCTTCGAGTCCACAAAGCATGGAGTGTAATCGATCCAGGAGAGAAAGATAACGAAGAAAAAGACCTTCTGGCAATGGGGCTGTTATATCAGGCGATACCGGAAACTTTGATCATGCAAATCGGAGATGTGGACTCCTCAAAGGCACTCTGGGATGCAATCAAAGCCAGACACGTGGGTGCAGACCGCGTGAAGGAAGCTAGGTTACAAACCTTGATGGCAGAATTCAATCGCTTGAAGATGTCTGACTCGGAATCAATTGACAATTTCGCGGGAAAATTGTCTGCTATAGCCTCAAAATCGGCAGCCCTGGGAGAAATAATAGATGAGACAAAACTTGTGAAGAAGTTTCTTAAATCTTTACCAAGAACAAAATTTATTCACATAGTTGCTTCATTGGAACAAGTTTTAGATCTAAAAAAGGAGGGCTTCGAAGATGTGGTTGGAAGGCTCAAAGCATATGAGGAGCGTATAAAGGAGGAAGACGTCGACGATGGAAATCAAACAAAAGTAATGTTCATGAAATCGTCTGGCAGTGGCGGTAGTGTTTCGTCTGGATTGCATGGAGGATCGAAAGGAAAGAAGACGGCAAAGGGGTTTAACGGGGCAAGCGGGTCCAAACAAACGAAGTGGTCAAACTCACATGGCAATAAGCCAAAGCCCAATGTTGATCAGCCCAACTCGCATCCTGACCCAAACAAACAAAAATCCAAGAAGGACCGATCCAAAATTATTTGTTATCGGTGTGATAAACCGGGCCACTTTGCATCTCTATGCCTAGATCGAATCCAAAATTTGCAAGAAAGTAACTTTGCCGAGGATGACGATAATGATGCAACTGTATTTTTACACGAGACCGTATTCTTAAATGAGCAAAAGGTAATACCATCTCGATACGACACACAAGATAGCAATGTGTGGTATTTAGATAATGGGGCTAGTAATCATATGACGGGAAATCGGTCATTCCTCTCTGAACTCGATGAAAGCATAACCGGGAGGGTTAAATTCGGAGATAATTCGTGTGTAAAAATCAAAGGAAAAGGTGCTATACTTTTTCAAGGGAAGAATGGTCAACAAAGGCTAATGACGGAGATTTACTACATACCAGATCTCAAGAATAATATTATTAGTCTGGGGCAAGCAACCGAAGCCGGGTGTGATATTCGAATGAAAGACAACTACTTGACCATGCACGATGCCGATAATTGTTTATTAATGAAGGTACAAAGGACCCCAAACCGCCTTTATAAAATTATATTACAAACTAGTGTACCTATTTGCCTTCATTCGAGATTAAGGGAAGATATGTGGCGATGAAATACAAGACTTGGGCACATCAATTTCGAGTCAATGAAAAAGATGTCCAAGAAGGGTCTAGTCAAAGGGTTACCCCAAGTTGTTCATGAGAATCAATTGTGTGAATCTTGCTTGGTGGGCAAGCAAACAAGAAAGTCATTCCCAATTATGACAACATACAAGGCAAAACAACATTGGAACTTGTCCATGGTGATCTTTGTGGTCCGATCACGCCAACTACCAAAGGTCAAAACCGGTATATCTTCACACTAATTGATGATTTTTCGCGGTTTATGTGGATTTATCTCATGAAAGAAAAAAGTGAGGCACTTACACATTTTAAAAGGTTCAAAGCTTTGGTGGAAAATGAAAGTGGAAAGACATTGAAGGTGTTTAGAAGTGATCGAGGAGGTGAGTTTACTTCTCTCGAGTTCAACACTTTTTGTGATCAAAACGGAGTCAAACGCCACCTTACCGCTCCATATTCACCACAACAAAACGGTATTGTGGAACGAAGAAACCGGACACTGATGGACATGACACGAAGTATAATGAAGGCAATGCATGTTCCAAATTATCTATGGGGAGAAGCGGTAAATCATAGTGCATATTTAATTAATCGTGTTTATACACGAGTCCTTGATGATACAACTCAATACGAAAAGTTGTATAAAAGAAGACCGAATTTAGAAAATGTTCGCATATTCGGGTGTCTTGCACATGCAAAAACTGAACCGGTGAATCTAAAGAAGTTGGATGCAAGATCAAGACCACTAATACATGTTGGTTCCGAACCGGGTACGAAAGCTTATCAGCTATTTGACCCGACTACACAAAAAATAATCGTGAGTCGAGACGTTATTTTTAATGAAACAAAAGGGTGGGATTGGATTAAAGAAGCAACAACCAACAATGCAGAACCCGGAACATTCATAGTACCATGGGACTACTCGGAAGACGAGGCGAACAACAATCAAGGAAACGATGTAAACAATGACCCGTCTGAAACAGATAATGAGTATGAAGACGAAGAAGCGGAAGTACCTCCAAAAAGATTTCAAGATTATGAGCTTGATCTAGATAATCTCGAAGAATTTCTTCTAACAACCAATGACGAGCCGGTATCGGTTGAAGAGGCGAAGAAAGAACCGGAGTGGGTCAAAGCCATGAATGCGGAAATCAATTCTATAAACAAAAATAATACTTGGATTCTCGTGAACAAGCCTATGGGGGTGAGGCCAATCGGACTCAAATGGGTGTTCAAATTGAAGAAAAATGCAGACGGCACCATTAATAAGTATAAGGCAAGGTTGGTCGCCAAAGGCTATGTGCAACAACCCGGTATTGATTTTCAAGAAGTATTTGCTCCGGCAGCTCGAATTGAAACCATCCGTTTTCTCATAGCCATAGCTGCTACTAATGGGTGGGAGCTTCATCACTTAGATGTTAAAACGGCTTTCTTGCATGGAGAATTAAAAGAAATCGTTTATGTATCACAACCGGAAGGCTATATAAAGGAAGGTAATGAGCATAAAGTGTATCGCCTTGCAAAAGCATTATATGGTTTAAGGCAAGCGCCTAGAGCATGGAATACGAAGCTTGATGGAGTCTTGAAGAGAATGAAATTTAAAAAATGCATGAAAGAACCATCAGTGTACCGGAAAAGTGAAGGTACTAACATCTTGATTTTAGCAATTTATGTGGATGATTTGTTTGTCACGGGTACTTGTCTAAACATGATTCAAAGGTTCAAGATGGAGATGTCAAAAATCTTTGAGATGTCAGACCTTGGAAAGTTGACTTACTACCTTGGCATTCAAGTCAAACAAGAAGAATCGAGAATCACTATAAGCCAAGAAGCATATGCTCAACGCATTCTAAAAGAAGCTGGTCTACATGATTGCAATCCAACCCACATCCCAATGGAACCAGGAATTAAATTGTCAAAGGCCGAAGATGAACCAGAAATCGACCCAACACAATATCGAAAGGTGGTAGGATGCCTTAGATATCTCTTGCAAACAAGACCCGATATGGCATACGCGGTTGGAGTTGTTAGACGATACATGCAAAGTCCAAGAGAATCACATGATGCTGCAATCAAACACATTCTAAGATACTTACGAGGAACAACGGGATATGGAATTAAGTATGAGAGAATGGGATAAAAACGGCTCATGGGTTATAGTAATAGTAGTCACAATATCGATCCGGATGACGGAAAAAGCACAACCGGTCATATTTTCTACTATGGGTCATCACCCATCACATGGTGCTCACAAAAACAAGATACCGTTGCTTTATCATCTTGCGAGGCGGAGTTCATGGCAGCCACCGCGGCTGCATGTCAAGCAATATGGCTTCAAGATTTGCTAGGAGAAATCATGAACAAAACTCAAGAAAAGGTGATTCTAAGAGTTGATAACAAGTCGGCTATTGAGCTAACAAAGAATCCTGTTTTTCATGGAAGAAGTAAGCACATTCACACAAGGTTTCACTTCATTCGTAATTGCGTCGAAAAAGAACAAGTGGAGGTGGAATACATTCTGGGTGAAGAACAAAAGGCAGACATTCTTACTAAAGCATTAGCTCGAACCAAGTTCAAGGAAATGCAAGGATTTATCGGGATCAAAGACATTTCAAGAAGGACTTAGTGATTCGGGGGTGATTGTTGGAATCCAAATGGTTATCCAATCCAAGTCATGATTATCCATTATTTGGATAACAATTAATTTATTTGAATTAGTCAAAGATAAGCTTGTTTCTTAATCCTATCACATGTTGGTTTCTAGGGTTATATATATGAGCTATGTTTCATCGAGTTATGATGTACAAAACAATTGTGAGTTTTGAGTGATTTTCTCATAATAATCAAAGAGTTATTTTGGTTAATTTTGTGTGTTCATATATTCTGATCTTTAAGATCTAAAAAGGGAACCGCCTCTTTTTGTTCAGATGTAAAGATAAAAAGGGAGTTGTGTAGTTGAAAATAGACATGGATGGAGCTTTGAACGGAAATCATGATAATACAAAAGCTTACAAATTAGGAACGTGATGCACAACAGATATGTTTATGAAATAGTCAATTGTGTTTACGTAATTCTTGAAGCATGAGAATCTTACTCCAAAACCGTAGATCTAGATTTTGCATAATTTCATATTCAAGTTCTTGAAACATTAAAATTCTTGTAGTTGTTTAAACCTTTTCTTTTACATATGCACATACATCTGCATATTTTAATGAATACGTTATCAAATTTCATATCATTATATTTTTAGAATTTGTTTAATCTAATTAACGATCTACTATTCTTTTGAATTTGAATATGTGTAGTTGTCATCCAACCTCATAATTAAAAGAGTTAATTTAGTTTAAAGAATAAATTTATATTATTGTTTATTTTATTTTACTAAGTAATACATTTAATATAATCAAATATAACTAGAAAGTTAGATAAGAATAAAAGAGTAGAAAATAAGTAAGGGGTTGTTTGGTAACAAAGATAAAGTGAGAAATGATCAAAATAGCATTTGACTAACGGTCAAAGTTAACGGCATTTAGTTTAAATGTCGAAAGTGAAACAAAGTGATAAATATAGTGACTATTTTCGTAATTATTAAAGTTAAAGGATTAAAACTGATATTCCATTGCAACCACAAGAACAATTTTTCCAATATATTAACTCTAGTTATAACGCTTTTCAAAAAAAAAAATTAACTCTAGTTATAACATATAAGAGAATCGGGAATTTTTTTTTAAAAAGCAACAAACGGAACATCGATGGAAGTTTCAACGTGAGGTTGACGGCTGATATCATTATACAAAGAGACATGTTTGTATTCCACTATTTCGATTTTTTTTTTAAATTAGATGGTGAAGATTGAGTATTTGAATTTATTTTATTAAATGATGGGTTATGATCATTAATTAATTTAATACATGTTAGTCTATGATTTATATTAAAAGATAAATAATCTATTTTGTGGTGAACCGTAAAACTAAGTAAGAACTTAATTTTTTAATTAAGTTTTTAATTCTAGCCGAAATTCTTACCGTTGGATCATCATCAAATCATGATGACCTGACAAAAATTCCTTCTACTGAAGTATATATTTTGAAGATTATAATTATTCAATAACACCCTTGTTCTCGGGGAGTCAATTCTAGATATAACATTTAGCATGGCACTAGATTTTTATGTTTGTATAATGAATTATCTTTGATTGACTCCTATATATCGTACATTAATTTTGTCGTGTTTGGATCAAATACAAATTTCACAGGTTGACCAATGAACATGTTTAATTACTATATATATTTTAATTTTTTTATATAAGTATTATCAAGTAATTATATTCTAGACTTTTACAATCCACGATCTAACAAGAAAGCTCGTGAGTTTGGAATTATGATATTTTAATAACTCATGTAGCTTTTAGTAACCTCACCAATAAGCAAGTCATTGGATGGTTAATTTGTTTATGACTCACCAACACTTCAACACGTATCATTAAGTTAAGTGGATCATGTTACTACTTTACATATATGACTTAGTTATATAAATCTTGATACAAATAAATAAAGAGATTGTAGTTAGCCATAAACTCATCAACTAAAATAGGTTACACAATTATCATGCGTCCTTAATTATATTCATTTTCTTTCAAAAATAATATATCTTACGACTATTTCCTCTTACTTATTACAATATAGTATGCGAATTCCACTTATTTTTCAAAAATGATATATCTTATGACTATTTCGTGTTACTTATTACAATATCACTTTTTTTTTCTCACATTTTATAATTATTTTGTATTATATAAAACAAAATAAATAAATAAATAGAGAAAATAATCTGTAATGTTAACATCACCTAACTTAGGTGATGTTACACTCACAAATCATTTAAATGAGTATATACTGAAATGACTAAATTACCCTTCATTATAGTAGATTGTGAGTGAAACATCACTTAAGTTGCGTAATATTAACGTTAGGGATGAATTTTCCCAAATAAATAGTAAGTATATGGAGACCAATACAAAAGCAACTAGTGCAATCAAGTTGGTGATGAGTATTTAAGGGGGCCCTTCTCCACACATAGTCTAACATGTGGTCTACATCTATTCACCACCACTCTTTCCTCCCACCGCCTTCTCTTTTCTATACATATTCTTCACAATTCCCTTCTCTTCACCTCTTCTTCCAATTCTCTCTCTCCCTCTCTCACCAATCCCGTTATTTATCAGCTACCTGACCTGCACTTCAATGGCGGCAGCAATTGCCGTCCCTTGTAGCTCAAGGACCTTCCGTTTGGGTCGAATGCCGTTCCTCGGTCAAAAACCCACCTCCATAACTTGTCAATTTCCGTCTTCTATCAGAAACTTCGACCCATTGCTTCGCTTCCGGCGAAAACCTAGCTTCACGGTATGCTTCGTCGCCGGAGACCAGAAGCGTGACACCAAAAGTGTCGACAACAGCTCCGGTCCTAGCCCTAGCGGCGACGATTCCGAAGGAGAAAGAATTCCGGTGATACTAACTACTAATCGTAACCTCGTGATTGAGGAAAAATTGGCTAGGAAGAAATCAGAACGGTTTACTTACCTTATCGCAGCTATTATGTCTACTTTTGGAATCACTTCTATGGCCATCATGGCTGTTTATTACCGGTTTTCATGGCAAATGGAGGTCCGTTTCACTGTATTTTCTCCTCATATTAGCTTAAAATCAAAGTTATTTAAATCCAAATTTGGGGGGAAAGCTAAATTCGATTCTTACAGGGTGGAGAGATCCCTTATGTTGAGATGTTTGGCACATTTGCTCTCTCTGTTGGTGCTGCGGTACCTACTCATCTCTATATCTATCTCTCTGTTTATTTTTATACATAAATGTCATCTTTCTGGTTGAAATTAGGGTTCATAAGTTCATACTAAAATTGGGTGAAATGCTAATTACAGGTAGGAATGGAGTATTGGGCGAGATGGGCGCATGAGGCCCTTTGGCATGCTTCTTTATGGCACATGCATGAGGTAATTAACTAATCCCAGACCCACTAAACTAAACAGATTTGTCTTTGACTCCAAATCTCTACTGTTGAATTTTTAATTAATAATTCAACTGTTTGTTAAATCGATTTGGATCCCCCTGAATATCTCCACCAATCAAGGGATTCAGGTGCATAAACTAATCAAACGAAATCCATGGAGTCAAGATTTGTATTATTCAAATCAGTAAAGTAAGATCAAACTGAACCAGTAATCTTCATGTGTCTTTGTTGCGTAATTGCGTTCTGGGGTCGTTTGATTGATGGATTATAACGTGAATTTTGCAGTCGCACCATAAACCACGAGAAGGTCCGTTTGAACTCAACGATGTGTTCGCAATCATAAACGCAGTCCCAGCAATTGCGTTACTCAACTATGGTTTCTTCCACAAAGGCATATTTCCTGGTCTTTGTTTCGGTGCGGTAAGCCTCCTCACTGAGTCACCGATTCTGCGTATTGCGTTACAAATTAAACATTTTGCATTATGAATCTCAAATTACTTGTTAGAAATGGAAGCTGATTTGTACCCAAATAGTTTTTAGTCATAAATAACAAAATACAAGCTAGTTAATGCATATGGTAAAAGTTGATCGATACATAAAATTGTTGTGTATGACAATTTTTACTGTGTATAAATCATCTCCGTTAGAAATAGCTTCTTTTCTTAAAGTAAAGATAATAACAAGTGGATAAAACAATATTTTTATTGACTTGGTAATGTTATATTCACATATCACTTAAATCATTTATACACTGAGATGTTAATAAACACTTCATTTAAGTTGTTTCCTGAGTGTGACAGACACGTGATTTTACAACGTAAGATTGTGAAAAACTTATGAAAAATAAATAAACGAAATTAAGCTTGAGTGGTGTTAATGGTGGTGGTGGAAATGGCAGGGGCTTGGGATAACGGTGTTCGGGATGGCGTACATGTTTGTCCACGACGGACTTGTTCATAAAAGATTCCAAGTGGGTCCCATTGCCAACGTTCCCTACCTTCGAAGGGTTGCTGCTGCTCATCAGGTAAAACTTCAACATGTGATCACCATTCCTTCACGTACCCTACATCTCTTCCCCTCCCTTTTCTTTATTTTATTTATTTTTTAACATCTTCTCAATTATATTTTTTCTTTCTAAATTACTTGTCTTTTGTTCGCACTAACTTCCAAACACAATAATTTATACATATATTATTATATATGAGAAAACAATACATGTTGTTAACATCACCTTAAAATCGAGTATAACATTATGTTATGTTATATATTTTTAGCTGACATAGCATTTGTGCGCATTTTCAGTTGCATCACACAGAGAAATTCAATGGAGTTCCTTACGGATTGTTCTTGGGACCTAAGGTACTTCTCCTATCGATCTTTCAATTTTTCTCACAAACATGGAGTGGGTCCCTCACTTTATCAAGAATGAGTCCCCTTTGTAGGGTCCACTCTCATACATTATGAGGAGGGAACATGATCAATCATGTTTGACCCAACATAAGAGAATCCTAACCCGGATATTTCATATGTGTGATTCATAACCAGTTGTTTTTTTATCGTCCTAGTTAGGTCAGAAAGCTTGTCAGTAGCAACTATATAGAAATTTAGCTTAACGAGTAGGTCTGGTTTAGAATAATAGTGTGATGGTTTATAATTTTGGTGTTGGTTATGCAGGAGCTGGAAGAAGTGGGAGGAATGGAGGAGTTGGAGAAGGAGATCCAAAGAAGGATAAAGTTATCTAATAAATAAACGTGTATATAAATTTTAATATTTAAATCTGTTTCTTATGTGATTTAGCTTTTGTTAACATATAGAAAAGTATTAAAAAAAAGAAAAAGAAAAAACAAAAGCGATGACATATTAAAAAAGGAATGCATTTTTGTGGATTGGCCTAGTATTGAAGCGACATGTAGAGTACAAAACCTTGTATCACGTATCATTGAAATGGAATCAATCATTTTGGGTTGATATAATTTTTAAGAGTTAGTTACACTTTAGTTGTCTTACTGTTTTGATCTTTTAATTTTTAATTTTTATGAATTTAATCATAAAATAGTTAAACTTCTAAGCTTAGTCTTTGTTTAAAATAAAAGACCAAATTGTCCTTACCCATGTTTTTATTTATTTTCTTAGTTTTTCTATTTAATTTTAAATTGTTCATAAATTGTTTTTAAAGTAAAAAAAAACAAAACATATATATATCTCTCTCTTCTCAAATTTAATAACATTCGGCTCTCATTCTGGTTCTTTCTCTCTATTGCCATAATCACTTCCACTGCTACCATCACCCATCGCCGTCTCCAGCCTTTTCTTAGTGTTCTTCAACCTCTCTTCAATCCTCTCTCTGATCAATCCCCCACCACCATCCTCTCTATGTGCCCGAGAAGACCCCCACCACTGTCGGAGTAGAAGACCACTATGTGCGATAGATGATGATAGGTGATAGATGTGTTTTTTTCTACATCTAGGGTTTTGCTGCCAATTCAAAGAGAGAAGAAAAGGGAATTCACACAGAAAAAGGAAGATACATGTGTTGAGATTGGCTCCAAGAGAAGGCGGAACCAGAATCGTAGATTGATTATTTAGACCACTA
The DNA here is from genome assembly GCA_947179395.2 of Pulicaria dysenterica. Taxonomy (NCBI): domain Eukaryota; kingdom Viridiplantae; phylum Streptophyta; class Magnoliopsida; order Asterales; family Asteraceae; genus Pulicaria; species Pulicaria dysenterica. Next base: position 11,979,738 of record OX359293.1, on the reverse strand, counting down.
CAGTACCCTACACCATTAACAACATTCGGCAACTAGAAAATGTTTTATTTGTAGATGAAGGTAACGGGCGTGTATTGGATATGAACAAGATTCATGATTAGGTTTTAATTTGCAGATCTAGGTTTTAATTTGTTTTCAATTTTTATTCCATTAGTTTGAATGTTTATCATAGGTTTCAATTCGTTCATAATCTTCATCTAGATATGTGTTTTGTGTTTTTGCGTTCTTCATCATGATGGTGGCGGTTGTGGTGTATGGGGGAGGTGGAGAGAGAATAATGCTGATGGTGTTGAGCCCAAATATACAAACATATAGGGAAAAAAGGATTTTTTAGAATCCAACACATGAAGGATTTTTCAATCCCTCCATCCACCTTGGTATTTTGAAAACCCTCAATTGAGGTATTTGCTCCAGTGACTCTCCGGCTACAATTCCGGCGAACCGCCATCGTCGTCGTTTGCTACGCTGACATAAACCACCGCCGTCGTCGTCGTCGCGTCAACCGCCGTCGCCGCCGTCGCCGTTTCCCTAGCCGTCAGAAACCCTAGTTGTTCGTTGTCGCCTTCGTTGTTTCCCCTTCGAAAACCCTAGCCGTCATTTCGCCGTCGTCGTCGCTCTCTGTCAACCATTCGAAGAAAACCCTAACCCATGAAGAAATCTTTCCGTTCATCGTCGCTCTCTGTCAACTATTTGCCTTCAACGGAAACCTAACCCACGAAGAAACAGAAACCCTTTGCCGTTGTCCACCGTCGTTTCCCGTTATTCGTCGCGTTTCCCGTTGGTCGCCGGTGTCGTGTGTATGGTGGCTACAAATGTCGTGGTTGGTGGTGGGGTAGTTGAAGGTGTTGTTGACGGGGGTGGAAATCCAACCTGAGAAGTGTAAACCAAACACAATATTGGGATTTTAAATCCCACCTAATCTCAATCCCACTATAAATCTCATTCCTCCCAACATCAATACTTGAACCAAACGCCTCCTAAGAAAGTCTTTCACTCTTTGTGAAATGAACGGTTCAAAGTTCAATTATTCAAATTCTAACAAAATAGGTATAAAGTTTCTTTTATCTTTGATTTCTTGTTTGGGTTATTGATTATTGATCGATTATTAGTTAATTTATTTATTTTAGTAACTTGTAATCACTTACTTACTTGGAAAACTTGTTAATTGATTATTTTAAATCACTTACTTGAAATTTAATCACTTGATATCAAATTATCAACTATCAAGTTTGTTGGTATCATCTATTTGAATTAGCCGAATATTATTGATAAGTGGTTAATTAGTTTAGTATTATTTGATTTAATAAAAAAGCTGGTTATGTGAATCACTTGATATCAAGTTAATTTGTGTATTTACTTGCATAGTTGAATTAGTATATATCAAGTTAATTGGTTTCTATACTTGAATACCTTAATCAATGTTTAATTAATCAATAAATCAAGTTTTCCAAAATGTATTTATTTTATATTTAAAAAAAGAAAGAAAATAGAAGAATCTAAAATCTTAAAATGATTTCAAATAGAGTGAATTAATATTATAGAGAATTTAATTAACTTAAAAATTGTAAGTTTATTTGTTCAACGTTAAATAAAAATTTAGCATGTTTTTGTATAATGTTTTTAGAAGCCTGTTTTTTAGCTTTGTACCGGACCCCAAAAAATTTGACACGATGTTTAACGGCACAACTTAATTTTCATTGTTCTAATAATGATCACCATCAACCTTCTTATGGATCAAGATAGTCATCACGTACATTTAATCATATGTCACCTTCATAACTTAGTATATATATGCTTGCTTGATGCTTCCCTTGACAAACTTACTTTATTTTGAATCTTCTATTACCGAACACCAATAAATACTTCATAATAATTAAGCTCCTTTTATCTAAACTTTTGTTACATCTATTAATTCAAGCTCTCACTTCTATTCATTTTTCATCACTAAGATTCAAGTTTCATGCGATATCCTCATTTCCGCTTGCTGGAGGATGTTAGACAATTTTAAAGATTGTTTCATAAGCCTGCGACATGCTAAAGATGTGTGCAACAAGTTTGTAATATGTGGCGGCCACTCATTTGCTTTATATTCAGTAAATTAGACTTGTTCTCTTGTTAGCTCTTATTTAGTATTAACAAGTAAATATTACCCGTGCTTCGCGGCGGGTAAAAGTAATATCTCGTCTACTATAAGATTATTTAATGAAATGCATTTAAACAACTCTATAAAAAAATAATTTAAAAATTTTCCAATTTTTATCCTTAACTTCGGTCACTAATATTAATATAAACAAATATTGTATTAAACTAAATTGTTTTTAATATAAATAATCTAATAATAATAATAATAATAATAATAATAATAATATAATATAATATAATATAATATAATATAATATAATATAATATAATATAATATAATATAATATAATATATATAATATAATTTAATATAATTTAATTTAATGTTATAATAATAATAATAATAATAATAATAATAATAATAATAATAAAAATAATAATAATATAATATAAGATAATATAATATAATAATCATAATATCTTACATAAAATGACAAAATATATAAGATTATTTAATGAAATGCATTTAAACAACTCTATAAAAAAAATAATTTAAAAATTTTCCAATTTTTATCCTTAACTTCGGTCACTAATATTAATATAAACAAATATTGTATTAAACTAAATTGTTTTTAATATAATAATAATAATAATAATAATAATAATAATAATATAATTATAATATAATATAATATAATATAATATAATATAATATATATAATATAATATAATATAATGTTATAATAATAATAATAATAATAATAATAATAATAATAATAATAATAATAATAATAATAGATTTAAAACCATAAAATAACGGTCTACTTTCCCCATTTTCCCATTGTGGCACGTCATGTTTTTTTTATACTTTTGGCCAGTAAACTTATTAAAACCGGTTGATATGGCCATTTAGGTTATTTTGACCTGCTATAGCAGGTCACCTTTCCCCCTTTTCTTCTTCACCTTAAAATCGAAACTTTAAACCCGAAATTCTTTATTTATACTTGATGAAAATTAATAATTCTTGAGTCTATGTAAAGGTAATCGAGTTGTCTATCAAGTAGTATAAAAAAAACGAATAAAAACGAGTTTAAAATGTGTCAATTTATCGAAATACCGTAAGGGTGTCGAATAAGGTCATTACCGACTTTAATTAGCAATAACTTGGCCTACACTTGATGGTTTTTCATGAATTTAGTGTCCATTGAAAGGTAAAAAGATTATCTTCGACAATCTATAAAAAGAATTATGTAAAATGATCAAGAATCAAGCTAAAAACACATCTTTTTCTGCCCTGTTTTCGAACCCATTAACACAAAAAAACGAAACTTTGAGCTCGAGATTCTCCCTCAATACTTGACGAAAATTCATGAATTTGGTGTCATTTGAAAGGTATAATGATAAATTACAAGATTCTACAAAAAAAAATACACAAAACGATCAAAAATCGACCCAAAAATCGCAAAAAACGGGCTGAAAAGGTTGCAGGTCACGAAATGGCCATATCAACCGGTTTTGATAAGTTTACTGGCCAAATGTGTAAAAAAAACATGACGTGCCACAATGGGAAAATGAGAAAAGTAGACCGTTATTTTATGGCTTTAACCCATAATAATAATAATAATAATAATAATAATAATAATAATAATATAATATAAGATAATATAATATTTTAATCATAATATCTTACATAAAATAACAAAATACATAAAAAACAAAAAAATTTCCTGTATAATACAAAATTTTCAGTAATATCTTGTAACCATATCTTTATAGAACGAAAAAGTATAATACAAAATTTTCTATGTACATTAAGGAACTTTTCAGTAGCGTTTTGTTTTGTTTTTGTAAATTAAGTACAATGCCATTTGATCTGGAATCCATCAATTGAACAACTATGTTAGAAAAATGGCTTGAAATGAATCCAATCCTAACATCATTTAATGACACGAATCAAACCTGATACATGAAATTTGAGACAAAACTATTTCGGTCAAACCAAAATTTACATGTCGATCCAAACATTAACTAAATATATATACACACACCGTTCTAAAAGACATCTGTCTCCAAGACGTGAGACGTAGACGCAGGTGTTAGACATGACGCACCCCAAGGCTTGTTAAGATGTGCCACATGACGAGTTTTTTTAAGACGTGGAGTGCCAAAAATCATTTTTTTAAACTAGATTTGTTGTATGCGTTTTGCGATCATGTGTATTAAACTTCTATAAATTTGTATTTTTGTAATTTATATATGTTACTCTGCTCCTCATTTGTGCAACTTTGTGTAATTTATACATTAATAATGATAAATTGGATACATATACATAATTATATATATATATATATATATGTGTGTGTGTGTGTGTGTGTGTGTGTGTGTGTGTGTGTGTGTGTGTATACTATAGAGTTTAACTAAAAACTGTTTTTTACACGAGAACTGCGGACGTACTTCTCTATCCTCCTTTGATTTTATCTACCTTTCCATGATTTGCTTGTATTTCTATTTTATATGATTATCTCTCATTCTTTACACGACATGTGTTATGCTCTCATTCTTTCTTATACTCTTTACCATAAGGTGTTTTTACATTATCCTAACCTTATATATATGTACGACATGCAATTATTATTGTTAGTTTATGGACCTATTTCTTGTCTTTTTGGTCGGTAGGAGTCGGGTTTAGATTTCTAGCTTCCAACATTAACATAAGACCATTAGCATCCAACCCACACTTATCTTACCAAATCCACTGCCACATCAACATTCACATCATCTCCCGCCTCCAACCCTCTCTAACCCTCAAACCTCCACATCCAACCCTCTTCAACCTCTATCTTTTCTATTTTTATTTTTAATTCTTTTCAACTATTATTAATTAACATAATGTTTCACTGCGAGAATTAATCTTAGCCCTTGATTAATATTAATCAATGACTAAGATTTTTTGGTGGCTCATTAATGACGTATTAATGAGGGTTATTTCAGGAAAATCAAGCCTCACAAATTAATGACGGCTCACTCGGACGCAATTCACGGTTGGGTAAATATATAAATTATCATACCCCTATTAATGAGTCATTAAGAGCGTTAAAAACAGTTCTCGCAGTTCTCATACGAAAAACAGTTCTCGTTTAAACTTTTTCATATATATATATATATATATATATATATATATATATATATATATATATATATATATATATATATATATATATATATATATATATGGGGAGAGTTCCATTGAGAACCGATTTTAGTGCGAGAACCAATCTTAGCCGTTGATTTATAAGTGGAATTCATGGATGGAGAGCGTGGGGGGATCAAGTGTGGCAGGGTGTATGTGAGGAATTCATGGGTGGGCAATGACATTGAAAGAGGGAGAATTGGACAGCTCAGATTGGTTCTCGCGGTTTTCGCAATAAAATCGGTTCTCAATGGAACTTCTTCCTATATATATATATATATATATATATATATATATATATATATGTATGTATGTATGTATGTATGTATATGTGTATGTGTATGTGTATGTGTATGTGTATGTGTATGTGTGTGTGGCCCACGATTAATATAGTCTCTTTTATACATATACATATACATATATATATATATATATATATATATATATATATATATATATATGTGTGTGTGTGTGTGTTTGTGTGTGTGTGTAGTGAAGGGATATTGTGAGAATATATATTTAGGTGAGAATGAGTGTACAAATCTTAGCCATCAATTAGATGTTGATCTATTATATCTAACGGCTGCAATTCACCCGTTACAATTCATGGCCGGCGCACATAATGGTAGACAATGAATAAAATAAAGGGTCAAATGTGACTGACGGATCAAATCAAATGAAGAGTCAGAATTAAGTATCTCATTCTCACATAAATATCAATTCTCACTTAAACCTCCTACTATATATGTGCGTGTGTGTGTGTGTGTGTATATATATATATATATATATAACAAAATCTATTGAGCCCAAATATACAAACATATAGGGAAAAAAGTTCAACGTCTGAAAAGTAGACTCATAAAATAAATTAGCAATCGGCTTGGAAAACACATAAGAGAGTCTTTCACTCTTTGTGAAAAGAACGGTTCAAAGTTCAATTGTTCAAATTCTAACAAAATGGGTAAAAAGTTTATTTTATCTTCGATTTCTTGTTTGAGTCATTGATTATTGATCGATTATTAGTAAATTTATTTGTTTTAGTTACTTGTAATCACTTACTTACTTGAAAAATTTGTTAATTAATTACTTTAAATCACTTACTTGAGATTTAATCACTTGATATCAAATTATCAACTATCAAGTTTGTTGGTATCAATTTTTTGAATTAGCCGAATATTATTGATAAGTGGTTAATTAGTTTAGTATTATTTGATTTAATAAAAAAAACTGGTTACGTGAAGCACTTGACATCAAGTTAATTGGCGTATTTACTTGCATAGTTGAATTAGTAGATATCAAGTTAATTGGTTTGTATACTTAAATACCTTAATCAATGTATAATTAATCAATAAATCAAGTTTTTCAAAATCCATTTATTCTATCGTTAAAAAAAAGAAAATAGAAGAATCTAATGAATTAATAAATTTATAGAGAATTTAATTAACTTAAAAATTGTAAGTTTATTTGTTCAACGTTAAATAAAAATTTAGCATGTTTTTGTATAATGTTTTTAGAAGCCTGTTTTTTAGCTTTGTACCAGACCCCAAAAAATTTGACACGGTGTTAAACGACACAACTTAATTTTCATTGTTCTAATAATGATCACCTTCAACCTTCTTATGGATCAAGATAGTCATCACGTACATTTAATCATATGTCACCTTCATAACTTAGTATATATATGCTTGCTTGATGCTTCCCTTGTCAAACTTACTTTAATTTTGAATCTTCTATTACCGAACACCAATAAATACTTCATAATAATTAAGCTCCTTTTTTCTAAACTTTTTTTACATCTCTTAATTCAAGCTCGGGTGTCCACAGACATATGTCTAAAAATCTCATATCATGTTTCTATTGGCATATATGATATAACACCTTAATTAAAATTAATCATGAATCTTTGAAATGGGACATGCGTGTATATTTTCATGGAATTATTTTTTGAAAAGTTATAAGAAGTAGTATTCTTTAATTATTTAAAAAATTAAGTTGATTGGTATAAATTATTATTTTTATTGAAATTACTAAAATAAAGTTATAGTTTAAAATATGATGAGTAAATGTTTTTATAAAAATAATCTTGGCCGAAAGGAGAAGAGAAGGCGCTTTTGTCTGTTACTTTTCATGTTTCCATTTTGTCATTTTTAGAGTATCACGTATTTATTCTATATATATTCTATGGAATGTTCAAATTAAAAACAAATATTTAGGTAAAAATAAAAGTTTTTTATTTGAATTGATCGGATGGTTTATAACTTTTCATTTTATCCATAACATAACTATGAAGACGATTATAAATTACGACCATAAGATCGAATAGATCAATATTCAATTGATGGTTAGAATTTTTCTTGAACAACAACAACTAAATTTTATTAAAAGAAACCTAGCAAGAAGCTAGATGAAAAAAGTTAATATGATGATTCAATAATAGGGTTACAACATCATCCGATCCACATTAGCCTCCTACGAAAACATACCTCTCGAATTAAGTCAAAACAAACGAAGACTTTAAACCATTCCAAACCAATCTTTTGAGAATACAACACCCGAGGCAAAGGATAAAGAGTTACGTAGCATCCATACACCTTAATCTCGACTGAATATAGAGCAAAGTTCATCGTATCAAAAGCGATCATAACTTTGCATTTAAAACCAAATCTCGCTTACTATTACTTAAATATTTATTCTATATTAATATTCGTTCATACACTATATATAAAAAATTATTAAGATAAATAATGATTCAGTCGTAGGTAAAATTAAAATGGGAAATTAGTGGTGGGTTTGAATACGTGTCACATTTGCATACCTTGTGCTTTTTATTTCCCCACAAATTAAGCTTTAGGGTTCATACACGTCTCCAATAATTGAATTAAAAAGACATAATAATTAGAATTGAAATTCAAAGCTTAACTACTTTCTAACGAAATCCACATTTTCCTCACTACCCATATATTAATGTACTATATTCCTTTTTATATTTTCCAACAAAAATAACCAACCCCACAAACTCCAATGCGTTTCCTGCTACCTTCACTATGATAGCAAACATCATTTTCCTTAAAACTATATTGTTTGTTTGTTAAGTTTTTATTTTTAATTTATAATATATATTTCAGATAATAACTAACTAGAAAATATTTTGAGATCGTAGTTTATGTAAGAAAAATTCTTCCTCTATCCTACTCTATTCTCTAATCAAATTAATAATTGACACGTGCATCGTATTAATTCTCTTTTATTACTTCTTCAAAAGTTTTGCTATTCGTGTTAATCACATAAATTGAAGAATAAGTAAGAATATTTTATTAAAAAATGTATAAAAACTCTCTTTATGGAATTCTGATTGTAGGTATGCAAAAAATTGGTTAAAATATATATAATGCTAGAAACTAACTAAGACTGGACAAAAATGGAGCAAGCATGTTCAGTCTAGAATATCTAGTTGCTATTTCTTGACGATAGATTTAAGATCTTCTTACTAAATATTTCTACTTTTTTTTCTACTCCTTTTATCATGACAATTGTCAAACTCAAAGAATGAAATGAAAAAATCACTTGGTTCTTAAAACGAACAATACTATATATATATATATATATATATATATATATATATATATATATATATATATATATATATATATATATATAGGGATGAGATCAAATAAAAGGTGAATTAAAGTAAAAAGTGTAAGAGGGATGATTAGTAATAGTTTTTCAGTATATACATCAACTGATAATTGTTAGTTCATCATCTTTATTGATTAAAACTAGTTCTTCATCGATTTCTTTTTGATGAATCCAACATATACATCACTTTTTAGATGATCTTAGTGTTATAAACTATATTTGAGTTAATTGTGGTTTATTGAAGACCAAAAGAGGTTTTTCAAGATAAATTAATACAAGTTTAGAAGTTAAGGAGTTCACACTTGTTTTAGTTTATTGAATATCGGGCGGATGTCAAGAGAGCGGTAGCCCTCTTGTTGGTGCACCCAAACGACATGGCTCTTAATTTTTTTTGCCACAAAATATCGTTGGTCAGTTATTTTCGGCTATTTTGGTCTATCCATGAAGAACAAATAATTAGAATTTTTTTGGTGTCTTTTAGAGTTTCTTCCAGAAAACAGAAGAGAGATCTTTGGATTATGACAAAGTAATATCTTGTGAAACTCGAATCATTAGAAACAAATCATTACTTTTGAAAATATTTACACACGATTCAAATGATTATCCAGGTTAATTCTATCAATTGATGAAAAAATTCTACAAAAATAAACCCAACCAACTATGATTGCTAGTAAAGATGTATATGAGCCGAACTACTCAAGCTCGGATCGTTAAAAGCTCGAAACGAGATGAGCCTAAACGAGCTCAAACCCAAACTCAAACCTAGATTAAGCCTAATTAATTAAACAACCTCAAGCCAAAGCCCTATATATTAGACTTGTATATTGACCTTACAATCTTAAACCAATCTTATCTTTTGTAAATAGCGAAAGGTATTTAACACATTCTGACGTTGACTGCTAGGTTATTTTCTTTTCTAGAAGGTTCAACTCTGTTAATAATTTTACTTTAATACAATAGATATAGTTAAACCTAACATTTTATTTATACTCGACTTAACATCAGATAACTCTTTAAGACCTTATCGGTGTTTTCAAAGATTATTAACTTCTCTTTCTCTCTTCTTTTTTCACTTTTTATGCTTTACAGGCTCTTTATGTTTGCGAGAGAACATGACCAGTCATGTTTGATCCAAACATGAGAGAATCTTAATCCGAAAAACTTTGTTTTACCTAAGACTATGTATTAAATCTTTTTAATAATATTTAAAAAGATGGGAGATGATTCGTACACAATAAAAGTGGTCATGCATAACAACTAAATACATCATTAACTTGTAATTTATGCATTAACTACTTGTACCTTGTTGTGTATGGATAAAAGTACGGATCAGCTTGTTTAGAAAAATAGAAGAAAAGACATTATTTTTTCTAACTTTAGCGTACGTGAAGGATGCTTTATTTCGAAAAGAAGAGGTGAATAAGACGTCTTAGATTATAAGATCCACAAAATTATAACAACCTTATCCACATGCACTAACCATTTCATAGATGAATGTTTAAGGGTGAAACTTGAAAGGTTTACATTGACGGGTAAAAAATAGGTATCAAAGGGTTTGTAATGCAGCGCTTTCAAAGTGTTGAAAGTTGTTTTTCATAACCTATACCAACTAGGACTTGTTATAGTGATATGGAGGGTTTTACCCCACTGCAAGGTCTCGAGTTTGAGCCTCATTGTGGGGGTTTATAGAAAACATTGAAGGAGAATTTTACTTCCTTATGGTGTGTGGCTTAAGACTCTTGTACTACCCTATATAATGGTCTGTTTTATACTACATATATTAGTATTATTATTTTTAATTTGGTTACCAGCTGCTAGTTTTAATAATTTCAAAAGAATTCTGAAACAAGGAAGAATATATCAATCCGTCAATTAATAATCATCATAGATGAATTTTCATTAACTTTTACGGCTGGCAGAACTGAAAGATAGTTTTTTTTTACCGCATATAAATTCAAGTATTGATGTGGTAATTGTCCATTGACTACAGATCAATAGGTTATAGGTTCGATCCCATTATAAACAAATTGATATAGATTTAAGAGTCGTTAAAATAACATATATGTAATGGTTTTTATTGGACCTAAAACCACATATAAATGGTTAAAAAAATGATTATATGTTTCAAAAACTAAAACAAGTCAGACAAATGTTAGTTTATTTAATCATTTTAATGTAAAAGATAATAATCCAGATATATAGTTGATTAGGAAAAAGACTTTAAGATTTTTAATATTCTATAAAATAGTAAAATTATATAATAAACTAAAGTTACGAGTAAAAATTTTCCACTGGTTTGTTTCGCCTTTGCGGAATGTAAAGATGCTAATTTCAGTTCGCTCATATGAAGTTAACATTGCGTATGGAGTGTAATTTAGGGGGTGTTTGGGTAAGCATATTGTGTTTAGCTTAAGCTTTTTAACTTATAAGTTTATGAATGAAAAAAGTGTTTAGATTAGCTTATGATTTATAAGCTAATAAGCTTCTTTTAAATGAGTGGTTGGCTTAGCTTATTATTGTATAATGACTAAAAGGACATACTTATATTAGAGAATTTCTTTTAGTTTTGGGGAAGAGAAGGAAAAGTTGATTAAAGTTAATAAAGAAATGTATATAACTAACTATACAAAAATAAATTTAACGGGAAGAAAAAAAAAGTTGATAAGTTAACTTATAAAAAATAGCTTATCTTTGCTAAAGCTAAGTTTTGAAAGAAAAAACAAAAAACCCCTTAAATAAGCTAAAACAAACACCCCTTATTAATAACCGTTTAATCCACTACACTAGAAAAGAATTATTGCCGATAACAATGAGTCAAAAGAATTAAAAGATTAGTGCAAAGGATATTAACATGTGTATACTTTAACAAAAATTACACATGCTCAATAAAAATGAAAAATGTATATAAAAAACGGTCATCAAACAAGGATAAAATCGACTTATATAACACTTTCGCGAGGCGGGTAGAAGCACTGGAGCTTGCTTACCATATGATAACTTCTGGTTTCCTATTTTAGATTAATAATCGTGAGATTGACTTAATAACACCTAAAGCTTAGGTCATAATGATTAAATGTTTAACAAGGTTATGTTACAAGTTTATATTCAAAATGTCAAGATGTTCAAATGAAGTTTAATTCCCGCTTAAAGTTAAAGAATTATATAAATTTTGATTTAATAGTGAGTTTTGAAAAGTATAAATTTATACTGAATTTCTAGGTATTAGAGCAACCAGCATGTTAGGGGAAGGTGGCAGCGGTGTTCCTAATCTACATAAGCTCTCCCGGCGTCTTTGTACGTATGAAGTTCATGATCACTTAGTATATCCGAAAGGTTGATTAGGATTAATCAACTTGTTTTTTTCTTAAAAAATTTAGAAAACCGGGTCAATGTACATCGGTCCAGCTGGTTCAACCACTAACCCGGCAGGGTCACTCCGGGCCGGAAATTGCCAAAAAAAACCCGGCTTATGTTGACCCGGTCTAAGGGCCGGGTCCCGGGTATTAAAACATTGCATCAAAGTGTTTATTTGTTTGGAAATATATGTCAATGACACGGCAGTATGAAGTAAGTTACTAAGTTAAACAATAGCCCAGCATAGCCCAATCTGGTCTCGTTCGACCCATTATCAAGACCCAATAGACATCTAATCCAGTCTAACTCCACTAGTCCACTCCACCAACATAAGGTCATAAGACATAAGCCATTAGGATTGGAAGATGATATCTCCACTTATAAAGTTGATTTATCCACTACAAACTTATGTTTCACTAATTTGTAACATAGCTTCAAAGGTATTGTACCTTTAGTGGATGAATCAAATTTATAAGTGGAAGAATCAACTCCCTTAGGATTAGGTGAGTGGAACGGGAACCTCTGACTGAATTTTGTCAACTGCTTTTAAATGGACCAGGTTAGTTATTTATCCAGAAATATGCTCTCTTTTTTCTCACTTTAACAATTATTATATGTCAAATATAAATGTAAATAATACCATATCAATAACCATTCTGAAAAGACTTATCGTCTTTTATGCATCAATCTAGAAAGCTTTCCTTTACTAAGATTTTAGATATGACGAACTAAACAACCACGTCACATGGATCTATAACTCAAGTAACACTCTAAATTCTCGATTTTAAATTTAGTAAAATTTATAGATGAACGTAATCGAATGGAGTACAAGATTATTCTATGATCAGAATACCAACAGCCAATTGTGTACCTGAAACAAGAAAATACACTATCGAAATCAAGACTATAATAGGCAATCATGAATCACCCATCAGATTACCAAGGGGGCTAAATAGAAACACCGTATTCCCTCACATCCCAAAAACTGATTCATAACACTTTCACTACCCACTAGTAAGCCACTGAAAGAAATCCCCAACACACCATTTAACTAAAAAGGTAAAATTTAGAGATTTAAGACTTCTTATACCAAAAGCCACCCAGTGAATAAAAAAAACCAACTAGGAATACAAACAGGTACCATTTCAACTATGCTCAAGATTGACCACAATGGTAGTCTTTTTGGCGAAGGGGAACCAGCAAACGATAGAGAAGATGTCGTGACTTGACTGTAATACTGATACTTGAAGACATCCTACCGACTTACCTTGCATCATTCAAAAACTAACTTCCAGATAACCTTTTAACATGGTATGATCAATACATGGATTACAACATTTCGTAATCAAACCAAAAAATGAAACCATTTAAAAACCAACTGATTGCATATCAGACAGTCATGAGAGCATCTATGCAGAAGAATAAACTAAATTCAAGCAAGATAATACAAATGGAAGTGACAGAGACTACAATCACTACATTCCTTTAAACCACAAAATGGGTGAGCGATAAATTAATTGCTTAACAAAAGAAATACAAATTGATCATATAAAGAGTGCCCACAATTCTAAATTTCTCCCTACAAATTGAATTAAACTACCAATCAATCATAAGAACAGTTGAGACTTGAAGGAATACAAACCTTATCACCTTACTGTACACAGCATTTGAATCGACAAATAGCAGAACCCAGCATAAAGAAAGCAGACCCAATTCAAAAGCTTCAAAATCCATACAAGAAATCAATTTCTACCCTCCAAAAAAAGAGAAAAATCCCTTCTTTTTGGGTTCTTCCTCCACCATCACTGCCTTCATGCTATCTTGCTCAACCAACCTCCAAGCTGCTTGCTCAAATGCCAAACCTGCTAAAGTTGGAGGCTTATTTAAAACAAGTGGAAATCCTCTATTCGTACTCCGAATCACCTCTGAATCCTCTGGAATTACACCCAGTAATGCTAATCCCAACATCTCTTGAACATCAAGAACTGACATCATATCTTCCCCCCTTATCAAATCAGTCCTAACCCTATTCACAATCATCTTAATATCCCTAATTCCATCACATTCCAACAAACCTGTAACCCTATCTGCATCTCTCAATGCAGTAATGTCCGGTGTGGTAACCAGTACAGCCTCATTGGCAGGAGTAATCGCCGTTATGAATCCAGCATCAATACCAGCCGGACAATCAATGAGTATAAAGTCCGGGCATCCTTCTTGCCGCTCTTTCAATGCATCAACAAGCCAAACCAGGGCTTTTCCACCAAACCCTAGGGGTAATTTTGACCTAGGTTTAGAAATACAAAGTAATTCGAAGTTTGACCAACGCTTATCGCGAACTAGGGCTTGGTCCAGGCGGCAATCTCCATTGAGGACTTCTACGACGGTGTAATTAACGCGGTTTTCAAGGCCGAGAAGGAGGTCGAGATTGCGGAGGCCAACGTCAGCGTCGATTGCGACGACGGAGAAGCCTAATCGGGCAAGGGAAAGACCGACATTGGCAGTGGTGGTGGTTTTTCCTACACCGCCTTTGCCGGATGTGATGACGACGACTCTTGGTGTATCTCCGGCAAGCTGCGGCTTGCGGTTGTATTGAAGGACGGATCGAACTGGCGGTGATTTTGGGTAGGGTTTTGGGGTTGGTTTAGTTAGGGTTTTGTATAGTGGCTTGTAAGGGAGAAAACTTGAAGAACATATAGACGAGGGTTCTGTTAGCCACCGTATAGAGGTCATCTCCGGCGGAGAGAGATTGGGAGGCAGCAGAAAGAAGCAGCTCAATGATGGCGACTGTACTCTATATTGGGGGACCTTCGGTGTCTCGCTCGATGTTTACCATTTTGTGTGAAGGTATCCTCTTTTTCAACTTATTTTTGTACAAATAATTATCGTATTCATAATTTTGTATTAATAATATATATTTATTTATTATATTAGTATTTGCTAGGATTTTGGACATTAATTTTAGAAAGTGAAAATCAAACATAAAATAAAATTGTTGAAGAAGAAGAGATTAAATAAGAAGCCAATTTGTTAAAAAGATGAATAGGTTGAAGTGATGGTTCATTGTTGAAAAAAGAATGAGTACATAATGACTATGTGGTTTTGGGTTGGGCTATTCCCACGGTTTAAATTACTTATAACACTCCTAAATCGTATCTGATAAATGCGAAATACCATTCTGACAGGTCAACTGACACAACGTTTGGGTTCTCAAGGTAAAGCTGCACATGTATCAAAGTATCTAACAATCCTTATAATAAGTTAATAACCATAAGATAAAAAACCCCTCTCAGTCATTCCTCCGGCTAGCACCTTCCGGCATCACCACTGGCAACCCCTCACAGCCGCACCACCGTGATAGCGTCTCCTATCTCCACCACCGACGGTGGCAGGTGACCTTCCACCTGCGGGGTACCGTCACACCTTACTTCAAAACCCAAGATCTTTATCAAAACCCACCTTACTTCATCGCCTTCCACCTCGGGGTACCGTCATCTCCGGCTACCGTCACCTGCCACCGTCGACCTCCTAAAAAGCACAAACCAAAACCCACTTTCGGTGCTGCCACCGTCGATCAGCACACACCAAAACCCACCTACGAAAAACACCGCCTAGTAAAATACGAAACAGTGTGGCACGATTTAAAACAAATATACCCATTCGGTTTAAGGCTTTTAAAAGTGAGAGAAAGATAGAGAAGATGTATAGATCTTGTCGATGGTCATGGATGAAGATTCGTAGATCTACAGTAGCAACTCGATTTAAAACAAATCCAATCGGCGATGGGGCTCGACAGTCTATGAGAGAAAGAGATGGGTGGTGGCGGTGCGGTGGTGGTGGTCGGCGATGCAGTGGTAGCGGCCGACGGTCGGTGTAGACAGAGGGAGGTGGGGAGCGCAGAGGGAGTTTTATGTACTTTTGTTGTTGCCTGTTGGGGGTGAAATGAGTACAGACACCTTAATTTGACGACGACAGCACATTGAGTGGAGAGAGAGTTTTCTGCTGCTACAATTTTTATATTGACAACACACAATGAAAATACGTATTTCGCATTTAAACACGTATTTCGCATTTGTAAAATACGAAATCTGACATTTTACTTTTGCTTGTCACACGCATTGAGTGTGCATAGCAGTACCCTTTAGTTTTAAAATGTTCACAGTACGAAAGGCATACAAACTAGGGTGTGTTTGTTTTTTCTTGAACGAAGTAATTTTGTAATCGTTCTCTTATAGTAGTGTAATTTTCGTTTGTTTTTCTATTTGATTATACTGTTACGAATCAATTTCCTTTTGTTTTTCTATTTGATGTTTGTTTGTTGTTATTCGATGATTCTATGGGTATCAATTACTCAAGTTGATGTAGTCATCATGGTTATTACTATTCTTCTCGCTTATCTTTAGTCATAATTGTTCATCGTCTCATGCTTATTGTCATGGTTGTTCATTTGTTCCTATCATGGTGGTTGTTATAAGGGTTTTTTTTACCTAAATAATCAAGTATATAATAGTTTGGACCAAAATAAGCAAGAAAAAACAAAATTTCAAAAATAGACAAAATGTTCGCTAATAAAAGGTTGAATTTTCGCTAATCTCAAATAAATTTCGCTAACCAATGAGAAAATTACACGTATTTATTATTTAAAATTTTTTAAATTTTCGCTAATAAAAGTGTAACTTTTCGCTAATAAAAGTGCAAATTTTCGCTAATAAAAGTGCACATTCACTCTGACGTCGCTAATAAAAGGCTTTTTTAAGGCTTTTTGGTTTTGTACGATTCTTTAAACTATCGTAAAACCAAGTGTTTGTGATAATGTAGTTTGAGTTTAGCTGTCTATTATTCATTAAGTAGTCGCACCAGGTATTAATATGTTGTACATTAGTAAAAATATTTAGTTATAAAATTTATTACTAACATGTATAAAATAAATAAGTATTTCTTACGTCGCTATGTAACCAACCGCCCGAACCTTCATGAACACCCAATATGCGACCCCAGAATTGCTTATCGCAATTTACCTCCGTGTTTATGCTTATTTTATTTATGAAACCAGGGTGTTGGGACTGGTACCACTTCAAAACATCACCATACGTGTTTGACGGGCCTGCCTATGTGTTGGCAGCCTATAAAACAATATAATACGATTATGATACACATTTGTTACAAACTTGATAAATTTATATAATGTAATTTGAATTGCATAACCATACAACTTCGGGAACATATACGTCAGCCGATGTCCCCCAAACGTCAAACATTTCATTATCACGTCCCTACAAAATAACACGTTCAAAATATTATATTCAAACATATTGTTGTCTATAAAATATGTAGTATAAATTAATTGTGTAAGTCAAGAGAAACATACAGTATAGGAAGGGGCTGCCTCCGTGTTCGCAACTTGCGTTGGAGGAGGGATTGTAAACTGCGATTAAAAGACACAAGCAACGATTGTAATTCACATACTAAAAATTAAATGTAACTTATAAAGAATTAAACATACCTTGTACTGATTTTGTATGTCATTGAGCATCCCATTTAGCTCAGTCCGCTGTGAATCGAACGTTGTGTACATTACTTTAATTTCCTCTAGTTTAGCATCGGAGTTGCTAACACATGATGCCAACTCCTGCAGGAAACGTTCTTCCATCTTATGCATATGCTCCTCCACAGCTGCTATACGGTTAGCAATGTCCTTCATTGTCTGCAAAACAATGTCCCCGCTACCACGATCTAGGGACCCCGCATTAGGGGGAGAACGATGCGGGGAGAAATCATGATGTGGCAGTGTCGGTACTCTATGTTCTACAGGTGACCGTTCCACAGCAATGCCATCACCACCTTCAAAAAAAGGTACGCTACCAATCCACCAATCTTGCGACAGCTCCATTTGGGTGGGAGTCATGGGCACTGGCGCATATACCGCCTATCGATATTCACAATAAAATTTGTCAGTGCGTATAAAAGTACAACACTTTTATATTAGACTATTACAACCACTTACATTTGCACAGTTGGCGAACAACGCCTTCACCCCTTTAACATCCAATCGAGGAGCCAGCTTACCCATTGCTAGGCCTCTAGGTATCGACTTATCAGATACGATTAACCTTCTGAAAGCGGGTAAGGTCTCGTAAACCCAAGCCTAGGTATATAGAAACAAACTATTTTAGAAAACAATTTAATAATATATTAAAATTATTAAATCATTTATCAATGTATTACTATACCTTTAGGACCCATACAAACCCGTAAAGAGTGTAGCGGGGAACGCCTCCCGCCGCATGACGCGTGACTCGCTTCTCATCTATAGCATTATAAACCTGGCCATACGTGTATGACCAGATCAACGACCCCCATGGGAAGGCGTTCCACGCGTTGAAGTCCTCCAGCAGATGTATAACGCCAATATGGATGAAAACGTCATCGTGGGACCCCAAAATACGGTATAACAACACTACTAAAGCTACCCGCACCGCGTCATCATCCCGTAGGTTCACAAAGTCGTTTTCATTCTCCCATAGACCATGCATGTGGCGCACGTATAACCGCCCAAAAACCATTTCCGGGAAAACACGCCTCATAAAGGGTGTATCGGGGAGATGCTCCATAAAGTTTGCAGGCCCGAATCGAAGTCCTTTCAACAGACAAAACTCTCGCCACTCAAAAGTAATGTGGTGGCCACCCACATTGAAATTTAATGTTTCCGTATCGTTTCTCTCGTTTACAATCTGTCTACACAACAGAGCGTGTATGACAATAGGATCGTTCTGGGGACCCTTAACATTGAGAAACTCCCCGAAACAAGTCTGACGGAATAAATATAAACTATCAGGCCTTTCGCTTAGACGTTGTTTGATTTCTCCACACATACTTAACTTGTTCCGACAAGTTAGGTTTGCGTTGTAGATTTCCTACAAAATAACGAGTTTATATGATTTTTATTACTTACGACTTTGATAAATGACTAAAATTTTTAAACCCTTAGTAATATTAGATAAACATGTGTATTATCTCAATATTTTGAAACCTTTACCATTTTAACTCAAGTTTTTAAACCTTTTTAACTATATCACATCTACACACATTTTTATAAAGTTTATAATTTTATTACTATATTAATTTTTGTATAAAGAATAAGGATTTCTTATTTTTTTTTTAATTTTATTTCTATCACGCTTTGTATAGAATATAAGTTTATAAATATATTAACTTCTCTTTCACTTCAAAATGTAAATTTGTAATTTTATATTAATCTTTCTATTATGTTTATATAATTTATAAGGAATGCTTACTTTTTTTATAGTTTACTTCTATCATGTTTTCTATAAGTTTCAACAAATATTTTTTTATAGTTTACTTTTTGTTTTTCATAAACATTTAAATTTATTATTATTTAAACCTTAAATTTTTTGAATAATTTAAAACTTGAAATTTCGTTAAAAAAACTTTTAAGTTTTGTATGATTTTGATTCTACCCTCTTTAATTATGTGTGCTATTTTTATTAAAAATTCATCTACTTTTGACAATATATATCAAAAGGAGATTATTTATATACAATTTTTTGTCATACATAATAATCATAATTTTTTTATTTCTACTTAGTAATTAACTATTTTTTTAATCACATGTTCACAATTTAAATTAAAAAAAGGGTAACAAGGTTATTTTTATTTAAAACAATAAACAAACATTAAATTTCATGTAATCTTACAATTAATAAAAATTATACAATCACTTAATCATAATAATATGTTTAAACATACATGTAAAAAAACACAATAATACGTGTTAAATATTCTAAATAAACACTATACTTTATAAAATGTTACAATAAAATTTTATAAATATATTATACATTATATCACTAAATATACATCAACTATAACAATTTTAAACAAAAAATCACTAAACTTCATGTCAACAAAATACATATTAATAAATGTTACACAATGTTGCATATACATATAAAACTCATACTATAACTGATGTTAAAAATTAATTTATAAATTAGAAAGTTTACCATTTTTTTTTCACTACTTTGATAATCTCGCAAGGAAATTATATTTCGCCGGAATACTAGTTCGCCGGAGGTGATGGATGGTCGCCACCCTTCTTTCCGTCAAAAATATTTGTCGCCGGAGGTGGTGGTTGTTTGCCGGAGATTATTGGTTGTTCGCCGGAGATGATGGTTGTTCTCCGGAGGAGGTGGCTATTCGCCGGAGGAGTTCGCCGGAGGTGGTAGTTGTTTGCCGGAGAAGGTGGTTGTTCGCCGGAGGTGGGAGGAGTTCGCCGGAGGTTGTGGCCGGTCGCCGGAAAATGTCGCCGGAATTGGTGGTCCTTGAGAGAGAAATGTTATAACTTTTTTATCCACATTTTTACAATTCTATCTATTTTATAATATATATCTACCTATATAATAAATAATATTAAATACCACTTTCTCCATTTCCCAATAAACTCCTCTTACTAACTACTTTTAATCATCTATCAAATCAAATAATTATCTCACACTTCTCAACACAAACAACACTCAACCCCATACACTCAACCCCACACACTCAACTCCCTACCTAGATTTTCGCGCCGGTCAATTAGCGAAATTCTGCTAATTAGCGAAATCCATTAGCGAAATTCTTGTCTAAATTTGCAAATCTTCAAATTTTTTACTACTTTGGCTTTTAGACATGTTTTTTTTTGTCTATTTTAGTAATTGATTTTTGTTATAATAATTTGTTTGTATTTCATTAGTCATTAGCTAAAAGTTTTAGGGTTTAGTTCCTAAAAGTACACCGAAGTTGTCACCTTTTGCTATTGTGTACACTCATCTTTAAAAACTCCCGTTTAGTACATCAAAGTTCCTAAAACTACCATTTAGTATATTGGGTTACCTGCTAAGCAGGTAACGCTGATGTGACACCTTGTTTTGCTGATGTGGCACCTTATTTGGAGATGACTGGATAATAGTTGTTTAAAAATAATTGATAAATAAAATAATAATAATAATAATAATAATAATAATAATAATAATAATAATAATAATAATAATAATAATAACAACTTTATGAATATACCCACACTTGAAGAACACCTTCGTTCAAGAAGCAGCCACCGCCTCCGCCTTCAGCCACCGGCGAGTTAGGGTTTCACACCATCATTCCAGAAGCAGCCACCATCTTCGGTCTTCATCTGCGATTCAGAAGAACACCATCTTCAGTCTCAGATCTGGGTTTAAATCGATGCTTCAACATCATCGATGGATTTTGAGAACCATCGCCCACCGCCTTCGTTCTCATCGACCTTCGGCGACTGCTCATCGAACAGATCTGGGTTTCATCGTTGAATCTGAATCGTTGCTACTGCGCCGTTGGTGGTTCTGCTGAACAGATCTGAACATCTTCATCGTTTCTCCATTCAAAGGTAAGTACAGATTTAGGGTTTTGGTTACAAGATTTAGATTTCTGGGTTTTGATTTCTTACCAAATCTGGGTTTTGATTTTCTAGTTTTGATTGTTTAGATTTAAGGTTTCACAATCCAGATCCATTCTTGTTCCAGATCTATTGTATGTTTAAATTTGGGGTTTTCTTACTTAGGATTTCTTTCAATCAAGTACTGATATGTTCTTCATGTTTAAAATCTTGTTCATTCGAAGATGTTAGAATCAGATATTTTGCATTCCAGATCCATGTTTGAATGATGAAAATGAAAACCTAGTTCTTCAAATGTTATTCATGTGTTTTGTGCGATTTGCTTGTGTTCTTCGAAGATGTTAGAACACATCAGATGATGTTTGCATTCCAGATCCATGTTTGAAGATGATGAAGATGTTCTTGGGAAGAACACATCGGATGATGTTTAATGAGTGTTCATCTTCTTGTTCTTCATCATCTTCATCTTCATTCTTTAAATTAGAAGAGGTAATATGATGTGGCAAAATTTAATGACATGGCTTTACACATGTGGCATTCTTAGGACATTAAAATAAATCAAAAAATTCAGAATTACCGGTTACCTGCTTAGCAGGTAACCCAATATACTAAATGGTAGTTTTAGAAACTTTGATGTATTAAACGGGAGTTTTTAAAGATAGATGTACACAATAGCAAAAGGTGACAACTTCGGTATACTTTTAGGAACTAATTAGTTTCTATTTCCTTAGCTTATTATATAGAAGGTTGATATGGTAATCTGTTATCATTCAAACTATACATTCAAAACTATTGTTAAATATTGATTTTTTAATAACTATTATGATTAAACAAACAACGCTTAAGATTTTAATCTTAACTTCAATATATTAAAGGTGGTGTTCGTACACAATAATAATAATAATATATATATATATATATATATATATATATATATATATATATATAACAATTTATATATTATCAGTTTATACTATGTATTATTCAATACATATAACTAGAATTTTGTTGTGTATTAATTAGATTCTATATATTAAGGATCCTTTGTAATCTTCTTATATTTTAATTTTTTAAGTTTTTTTTATATAGCAAGTCTTGAGTTGTGTTCAATATAATTCATATAAAAAACATAGTTCTAAATATTCAATATTGTTTCAGACAGAGACTCGAGGTTTGTATCTAACTTCTGGAACAGATTGCAACAGGAATTGGGATCCAGAGTAAATTTGAGAACGGCATATCACCCGCAAACATATGGTCAGTCAGAGAGAACTATTCAAACTTTGGAAGATATGCTTCGGGCTTGCGTGTTAGAATTCGGAGGATCATGGGATTCACATCTGCCTTTGGTGGAATTTGCTTATAACAATTCCTATCATAGTAGTATTGGTATGCCTCCGTATGAGATGCTGTATGGTCGACCTTGCAGAACTCCTACTTGTTGGTTAGAAGCTGGGGAAAAGCAATTTGGAGGACCAGAAATAGTACAAATGACAGCTGATAAGGTTACTATTGCTCGGGAAAAGTTAAAAGCTGCAAGGGATAGACAGAAAATGTATGCTGATCCGCGACGTCGACCAGTATCGTTTGTTGAGGGGGAAATGGTTTATCTTAAAGTTTCTCCATGGAAAGGTGTAATCAGATTCGGTAAACGCGGGAAGTTAGCTCCTCGTTATATTGGTCCTTTCAAAATTCAAAGAATTATTAACGATCAGACTGTTGTTTTAGATCTACCAGATGAGTTAACTGGAATTCATAACACTTTCAACGTGTGTTATCTTCGCAAGTGTCATGTGGAGGATCAGACTCAGGTTCTACCTATTCAGGATCTTCGGGTTGATATTAATCAGAAACTTGTAGAGGAACCAGTTGAACTGTTAGATCGAAAGGTTACAAAGTTGAGAAAGAAACATATACCGTTGGTTTTAGTTAAATGGAAGCACAGTTTGGGATCTGATTTAACTTGGGAGACTGAAGCAGATATGCGTAATCGTTACCCTTCTCTGTTTGAGAGCAATGAGATTCCGTGGACGGAATCTTCTTAAGGGGGGGAGATTTGTAACACCCTCTCTTCCGGCCTAGAGTAATTAAGGTAATTAATTAGGTTTGATTTGGGTTTTTAATTAATTATTAAATTAATTCTTTTATTATGTGAATTATATGAATTTATTGTGTATATTCATTAAATTAATATTATTTAATGGATAGTGGGGCGGTGGCCGTGAGGTGGCCGATTAAGGGGTGATTAGTCACCACCCTATGATTCTAGGTTGCCACTAACCCCTTTGCATGTGTGTGTTTGTGGGTATACCCACCGGTTAGAGAGGTCAGTCCTCACTTCACTCCTCATTGCATGCAAACTTCAATTTAGTGTGTGTGTGTGTGTTCTTGGTGCTCGGTTGAAGATAGAGAGAAGAAGATTGATTTTAGATTTAAAAGATCTAATAGATCAAGATCACAAGGTTAGATTAATTGATCTATATATTTATATGCTAATTGCTATTTGAATTCGGTTATATGAATTGCATGCTATTTCGAGTAAACATGATGAACTCATGAAGAATATGTGAATGCATGTTAGATTGATCATATTTATATATGATATTTCTATGTTTTAAATGATCTTAGAAGTTATGAGTAATTTGCATGTTAAGATCAAGATTAAAATAGATTGAAATGAAAGTTTCGGATAAATTTATGCAATGATCGGATTTGGAGATTGAAGCAATCAGAATTCATGTTATTGAGTATAAATCACATTGGATTGGATAAGCCTTGACATTGGAAAATTTATACTTAGAGATTTCTTATACTGGATATGAATCGCATGGCTTGAATAGCATTAGAATATATTGGAATCGCATTTGATTGTATTGGATAATTTGGAAATTTCCCTAACTATTTGGAATCGCATTCGATTTAAACTATGGACTTGGAATCGCATGATTTTGGCCTTAGCTTGAATCGCATGGGAACCTTATGGAATAGCATGGGATTTGGATCGCACTTGATTGGATTATATTGAACTTGCCCTAACACTTTGGATCATATTCGATTGGATTGTAAAACTTGGATTCGCATGGAAATTGATTCGCATTGGAATCACATTGGTTAATAGCATGCGAATGAATCACATTGGATAACTGTCAATCCTTGATACTATAGAATTGATCGCACTGGAGTTAGACTGAATCGCATTTGATTTGACTTAGAGAATTATCGGGTTTATGTTTGAATCGCATGGAAAGTATAGTGTTAATCGCATCTGTATCATAAAGCCTAATCGCATGCGATTCATTAGTAAGAATTCTACCAAGTGTTGATCGCATGCGATTCGAACGAGCCAATCGCATGCGATTCTCAAAGGAAATGCAATTTGCATTATATGAATTATTTAAAGTATGTTGAACTTGTGTATATGTTCAATAATGTTCTTACATGAATTATTTGGATAGATATGATATCTATGTTTGGATCAGTATTATGAATTAAATACTGACTTGGGTTATCTTAATCTCAGGAACTGAGAAGACTCGGTGAATTAGTCACTTGAGTGCACCAGAGTTCGTGAAGACTTTGGTGAGTGGGTTTATATCTTTTGATATACAGGATTTAATATCCTATTTGGAATGCTCTTGTTTGGATTGTATATACATGTTATTTAGATATCAGCATGATGCTGGGCTTGTTGCTTGGGGGTGTACCGTACCAGATCTTGAAGTGCATTTATTGTACACAAGAAGGCTGGTACTGTTATCACTGTTAGCAGGGCTATCGGTAAACCTTGGTTTTGGCCGACCTTGGTTGTAGGTGCTTGCAACACCGCCGGTTCTCTTGGGATTCATGAGCTATTTGGGTTTAGGCATGTTTGCCTTGTTTATGATTAGATATTTATTCCCTCACTTAGCTTTGTGCTAATTCCCCACTAGATTGTTTTGCAGATCACTTTGGTGAGCAATGAAGTTAGGACTGGAAATATGGACGGACCATACTCTGATGTCAAAGTTTTAATTAAGAGCCTGTTTTGGATTAACACTGTAGTTATTTTGATGTACAAATGGATAATGTTTTATATTTATTATGTAATTAAAGTATAGTTTTTATGAAATTAGCTTCCGCAAGCGTTTTCAGTATATGTTTAAAAGTAGAGTGTTACAAGTTGGTATCAGAGCATTGGTTTGAGGATTTGCATAAATGTTTTGTGCAATACTCGAGCCAAGGCTCTGGTCAGTCCAGTATTCCCAGGGTGGGTAATTAGTAGAATAGCATTGAGGGTAGTTAATGTGTTTTAACTAACGGATTATATCTAACAATTGGTGAGATGCTGTGTATAGCATAGATAATGGCTGATAACGTGAATCCGACAACTACCCCTACGTCCCCCAGAAGGAACAACAATCAATCCTCTACTGCAGTAAATGAACAGCATAACAGGGCAGGAACTTCTCACAATGGTGAATCTGAGCAACAGGAATATGTGTTGCAGTTAGAAGATACTTTACAGTCTTTGAGGGATAGGGTACAAGAATTGGAGCAGCAGCAACTTCAGACACAGTCATCACAACCGACTCAGACAATCCAGATGCCTCGGGAGTCGGCAGTGTTTACTCAATCCATACCACCACCTGTTTACTCAGTTGCACCTTATAACACGATGTCAACACCGTTTGGAACTTTACCATTTGTGTCTATGCCTCCTATGTCCCAACCTTACCAACCCCAACAACAGTACCAACCGCAACATAATTTCTTTGTACCTTGGTACCCTAATCAGGGAGGTTTTAAATCCAAGACTCAATTCAAAGATTTCATGGATTGCCAGCCGCCTGAATATTTTGGAAGTTCTAATCCTACCGATACTTTGAACTGGTTGCGGGAAACAGTTAAGGCTTTAGATATTTGCAACTGCGAGAAATATGATAGGGTTAAATTTGCTACGAAGAGATTGAAAGGGCAAGCTGCCACTTGGTGGGATTCTCTAACAGCCCACTTATCTCGGGATGTTATCAACTCTATAACTTGGGAGCAATTCCAAGCTAAGTTTTGTGAGCAGTTCTGTAACACTTATGATTTGTCAAAGGTAAAGCGGGAGTTCATGGATTTAGCACAAGACGACAAAATGTCAGTTGATGAGTTGATTGTGAAGTTTAATGAAAAGCTGAGATTTGCCAAGCAATGGGTTCCGGATGAGCCATCACAAATAGATCATTTTGTCCAAGCTCTATTGCCTGAGTATCGGGGTAACACCCGAATGGCAACTTCATTGGTACAAGCTTTTACTCTCGCTAGGGCGGCGGAGGGTGATGTGAAAGCTCGGGAAAGGATGAATCGTGAGAAAGGATCTTCTCACAAACTTGGTGGAAATCAAAGCGGAAACAAAGGTAAAGGGCAGGGAAATCAGAATAGAGGTGAGCAGAAGTCGAAGGGTTCGGGTTCGTATCAGAATAAGCCATGGTGTAAACCATGTAACTCCAGCCATACCGGTCCTTGTTCAGCTCAGACTAAACGGTGTCTACGATGTGGCGGGTTTGGTCACGAACCGTCTGCTTGTAGGTTCAAAACAAACGTCTGTTGGAACTGCCACGAGGAAGGTCATAGAGTTGGGGCTTGCACAAAGCAGAGGTCAAAGGGGACGGGGCAGGGGGTAGCATCTGTCGGGGGATCGTCTGCAGGTCAGAAGCGGAAAGCCGCACCTTCTGCGGAAGGTAGAGCTTTTAAGATGACGGTTACAGAAGCTGCAGAAAACAGTGATGTTATCACGGGTATGTTTATTGTGAACTCTATGCCTGCTCGTGTGTTATTTGATTCGGGTGCCAACAGATCTTTCATGTCTGTAACTTTGTGTGACAAACTGCAATTACATGTTACTGTTATTGCTTCGCCCTTAGAAGTAGAGGTAGCTGATGGTAAGTTAGTGTCTGTAACTTCTTCTGTGAATGGGGTTTCTATAGATATTGGTGGTACTAGTCTGCCTGTAGATTGCTTACTGATGTCTATTCCGGGGTTTGATTTAGTACTAGGCATGGATTGGTTAAGTTACCATAGGGCTAGTATCCAGTGCCACAAGAAACTGATTACTATTCCCTTGGTTGACGGGTCGCATGTCGTGGCTCGTGGGGATAGATCTTCTTCTTCTTTTCCAATCATCTCGTTTATGAAAGCTAGAAAATCTCTAGCTAAAGGGTGTGCGTCTTTCCTGGCCTACGCAATCGATGCAAAGAAAGAAAAGAAAACGGTTACCGATGTTCGGATTGTGTCAGAGTATCCGGAAGTGTTTCCAGATGATTTACCGGGATTGCCTCCTGTTCGGGATGTTGAATACAAGATAGATCTGATTCCTGGTACTTCGCCGATTGCGAAAGCTCCGTATCGTTTAGCTCCATCTGAGATCCGTGAGATGATGATACAGATTCAAGAATTACTTGATAAAGGGTTCATCCGACCGAGTTCTTCGCCGTGGGGTGCACCAGTTTTGTTTGTTAAGAAGAAGGATGAAACTTTTCGTATGTGTATTGACTACAGAGATCTTAACAGAGATCTTAAACCACTGTCATATTTAATTTTATTAAAGTTAAATAAACTACAATACTGAAGTAGATAAAACATCTAATTACAATATGATACACATTCAACAAAATATCAAACAATAAAGTTTTAATTAACAAATACAAATGATATGTGCTCCTACACGGATAAAGGAGGTTCTCAATGTTGAAATTGTTGAATCATCACCCGAGTCAAGGTTATCACTTGTCTTTACAATGCTTCGTTTGTTGCTTCGTAGACATACTTTGTGCTTCCATTCCTTGTTTCAATGTTTGTTCACTCTTTTGCAATTATGCTACCCTCTCTTCTCTCTTTGTATCGAATATCTACAATTAGCAAACACATAAATATGAGTAATTAATACATAATAAAGAACAATCGTTATTAATATCTTATTACATGTAATTTATATCCAATATAACAATCGATCCTCTATATGACCACTTTGTACCCTAACAGGTATTATACATCATTTCTGAAAGTCAAGAATTTATATCTACCAAATTCTAATCAAATGAACTTTTCTTAATAAATCAAAATATAAGGCTTAACCCTTATATGTTATATGCCGAATTTAAGATTTCTAAAATAAATAAACTTTTCTTTTGAACCTGAAGCAGTTATATAACATTTCCTTAAAAACATGTGTTTTTAATACTCATATATGCAACCCATTTTGCATATTATTTGATACGTTTGTGTGTTATCTTAATTCAGTATTATATATGGCCTTCACCTTTTAATTAAGAAAGGCATGTATAGTAACAAATATTGGTATTTCCGGTTTGATTTCCGATGACAAGGCTTTAAAAATATAGTACTTATCTTTCTGAAAATTGAACTCTAGCGGTAATCGTTGGCACATTAGAAAATGTCTGGCATTTATTATGGGATTTATGACTAGAAAAATAAGGGGAGTCTCAAAACAGAAAAAATGTTTACAAACTCTGTTAAATACTAAAAAAAACTTCCACCAACACTCCAGTACATGCTTTAAAGACATTTACTGTAAGCCCATTAAACATACACAAATCCCCCTTGAAGATACAGAAACCGACGATGAGGACACATGCTTTGAAGAACGTCAAACATACATGATACATTTATATTTATTCTCAACTAAAACTCATGGTAAGTTAAACATATCATATCATTGTAACTTTAACAACTTAGATTTTAGCTTAGAAATTTACCTCAAAATTTCAAATCAGTTGATGCTTTGGTGGACAAAGATGGTTAAGGTTAGTGGTGGACAGCGTGTTAGGTGGCGGCGACGGGGCTGACCGAAGAGGTATTCGACGGCTGCGGTAATTTGTTTTCTAAAGTGACAAATATATAAAAATTATATTTCCGAGGGCTTTCCAAGGACGAAAATCGTTTTATTCATATTTTACACTATTTTCATAATAAGCATAATCAAACAAATAAATCATAATAGGATACTAACATACTATACACATCATGATAACACATACAAATCAGAATCACATTTATATACACGTATTTGTTTACGAACATTCATTCATATAGGTACCTTACTATAAATATACTAAGTTATGCTTAATGATACATCTAGATACATGTATTTGTATAAGTATGTCTCTATGTTTGATAATTTGTGTTCTAAAGTGACAAATATATAAAAATTACATTTTATCCCTCGGAAAGCCCTCGGATATTTCGGATGGCTTTCCTAGGACAAAAATCGTTTTTTTTATATTTTACACTATTTATAAATGCAAACCATAAATAAGCACATTAATGTTTCATAATAAGCATAATCAAACAAAGAAATCATAATAGGATACTAACATACTATACACATCATTATGACACATACAAATCACAAGCACGTTTATATACACGTATTTGTTTACGAACATTCATTCATATAGATACCTTACTATAAATATACATATTTATGCTTAATGATACATCTAGATACATATATTTGTATAAGTATGCTTCTATGTTTGATAATTTGTGTTTTAAAGTGTCAATATATAAAAATTACATTTTATCCCTCGCAAATCCCTCGCAAATTTCCGAGGGCTTTCCGAAGATGAAAATTGTTTTTTTATATTTTACACTATTTATAAATGCAAAACATAAATAAGCATATGAATATTTCATAATAAGCATAATCAAACAAATAAATAATAATTGGATACTTACATATTATACACATAATGATGACACATACAAATCACAAGCACGTTGATATACACGTATTTGTTTACAAACATTCATTCATATAGGTACCTTACTATAAATATACTAATTAATGATTAATGATACATGTATTTGTATAAGTATGCCTCTATGTTTGATAATTTGTCTATTAAAGTGACAAATATCTAAAAATTACATTTTATCCCTCGGAAAGCCCTCGGAAATTTCCGAGGGCTTTCCAAGGACAAAAATCGTTTTTTTTATATTTTACACTTTTTATAAATGCAAAACATAAATAAGCACATGAATATTTCATAATAAGCATAATCAAACATATAAATCATAATAGGATACTAACATATTATACACATCATGATGAAACATACAAATTACAAGCACGTTATATACACGTACTTGTTTACGAACATTCATTCATATAGGTACCTTACTATAAATATACTAATTTATGCTTAATGATACATCTAGATACATGTATTTGTATAAGTATGTCTCTATGTTTGATAATTTGTGTTCTAAAGTGACAAATATATAAAAATTACATTTTAGCCCTCGGAAAGCCCTCGGAAATTTCTGAGGGCTTTTAAAGGACGAAAATCATTTTATTCATATTTTACACTATTTTATATGCAAAACATAAATAAGCACATGCATGTTTCATAATAAGCATAATCAAACAAATAAATCATAATAGGATACTAACATACTATACACATCATGATGACACATACAAATCACAAGCATGTTTATATACACGTATTTGTTTACGAACATTCATTCATATAGATACCTTACTATAAATATACTTATTTATGCTTAATGATACATCTAGATGTATGTATTTGTATAAGTATGCCTCTATGTTTGATAATTTTTGTTTTAAAGTGACAAATATATAAAAATTACATTTTATCCCTCGGAAAGCCCTCGGAATTTTCCGAGGGCTTTCCAAAGAAGAAAATCGTTTTTTATATTTTACACTATTTAAAAATGCAAAACATAAATAAGCACATGAATATTTTTTATAATTAGCATAATAATAAAAAATCATAATAGGATACTAACATATTATACACATAATGATGACACATACAAATCACAAGCACGTTGATATACACGTATTTGTTTACAAACATTCATTTATATAGGTACCTTACTATAAATATACTAATTATTGATTAATGATACATCTAGATACATGTATTTGTATAAGTATGCCTCTACGTTTGATAATTTGTGGTCTAAAGTGACAAATATATAAAAATTACATTTTAGCACTCGGAAAGCCCTCGGAAATTTCCGAGGGCTTTTCAAGGGCATTTTATTTCTAGGAAATCTATTGGAAATCTCTCGCAAGTCTCTCGGAAATTTTGTGAGGAATTTCTAAGGGCATTTTAGCTCTCAGAAATTTCTAACTATCTTTTCGAGGGTGTATTTCCTCGGAAGTCTCTCGAAAATTTTGCGAGGAATTTCCAAGGGCATGTTAGTTCTCGGAAATACGTCGGAAATCTCTCGCTATGTTTTTCAAGGGTGTTTTTTCTTGGAAGTCTCTCGGAAAATTTGCGAGGAATTTCCGAGGCATTTCTCGCCCTCGGAAATTTATCGAAAAACTCTAGGTAACGTAACGCCCTCGAAAATATGTATGAATTTCCTCGAAAAATTTTCCGAGGGTATTAACGCCCTCAGAAATCCCTCGGAAATCGCATTGTTTTCTAGTAGTGGATGATCTTAATAAATCAAAAAAACCCTAAAAACCCAAAGAACCAAACAATCAACGATGATTTGTCGAAGTGTTCTCTTCATCTTAAAGAACATAAACGATAAACGAAAACTTAGAAATGCAGATCGGAGCCCAAACCTTCTTCATAAATCGACGAAGAACCCTAAACTTCGAAATAGCCCTAACTCGAAACCCATATCGAAACAGATATGTTCTTGTTCATGAAACCCAGATCGAAAGAAAACCCCCTAACGTGGCATGGTGGTGAAGGCAACCGGAGCTGTTGAAGGAGGTGGTGAAGATGAATCATGAATGAAGTTGAAGGCTGTCGAATCCAGATCTGGAATAGTGATGGAATTTGAAGTCGATGGTGGTAGTCCAGATGGTGGTAGTCCAAATCTGGAACGGTGATGGTGCTGTTCTCGAAACCCTAATTGTCGAAGTGTTCTTTTGATGCACAGATAAATCAAGAATGAAGTTGTTCTCGAAAGTCAAGACCATGATCTGGAACGGTGATGGTGTTCTCTTTGCACAGATGATAGTCTTCTTTTTAGTTATTATTATTATTATTATTATTATTATTATTATTATTATTATTATTATTATTATTATTATTATTATTTTATTATTCATGTTAAACAAATAAATCCATGTCACCTGCCACATCATCAATAATTGTGCCACGTCACCCATAACCTACTATCAAAGGTAATGATACATTAAACGGTAGTTTTCGAAACTTAGATACACTAAATGGTAGTTTTATAAGTTGGGTATACACAATAGCAAAAAGTGACAAATTCGATACACTTTTTGAAACTAAACTCTTTATAAATAAAGATATTATCTTCTCGCATTCTTTAAAAAATAATAAGATGTACAACAGAAACAAAGTTATATAAAAGTTCACGAATATAAAGAGTTAAGGAAAAAAATGTAACACTGGATATATAGTGGTTCGGTTGAATGTTAACAATTCAACATGCATACACTCCTAGCCATCAATCCAATAGCCGCCTTCGCTATCAACATCTCTCATAGGCAGACGACACAACGTCTCACTAAGAATGACAGTGATCACCTTTTCAACGATTTACTGATTTTCCAAGGTAGTAATCACCTTAAACAACACATCACTAATTTTTGAAAGTAGTGATCTCCTTAACAACTCTTATCACTAATTTTACAAGGTAGTGACCACATTAAGCAACTCTTCCTAAAGTATTATTCATCAAAAACTCAAGACCAAGAGCTTTAACATCAAGAAGGTGGTACCATAAATAATAGGAGAGTAAAGGGATGTAAATTTTCAGATTCTAAAATAAAATATATATCTAATCACTCATAATATCTGGTTTTTCTAAATAAAATATAGTATGTTTAAATGTCATCTTATTTTAAATATGACTACTTGTCTACTTCAGGAAAACATTGCGAGAAAATTATAACTACGAAGAGTAAACATGAAAATTACTAAAATATCAGTGATGCAGATATTTAATTCCGTCAAATCCTGGCCGTTCAAACCAACGGCTAAGATGACTCTCCTCAGCCTGGCTTGTTATCAACTTGATCGAAGCGGTCACTTACACGTGTCATTTAACAAGCTGTCGGATCAAGTATCATCCGCCTGCCCAACAACCAAAAGTCGTGACATTCTAGATTGCGTTATAATCTTCCGCCACGTGTCCAATCATTTTCATAGAATGACAGTTTTGCCCTTGCCTCTTTTCGTTCGGCACTTTCTTATCATGTGATCAGTTATTTTATCCTTGAATCAATCTATATATCTTAGGTTTCATCTTCAGATCCACTTTCTTGCAAATCACAAACTTCACTCGTGTTTCTTCTCTTCTCTTCTCACAAGGTACGATTGCTTCAATTTTCATTTCAGTTTAGTTTGATTGATTGTATGCGTGTGTTCAATTTGCCGTCTGGACGTGCAGATTTTGTAATCAAATTACGATTTGTGATAATTGTAATTCGTTTGCTGATTTTTTTCTTGTTCAATTTAGGGTTTAATTGTGTTCAGTGTGGTGTGTTAATTATTGATTTGGTCTTTGCTTTGTTTTCACGGGTCTTTAGTTCGAGTTGGTTGGTTTGGTTGGTAGGAATTGGTTGAAAGTCAGGTTTCTCGTGAACCCTAATTTTCTTCCTAGGTATTTTAGATCACGGTAGCTGTTTTATTTGTTGATCATAAGCCTTTTACCTGCGGAGATCGAGACTCGCTGGAATGCAGGATATACTGGGGCAATGAACGGAAGCACTTCATTGATCATTAGGGTTTTTTAAAATTATATTCATTTCGAGTTATCTGTAATTCGGTGTGTTTTTACGTTTTAGATTCTGATCCTATTTCTTTCGTGTTGCTTTCTTGCAATAAGTGTCTGGAAACTTGGAGGATTGGGTTGGTGAAATAATGCAACAAGAGTGTTTTAAAGGTCTCTGTTGTGATTTGTGTGTTTTTCTAATTCTCAATTTCATGGTCCTCTGCAATCTGCTAGTTATGTATTGTGATTTGAAATGGGATGCTGGATGAAGTACAGGTGGACCACTGATACATGTCAAACTTCTGTTTGTGTCACTTTTTAAACTACCTATCTGCTTATGTACCAAATAACACAGCTATTTAAGCAGTTTTAAGTGGACTGGATGGTACCTGCTTACCTCTGCACAGATAAGCAATCTTAAAGAAGCAACCTAAACACCTCCTTCTTGCCTTCTTGGTCTCCAGTGTGATATATGTAGACTACCTCCATGCCATACAACTTGTAGCTAGAATTTAGATGTATCCGTGTCCCATACAGTTTCTTTTTTCTGCAAAATTTCAAGCTAGAATCACCTGTTTAACCATTATTATCGTTGCGGAATTGTAACATTGGTGATCACCTAGTGATTTTCTATCTTTTCAGGGTCTGTTAGGCTTTTGACTAGTATAAAAAATGTTTCTCCTTATCATATAGGAAGGATCATGCAGTATAGTAGTATTTATACATGCATGTTTTCATGTATGTACATCTCTGTTTGAGGGCATATGTACCAATGTTGCTGTTTGTACTAAACCCTTGTTAGGTTTACTTTTGTTTCTTATTATGTTCTTTGATCTCTGTTCAGGTTGCCATGTGGATTGTTTGAACTGGAGCAAGATTCTCACTGTTGTGTGGGTGCTAGATAGTTTATTCAGGTATTGTTACACGAGATGAGCAAATGCATGGGCTGTGAAAAACAAGAAAGAATGCTTTTACCAAAAGACAGTTTAGTGAGTTGTTATCAATATTCCCTTATGCTAGATCCTGCCGTATCTGTTTGGGATTGTACTGTTCGTAAGATTCGGTATTCCTTCACATCAGAGTGGGTGTAGTGTAAAGAAGCAAACTTTACTTCACATTTAGTATTAGTGTTTTGAGTTTTTAGTAGTAGAAATAATCAAGAACTTATATAAGTGTTAGAGAAAGTTTAAAGTTTTTATATCTTGTGTCGAAGACATGGATTGTGGTAAAGCGCCATCTGGTGTTAGAAAGATGAAGAAAAAGCAAGTGAAAGATGATTTAGATCGAATCAAACAGGCTGAGAAGAAAAAGAGGCGATTGGAGAAAGCCCTAGCAACCTCTGCAGCCATTATTTCAGAGCTCGAGAAGAAGAAACAGCAGAAGAAAGAAGAGCAACAAAGGCTGGATGAAGAGGGTGCTGCCATAGCAGAAGCAGTTGCATTGCAAGTCTTAATCGGTGAGGACTCGGATGATTCATGCAGTCAGGATAATGTTGGTCAACAACTGCAACCACCATACCCAATCCCGCCTAAGTGGAGTATGGGGAATGTTGGTCAACAACGTTTCACTAATCCAAATGAAGAGTTTGGCTGGATTATTAATGCCCATGGGGGATCCAGATGTCATTGGAATGGATACGGCTGTAATGAAAACGGGTCGTTTGTGAGGGGTGTTCAGGGACCGTATGTTGATGACATGTCTGCAGCAGGCTTAATTGCTGCACAGGCAGTTTCAGGTCTCCAGATTGCAGATGATGAAGATATCAGCGCGTTTGTATTCAAAAGAATGGTGAGAGGTTGAGACCGTGTTATATTTATTATACTGTAATGGTGTTTTTATCATGTGTTTGTATATATCATCTTTTAGACTCTTGTGTGTATCATCATTTTGATGGTGTTTTGATTTGTTTCTTAAAGAGGGGGAGTGAAGTGGGTTTGGAGATTTAAAAGTCATTTGAATTGTATCAGGAGGGGGTTAGCAGTGGAGTCCCAATAATTGATCATGATATTTTTGTGACCATGAGTACGGTTGATGTTTGTTGTCTTATACCTCTTGCTTTATACAATAATAAATCACAAAAGTGTGTTATGATGGTATATGTAGACAATTCTTATTTTACAGATTAAAAGCTTTTGCAATGTAATCATGTGTGCTTTTATTTACATGGGTTGTGCTTTTCCAATTCAATGCAGAAGATGCTTTCATATATGAAAACTAACACTCAAAACTTTCTTGTGTTTAGTCCTAAGAGGAGGACAGGGTGCTTTTCGCTACAACATGGTTATCCGTATTTGAGGGCGACTCAGTCAAAGATTCGCAAATGGGTGACTTGTTTTAGTACCGGGTGCAAGTCATCTTCAACAAGGGAGTGAGTGGGTCCACACGAACTAAGGACCAGCTGACATCCAAATGGTGCAAAAGGGTGATGAACTTCGACTTTGTCTATGTTGGGCTAGATAGTAACCGGTTAGGTGGTCAATTTGAAGTTGATATATTATAATATATGCCCGCCACCATGAAACAAACATTGTTGCTTCTCCGTATATACATGTGAATCGCCATATTTATAAATATTATTCGCGATATATCGTTATTTAAATATGGATATTTCACAAGAACTTGGACAAAAGGTACTTATTAAGTACTATTTGTGGATATAAGGTTGAAAAAGAATAATGAAACGAAGATGAGCAAAAAAAGCCGAAAAAAGTTTTAAGTTTGAAGAATAATCAAAAGGCTGAAAAGAAGAGAACCCAGATGCATTCTTGATACCAAACGAGTCGCGTTTGATTGGATAAGGCTCCAACTAACGGGTTACATTTACCCGACGCGACGCGTTTTATGGACAAATGCGACGCGTTTCCGCCGGAAACCGTATCCTATTTCAACACTTGTTCTTATCTTTTAAGGGGATCCCAACAACTTTTATCCGTCCATTAGAGTTCCAGAGACACAATTTCGGAGTTCTAAGGCAGAGGAGGCTGGATCTTGGAGTTTTGACACATCAAAGTGAAGATTTTTGAAGATTGCATCATAGATCTACAAGGGTTTGCCTATTCAATCATGTTTAGTCTATCTTTTATGTGTTTCTACTTCTGTAACATGAGAATTATGGGCTAATAGCCTGTAATCTTTGCTTAAACTTGATGAATCTTGAGTTTTAATTTGAACTCATTGATTTGGATAACATGGTTTTATATATTTGTTATGTTTAGCTTTTTCAAAGATCATTGCATGTTAAAGTTTCTGACTTTATAATCTATTACATGTTAGAGACTTTAAAGGTGCACACGACCGAATTTTGAGGATTATTTTGCAGAAAACGGTAATTACAATGACGAGATGTTTAGGAGATGGTTTAGCATGACCAGACGCCTATTCCTACGCATATTGGAGAATTTGGAGTGGGAGTAAATATTTTTTCAACAGGGATGAGATGTTAGATGCAAAAAAATATTTATCTTCTTTGCAAAAGTATACCTTGACAATTTAGCAAATAACATATGGGGTATCCGCTGACCTTTCAACGAGTACTTGAAGATGGCGACATCAACTGCATAAGAATGCATACAGAACTTCTCCACAGGTGTCATCAAACTTTACGGTAAGCGATACATAAACCTTCTTACAATGATACTCAACAATTATACTCGCACATAAATCTAGGCATGTTAGGAAGCCTAGATTGTATGCATTGGGATTGGGTGAAGTGCCCAACTTCATAACGCGGGCAATATATAAGAGGTGACCATGATCGGCCGACTATTATGCTAGAGGCAGTGACATTACAGAATCTTTGGGTTTGACATGCATACTTCGGGATTATCAGGTCCAACAACTACCTTAATATGCTAAACCAGTCACCGTTATTTGACGATGTATACACCGAAAAAGCACCTGATTGTCCATTTCAAGTAAACAGAGTAGTCTACAATTACTTATCTTCTTTTATTTGAAACTAAGTATTTTTATTATTAAAATTTAATGTTAAAATATTAGTTTATTTTTATACATTTTATATTATTTATTGTAAATTACTTATAAAATATTAAACTATTTAAATTAAATAATTGTAATAGAAATTAAAAAATAAAATATGTAAAAGATAGGATGGTCGAGGGGATGAGTGTGAAGGGTTAGAATGATAGGAGTGAGAAAAAAGAAGAATGATGTAAGACAACGTGACAATAAAAATGAGTAAAATGAATTCACATGATCTAATAGTAGTGTCGTGTTACACAAGCAAACATAAGACAGATCATTGGTCAGCAATTTAATACAAGTATACAACATACAATTCTTAAAAAACAAAAAACTATTATCACAAAAAGAAATGGCATTAAAAGCAAGCAAACAAAAAAGTATACATTTTTTTACATGTTATTTAGGTTGATAACAAAATAAAGGAAAATTAAATTATATTTAAAAAAAAATTGAACCCACTAGTGAAATGTTATGTTTGCCCATGGTGTGAAGATTGGCTTCTAATTTGTACTACAAGTCCCTCTACAATGACTGCTAATCTATCAAAACTTCATTCTAATTCTATATAACAATTAGAAACAAGAATTGGAAGACTATGCAAATATGAGCAAGATGATTCAGTTAGCAATCATGCTGATGTCAACCGGAATCTTTTCCGGATACATGATGATATGGGCTATGATGCCTACTAATACATTCTGGCTTCGTTGGTTACCTCGTATTCATTCTGCCACCGATTCATCTTACTTCGGTCAACAAGGTCAGTGTCCTTTGCCATTTCCAGTCATCTTATTTCGATTAAATGATTCACAAACTTCGTGCCATGAAAATATATGCTTGGCGAGTTTGGATCTTTTCATCGGTTAAGATAAAACAGAATCGACAAATTCATTGATATCTTGTATGTGCAGGAAGTGATATTCTAGTTTACACAACCCCAATCCTCCTTGTTGCAACTTTGGCATGTATATATCTTCACCTAGAAAACAAGTCTGCCCACCCTCCAAACAATCAAAGGTAAAATTTACAGTTGCTCCCGACTTTCGGTATGCATTGAACAGGTTGAAAGCTCTCCAACATCTATAATCAATGCATATAACATCCGAAATCATTTTCATATTAGATATTTAGATTATTACTGTAGAGAAATGTTCAATATAGTCCATACTTAATCTATAGTCCCGAGGGGCAAATTTTAGCTTTTAGATCAGCCCCATCAATGGTCCAGATTGAATTATAAAATTTTGGACGGAATGACATTTTCATAATTCACATGTGATGTTTTTACAATCACATGTGATTGTATACTGAATCACATGTGATTGAATATTAAATTTTCAGAACTATGTTTTTTATATGGACTATATTGAACACAACTCTACTACTGTAATAATATTGTTTTTTGTAATCATAATTAACTCATTCATAATATTGTTCATTCACCCCACATGAAAGAATGAACCACTTATAACCCGAGACTATTTAACCTTTTACCCAACCCGTCCGTCTTTCCACTAGTAGAAATAACTAACGTTGTGTTCCACAGTTACGTGTGAAAAGAAAATGAAAGGAAAGAAAATTAAGGAGAAGAGAAAAGAAGAGGAAGAGAAATGTTTTTGTCATTGCGTGTTCCTGAGTTCGAAAGAAAATTAGAGGAAAAGTATAATTTTAAGTGTTATTTTGTGTTCTTCCAAAATCTTCCCTACTTTGGGAGGAAAATCTGGAAAGAAAATAAGAGAGAATTTTCCTTCCAAAATCTTTTCTTTTCTCCCATATAAAACTTGGGAACACAACTGAAGTTCATTTTCCTTCCTAAATCTTTTCTTTTCTCTCCTGATTTTAACTCGGGAACACAGCGTAAGGTCAATTCTCATTGCAAATTTCTCTGAATGTTAGTTCAAGTGTCTCGAAGAACTACTTAATAGCCTTACTGAAACGACCCGCGATCATAAGAGGTCCACTTGGTACTGTTACTTGGACAGAATTACTAATTCTCTTCACATTCGTGGGGCTTCTGGTTTGGTCTATATCAACTTACATGCACGACATGTTTGCCACAATCACTACGAAATCTGCATCCAGAATGAGAGAAAAAGTGTAAGCAAGTTTCCATCTACTGATTCTATAATATCTATCTGGCAACA
The DNA here is from genome assembly GCA_947179395.2 of Pulicaria dysenterica. NCBI lineage: Eukaryota > Viridiplantae > Streptophyta > Magnoliopsida > Asterales > Asteraceae > Pulicaria > Pulicaria dysenterica. The sequence goes on along the minus strand of OX359293.1, from coordinate 11,939,193 downwards.
CTTTTTTATCAAAAGTAAATTTCTCAAAAATTTTGGCAGGTGGGAAATGAAGTTAGACAGTCTGGCATTAATGCTGGGGCTTGTTGGTAACATATGCCTAGCCCTTTTGTTTTTTCCGGTGACCCGTGGGTCACCGCTGCTCCGGCTACTTGGTCTTACCTCAGAATCTAGCATCAAGTATCACATATGGCTTGGACATATGACTATGGTTTTCTTCACTGCTCATGGTTTATGTTACTCCATTTTCTGGGCTAAAACACACCAAATCTCACAAGTATGATGGTTGTGTCGCCTTATGACTAGATTAATTGACATGTATAAAAAGATTACATAAAATAAATGTATGAAATGCAGATGATAAAATGGGAAAAGATTGGGGTATCAAATGTAGCAGGAGAGATAGCTTTGCTTACAGGAATAGCTGTTTGGTTGACAAGCATACCGCGTATCAGAAGAAATATATTTGAGCTCTTTTTCTACACTCATCATCTCTATATTCTGTTTGTGGCATTCTTTATATTCCATGTTGGATTTTCTTATTGTTGGATCACACTCCCAGGATTTTACCTCTTTCTCATAGATCGGATGTTACGATTCCTGCAATCGCAGCAAAAGGTTAGATTAGTTTCAGCACGAGTTTTACCATGCCGAGCTGTTGAGTTAAATTTCTCCAAATCCCCAGGTGACTCTGAACACCTTCTGTCCATAGTTTTATTATGTAGATAATAAGAAACGAATATTATCACAAGAAATTATATTATTTCAATATAATATAATATAATCTTACTTAATAAATCAATTTAGGAGGTTCTATACAATAAAGATTCACTTTTATACTTCCCTTTTCAGCTAACATTATTATTATTTTACCCTTTGACCTGTGAGATTAAACATTTAAACGTTGCCCGAATGGACCCATGAATTGCAAGTGGGTTGCAATCACTAACATCGACCAAAACTCCAAGTTTTTAATTTTGGGCTTTTTGATCTACAGGACTGCATTATAATCCAACGAGCTCAATATTTATAAATGTACCTACAATATCAACACTCCAATGGCATCCATTTACTATAACCTCAAACAGCAATTTGGAACCTGAGTACCTAAGTATCGTCATCAAAAGTGATGGAACATGGTCAGAAAGGCTGTATGAACAACTCTCCCTGCATTCACCAATGAACCATCTTCAAGTTTCAGTAGAAGGCCCATATGGACCTGCATCAACCCATTTTCAAAAGTGAGCAAGATAAACTTAAATAAATTAAGATTATACGCCTTCAATAATGTTAATTTTGATATTTACCATAATGCAGGTATGACAAGCTTGTGATGGTCAGTGGTGGAAGCGGAATCACTCCATTTATTTCAATTATCCGCGAGCTTTTACACATGACCAGCAATCCTGTCAACAGAACACCAGATATTCTCCTAATTTCAGCCTTCAAGAAATCAATAGACCTCGGGATTTTAGACCTTATACTTCCTGTTTCAGGCACTAGTCATGATATATCTTGCCTACGGTTAAAAATTCATGCATATGTAACACAGGAGAGCAGGCCAGTGACTGAAGACCAGCAGGTTTACAGAACCATTTGTTTTAAGCCCAGTGGTCTTGATGCACCAATTTCAACAATTTTAGGCAGAAATAGCTGGCTTTGGCTAGGCGCGATAATTGTCTGGTCTTCTATCATTTTCCTTGCACTCATTGCTCTTCTTACACGATTTTACATATACCCAATCGATCATAATACAAATCTGATATATTCATATACTGTAAGATCAGTTTTCAACATGCTATTTATATGCATGTCTATAGCAGCAGCTGTAAGTATAGCTTTTTTTTGGAACAAGATAAAGAATCCTAGAAAAATGAGGCAGATCAGAACGACAGATGCACCAACACCATTAACATCACCTGGGACAAGTTCTTGGCATTATAATGCAGATAAAGAATTGGAAAGTCTTCCTAATAAATCTCTTATTGACTGTATCACGGTTAACTATGGAGAGAGACCCGACTTTAAGAGTAAGCAACCACCTGAATTTAAAATCTAATATATATGTGTGTGTGTGTGTGTGTGCAGAGAGACGTAAAGATTACATCCTTTACAAGATGTGAAACACCATATATATCTGAATGTTTCATGTTATCTGAATGCAGAAATACTTATGGAAAGTGAAGGCTCTAGCATTGGAGTTTTAGCAAGTGGTCCAAAGAAAATGAGGCAAGATGTAGCAACCATCTGCTCATCTGAGTTGTCAAGAAATTTGCAGTTTGAGTCCATCAGCTTCAGCTGGTGAGCCAAAATAGAAAGATTTGCCACAGAAAGATGTTTGTAGAAGCTCAAAGTTATATATAAATAATATGATTAGATGATTCCCCAGCATAACAGTATACACATAATTGCGTTCAAGTAAATATCTTACATATAACCGTTAAGCATAAAGAAAGTAGTGCACATCCCATAACTCCCGCCCAAATGATGGTAGCTGTATTGTGTAGATTGATCCTCCTAAAACTAGATAAATACTGCATATACAGAAACTAGAGTTTGCAAAACACAGAAACTTTTATTTTATTTGCCACCGAAAAAAAAAACAAGACTTGAAGTAGAACGTTCTTCCTTTAGTAATTGTTTTGCTCAGTTTCGCATAGTACAATAGAGATGACCAGAGAGGATACTGCAAATGGTATTTTCTTGAACACGACATAAAATGGTACCAACCAAATGAAAACAAGACATCAGATATTCGATCCTATATAACCATAACAAAGATGATCTAAACAGATATAGTAAAAAAGAGCAAAGATATATAGGGATCATAGATTCAAAATCTCCTATGTACCAACTAATAATCCCCTTGTTAAATTGACACTAGAAAAAGAAGCAGACCTAACATAAGGCAAAGAAATTCATATTCCCTTTGCTGGTTATCTTAATGCAAATGTCCTTCCCCGGTGTTGAACATCATGTTAGTAGTATATCTACAACTTTTCACCTCACTTTGTAAGCTCGGGTAAATCCTTTCCAACTCGATCTCTGAAACATCTATTTTCTTCATGAGTATATCTGAAGCCATTATCTTTATTACGAAAATTGCAACCCCTCAAAGGCTCTTGCACATCATACCTTAAACGTCTCCTTTCATTCAACATTCCATATTTATCGTCATGTACACTGCTGTAGTTACTATTAGCCTCAAACTTCTCTCTATTGGGTTGAAATCTTGCAGGACGTGGGGTGGGTCGGAAATGGTCATTTGACTTCAAATTTTCAAGATATCTAGGAGGGTCAAACCTTTGATCCCGATGAAATGTTCTGACTGGTGATGATCTCCTGTCTCTATATGGCCCATGGATAATATTCCGGTCATCAAAGCTTCTAGAAACACGTTCTGAGGACACACGACCCCTTGTTGGAGAGACCAGACCACCAGCTTCAATTTCGCTAGGCTTTCGAAAAGGAAATCTTGTATCAGAGCTATGATCTGGACTTTGTCTTTTTGTATCTGTGTTCCTTTTTTTCTGAAAATGCCACGCTATGGGAGACCCCGAACGAGATCTTGACCGGGATCGCCTACGAGATTGAGAAACATGAGAACCTCGGTTGTAATTGGAAGAAATACAAGGGATCTTTCTTTCTGAATAGCATGGTTCGGGATCATTGTATCCTTCTTGAGGGGCTCTTCTCAATCCACCCTGACATCTATCACGGTAAATGCCACTTGCTGGTGGTGTTCTCCTGCGAATACCATAAAATTCATTTCTGTCTGATGGTGATGGCCTTGTGCTGAAGGTCCTGGAAACGCCCCTCGCATTATAACTTATAGCTTGATTGCTGTCGAGGTTACTTGATCCATCAGACCGAATAATTTTCGGCCTGCAGTAACCATGACTGTTTCTTGAAAAAGAATCTCCCCACCGACCACCTGCATGGTAAGTTGATCCCTCATGTGCCATGAGTTTTTCTCGACCAAAATCCCTCTCGATTCTTGAACAAGAATCTCCGATGTTGTCAGATCTGCATGCAAAAAAAGCATTAGATGATAGAAAAGAATGACATTAGATTTGAAGCGGAAAGAAATCACAACAATTACCTGCTACGACGTATGCATGCAGCATTCCTGCTCATGCCAAAAGACGTTGATGTTGATCTATCTGTACACAACAAATTCCTTCTAGGAAACTTATCAAGCGTAATTTTTTTCTCATGAGGAAATTTTTTTGAGCTGTCATCTTTATGTTGCAAGATAACAGCAGATCGAGAATGCTCCTGCAGCTGATACTCATAAGTTTTAGAGCCCAAGGCATCTGCTTTATCACCTTCTTCAATGACATTCTTGGGTACAGCATCTGATGCTCCAATAGTCTCGTGATGATCAAGAGGAATTTCATTCATAAGTGATTCAATAGTATCAATGTTATCTTCATACATATAATCCGATTCATAGTCAACACACTCCCTTTCCTCCAATTCATCCTTCTGCCAAGTTGGCTCTCTTAACTCACCATCTTCAACCGGAGAATCGTAGCCTGATTTAACCTTGTCTGTTGTATTTCCCTCAGCCACATTTAAGTCACAGCAATCACTGAGATGATCTTCCAAAGTAAGCTTATCATCAGAATTATCACCTTTCAGAGATAGACATCCACCTTGTACTACTTCAGAAACAGCCTGCCTATCATCAGATTCAACCTTTGCAATGGTTTCTACTATTGAAACCGAAGCTGTTGAAGTAGAAACATATTCACACTTGGCTGGTTGAGTAAATGAGTCAACTACATCTGATTTACTTACACAACTCTCAGCATCATGTGTTTTTCCCAGAAAATCGGCATCATTTTTCCCTTGAATGCCAGTGTTATGTTTCCCCTCAGATAACATGTTTCCCTGTTCTGTAATTTGAGATTTTGTTGTTTCAACACCTTCCAGGTTTGCTTTAGCATTCTGTAAAGCATCACTATAAGCATCTTTTTGATAAATTTTTTCAGAATGAGCTTCAACAAGCATATCACAAGGTTCATCCCACTCCTCCATCACAGTATTCAAGTCCCAATGCAACCGGACACCTTTTGAAGGAATGTGCCTTTTATCCTCATCGTCATTCTCATTATCACACATGCTTTGTGTAACTGGAAATGTGCTATCCTGAACTGATGAATCATCTGAGTTCATTGGAGAAATATCCTGTTTTATGCCATTAGAATATGAGGCAACTAATGGTGTTGTGTGTTCTTCCACGGCAGAAGACTCCACATCAGGGCTATCATAAACAGAGCTATGGCATGCAGCTGCAGCAAGAAGTTGAATACCAGAGAAGTCATTCTCATCAGGAAGCTCTTTCTCTGTCAGCTTTATTGCCCCTGAAGCATGCTTACCACCTGCAAGCAGGTCAGACGCGTCATGAATTTGAGGTTGAGCTGACCAAGCCTCTTCAAGCGATGGAGACTGAAGCAGAAGTATTCTTTTCTTTATTGGGACATCGAGTACCTCCTCTGCAAAGTGTTGACCCAGAATAGCTACGCCAGACTGCCAATAAGACAGACAGAAGTAAAATTTCATGTTTTTTAAAGAATATGAACAATACATGGATATGAACAACAAGTAAATACCTTTTCATAATCTAAAATAGTTGATTCCTGCATTTCATTGCCAGAATCAAAACCGAACTGGAAACTACTTGCCTCAGTCCTCCTATGGCGCCTGCTCCTATGGCCCTTTCCAACAGCATTCCATGTGAGGTCTGAGTTGATAAACTTTTCAAGTTCAATATTCATTCTAGTAGAAAGTTTAACACCGATGACGCCTGTTACATGGACAGACCACTTGTTATCAAACAGAATAAACCTTACTACAAGTCACTATAATAATTCAATGCAAAAACAATCTACCCTATCTTCACGCCAAGGTAAAAATATTGTGGATATTCCCAACATCAAGGACCCACAGCACTAAAATTACAACTTTAGCTTTAATTATGATGCCTAAAGGAGATGGTTTTGTGTGTAGACCGATTTTATCATAGTTGAGAATGAATCACAAACATCATAGGAACTCCAGAAGAAATTAGAAACTAAATCCCTGACTGAGTTCTTCAGAGATCAGTTCATATGAAGATTATGCCCCTTTTAATGAGGTTTTGACAAGATTGAGATATGTAAAGCTATACGATTTAGACCTGGAAAACCATGTTCGCAGGCCAATCGAACAAAATCGTTGAAGTTAAGATGATATAGGTTAACGGATGATGAAGAACGATAATCCTCCGATTAGTTTTTAGATCTAAAAGTCTAGGGCCAAACATCTGAAGATGTAGAACTTTCCTTAACCGTGTCCTCAAATCAAAAAATTAATCAAAGTCAGAGGTAGTTCAATTATATGAGGCAAAATCAAAACTTTTGATGTAGTTCTTCGGGGATCTGTGCCCCATGTAGAAGCAAGCGTTCCTTCGGAATCCCCTTGACTACGTTCTACGTTAGTAGATTTAGAACGTAACGAACATTTGTCGATTCTCCAATCATCAACTCATCAAATAAACCATGGATCTTCAGTGAAAAATCCCGATTTCGAAACATGTATGTTTCGGATCTGATCTCTCGAAATTTAGGAGGTCCATCGGGTGGTTACGTGTAGCAGTCAGACAGCCGCGAATCCGAGAATTAAACCTAAAAGCACTGAAAATTCAAAAAACTTGTGTTCTTTCATTACCTGTGATCAATCTTTAAGCAGCCGCAAGATAAATAAACCAAATAAATAACGTCTTCCTTTTTCCTGTTGATTTGATCAAAAAAGAACTTCCGTCGATCTTCAATTAGATCCAATTAAGAAAACCGTCAGACTGGTAACCGAAGAAGAACAACGATTTATCGAGTTCTTAGATCAAACAATGGTGAAAATCCTTGGAGTGTTACGCGATGAGAAATGATTCATGGTGATCACAGGTCAAACAATCGTGTAATTGCTTCAAGCAAACGCCAAAATCAGCCGATCGAGCGTTGTTTTCCTTCAATCGGTGATTAGGTTAAATAGTTGTGATATAATACCCGTATGTGTATTATATATATACAAAACATAATATATAATATATATTATCTTTTAATATATATAAAAAATTAATTTAAAATAATTTATTAGATAATCTAAACCCTTTATTTAATAAAATATTAAATTATAACCGTTAATTCTTTTAAGGTTTAAAGTCATTAAAGACAATGATGCTTTCCCCCATGTTTTGATATGACACATTAACTTTTTTTTTACACAAATAGCCTTTTAACTTGTAAGAAACCTGTTATTATAGCCTAGAGATGGGCAAAACCGGTCCTGGACCACAGCCGGTCCGGACCTAGTCGGTCCTGGGCCGGTCCGGTCCTCGGCGGACCGGTCTTCGCGTAAGACCATTTCGATAAATTCGGTCTTCGGGCGATCCTAGACCACTTCCGGACCGGTCCAAGTCCGGACCGGTCCGACTTCGGTCCTGGACCGGTCCGTTTTTCGTTCGGGTATTTTCCGGTTCGGTTTAGACATTTCCGGGTTTTTCTTAATTTCGGTTTAAAATTTTACAGTTTTCGGTTCGTTTTTTTGTTTGAAAAAAAAGTGACTTGCTAATTTAAAAAAAATTTGCAAGTTATAAAATATAAAGTATAAACATATATAATTGCAAGTTAATAAAAACATTAGCAAATCCTTGATTCTTGAAGCAAATTATAAACAAATCAAAAACTTGTAATTTTTCTTGAGAGAAAGAAAGAATGAGAGAATGAGAGGTTGAGAGAAGATGTAGTAGAAAATGACAACCAAATGGGGGGTATTTATAGGAGGAATTGAAAAAAAAATCGGAAACTAGTCGTTAGGACCGGTCTGGACTGGTTCGGACCGAAAAACTAGCCGTTAGAATTTGAAATTGGACCGTTGGGCTTGGACCGGTTTGGACCGAGTTTGGACCGGTTCGGTCTGGACCGGTTCTTGGACCGTTTTGGACCGGTTCGGAATTTGGACCGGTTCGGACCGCTTACGTCATTTTCGGTCTTGGACCGGTTCGGTTCGGGCGGTCTTTCTTGGACCGGTCCGGTCGGTCCTAAAAGCCCATCTCAATATAGTTATTTTGGTGATTTTGACCTGCATGCTGCAATAGCAGGTCATCTTCTTCCCCAATTTTCTTCACTTCGAATACAAACTTTGAAGTCAAAATTCTCCTTCTACACTTAACGAAAATCAATGATTCTTAACTCTATGGAAAGGTAATCAAGTTGTTTATCAAGTAGTACAAAAAAACTGAATAAAAACAAGTTTAAAATGTGTCAATTCATCAAAATACCGTAAGGGTGTCGAATAGGGTCATTACAGACTTTAATTAGCAATAACTTAGCCTACACTTGATGGTTTTTCATGAATTTGGTGTCCATTGAAAAGTAAAAAGATTATCTACGACAATCTATAAAAAGAATGATGTAAAACGATCAAGAATCGAGCAAAAAAACACTCTTTTTTCTGCCCTGTTTTCGAACAAAAAACCCACCAAAATCGAGACTTTGAGCTCCAAATTCTCCCTCAATACTTGACGAAAATTCATGAATTTGGTGTCATTTGAAAGGTATAATGATAAATTACAAGATTCTACACAAAAATCACAAAAAACGATTAAAAATCGACCCAAAAATCGTAAAAAACGGGCTGGCAAGTTGCAGGTCATGTTTTGGCCACACCGACACGGTTTTAGTAAGTAAAATGGCCAGATATGTAAAAAAAAATTTTAATGTGTCATATCGGAACATTGGGGAAAGCATGTTTGTGTTCAATGACTTTAACCTTCTTTTAATTTTAAAATTTTGATTTTAACTTTTTCAAGTCAAACTAATATGAATTAGATAAATATTTAAATTAATTATATTTATCTATGAATTGAACTAAATTAAATTTTTTTACACCTGTACGTTATTTTTATTAGAAATAAGATTAGATTTAAATTAATTATATTTATTTGTCTATTTAAGTTTATTATTTAATAATATAATATAATAATCGGACTTACTTATCGTTGTTCATGTCGTCTTAGGATTGACGCCATTTGTCGTCATATCTTTACCACATTTTTTCACATTTTATAAGTATTTAATATTATTTATTAGTGTTTAATATTTATTACTTTTTATAAACAATCTCATGTGTTTCACGGGCATTTAAACTAGTATATATATATATATATATATAATAATAATAATAATAACAATAATACTTGGTAAAATAAATAAGCAAAACATAAGCCTAGATCTATTTAAGATATTGGACTAGCAAATTGTAACGCCCCAAAGTTTGAAAGTTTCTTAAATAAGTCGGAAGGGTTAAATTGACAAGTTTTGGAACTTAGAAGTCTAGGGACTGTTTGGTAATTAGCTCAAAGTAGTAGATTTATATGGAACTTTATTTGACCATTGAGGTCAAACTCTCATATCAAACACAAACACACATACGATGCACACAAACCCTCAGTTGTTGTTGCTGAATTCGATTGAAGGAGGAAGGATTTTCATTTGAAAGTGATTACATAGTGATTTTATAGCAGAGGTATGTGTTCTTGGTTAATTTAATTGAGTTTTAGGTCAAGAAAATGGATTCATAGATTGAATCCTTGAGTTATGTGTTAGTCTTTGATTTTGATGTTGTTTGATGGTATAAGATGTTGTAGTATGTGTTAGAGATTGTTGTTTGGCCAAAATACACGTTTTGGATCGTTGTTAGAGGGTAAAACCTCGAAACCCAGTTGTTGTTCGAACAGAGCAAGTGATTCTGCTGTACCGACTGTTCCTACGGCCGCAGGGATTATTCCCTACGGGCGTAGGGAGCTGTCAAGAGGTTTTGGTTAATTTGTCTCCTGCGGCCGTAGGTATGGGTTCCTGCAGGCGTAGGACAGTGTTTTATGAGTTACCATCTAAGGACGAAGGGAACTAGCCTACGGGCGTAGAGCATATAGCTTACAACCGTAGGAAGCCTAGAAACAATCCTACGGGCGTAGGGATGAACCCCTACGGCCGTAGGAAGGGCCAGGACCAGGTCAAGTTGTTCGTAGCTTGATGCTCAGTTTAAGTTGCCGCAGAGCGTATAGAAGTTAATGTAGCACATGTTTATTGCTTGTAGGCAATAAGAGACTGACGTTTCTATGAGAGGAGTATATCTCTTAACTGCTGCTAAGGTGAGTGTACTTACCCTTAATCAGATTAGTATATGTTTGTGCACTAAGTGATTAGTATATCAATTGTATGTTTGATGTGTAAAGTTAAAGGCTGTTGTTCAGATGTTCAGTAGCACTATGTTGTAGTATTTGATATGAGTAGTATGCATTTATGTACAAAGTGAACAGCATGATATATGTGTTGCGATGTGTGTTATGTGTGTGCACGAGTACAGAAAGTATTTGGCTTAGAGAAGCCTTGTACAAAGAAAAGCGGATACTATGTATCCAGGAAAGTGAAAGGGGTATATTGAGATCCTTATACCCAAGTAAAGCGTCAAGGGCTTGGTGTTTGTATCCAGGCAAGTTAAAGGGGTATATTGAGATCCTTATACCCAAGTAAAGCGTCAGGGGCTGGTTACGTGCGAGGTGTGATCATACCTCGGGACAAGTTAACAGTTTGATTGTTTTGCAGATTAAAGTTGGGATGTGAGACATCCTGAGAAGAGATACTCATGCTATATGTGTTTATTAGTTCAGTAGTATGCTCACTAAGCGAAAGCTTACGTTTTAGTATGTTGTGCATGCAGGTAACCAGTTTCCAGCAAGGGTAAGGCCCCGGTGCTCCGCAGAGTTGGATAGCTCCCAGTTTTTTTGAAAATAGTACTTTTAACACTGCTTTTTGTAAAACTGTTAGCATTAAAGTGTTGTAGCTAGTTTTCCGCAAACTCTGATTTTTAGAATGCTAATTAGTAGTAATTAAATTTTTAAAAGCTATTTTAGAAAAGTGGTGTTACACAAATAACCCAACTTCACTAAACCCACTAAAGCCCATACACTAATAATAGTACCGATATTTAAGTATTTGCATCGCGAACCTTATCTGAAGATGGAGATTGACTGGAACTAACAACCGAAGAATAGGGGATAACCCCCCTGATGATTCGCTTCACGATTCTACCGTCAGAGTTCAATATATACTCATTCTTCTCTGGCATTCTCGAACTTCTCTTCTGTAAACCAATCAAAGGTGCGACAAAAGTGCGATCGAGGGTGCGAAACCTGTTGTTGTGCGAGAAGAGAGCTGAGGGCAGAAAGCGACGATAGCATAGGAAGAAGGCTAGGATCGATCAATCGTTGGTTTAAGGCTGATTGGAAGTCGATTAGCAACTATGCTCCTCTTTCAACTTTGATTAAGGTTTGTTCATAATCCTTATGATTTCCTTTCGATACATTAGTCGACAGGTCCTATCTCCGATTCTGTTTATCATAGTCTATGGCTTTTCAATGTTGAATTAGAACTGAAACACAAAGTTTATACTTTGATTGGTAACTGAGACTGTTAAACCCTGGGATACTAATTGTAAACATGTTACTAATAAGGACACTTGTATCAACGTCGATTCATAAGTTGTTCCTAATAGGCACTGTTAAGTTGAATTCATTGTTCTTAATTCGATTGGTAAGCCTAGTATAAATGTTGAATTGTTTTGGAATAACAAGTAGAAATTAATATTGATGGGTTTTAAGTTGTAAACACAAATCAATAGTTGTCTTATGTAAGCATGGGGAAATTAGGAATATTGATAAAGTAAATTTAAGATATTGGCAAGTTTGTTTCTAAGCTATAAAGCAACTTAATGAGGTTAGTAATCAACACGAAAATACTTGAAGAAGGTGACTGGATAACAGTTTGCACATGCATACATCAGATTAGTAAATATTCAGGTAACAGTAATCATCACTTGGTTTAAAAATGTTGTAATTTTTGACATAAGCATGCAGGTAACACCTAAGTATCTGAAGATCAAAGAAGTGTGTTAATAAGCAATTAACAAGATAGATTAGTAAATGGTTTAGTTGGTAATGGTTTTCTATATTCAATTTAGATAAGGAGATAGGTATGCTTTGCACATATATTTGGAGCTTGTCAAAGTACGGATTTTGGATCCCTTTATTGTCGTACGGATTCTATCTTCCTTTATAACTATTATAGTCGTGCAGATTCTATATCTTAACTAAAGATATTTAATTGGATCGTTGGTATTTATCCACGTATGGGGGTACCATAGGCACATCATTGGGAGCACCGGTGGTGTGACACCTTCTGTGGCGGTGTGATCAGTCCACGACGTCTCCTAAGGGTTTGGCTCCAAGAGCTATTTGGTGGGGAAGCGTATGGATTAACCCTAGACTGTAGGTTATTTTATGGCGGATGGTAGTGTAGTGCCCGACACCCATCTCACATCGTAGGGTATATTTGGATCTGCAGGTCCAGTGTACAAATGTCTGGCATTTGTCATATTTGTCTCATGACAGAGTGCAATGGTATGCGTTTGTTGTAGGGGTTCGATGTGATTTGATATGAATTGTGATATGATATGTATGAATATGATATCTTTGCTTTTGACATAAAATATTTTTTACTAAGTGAATTATCGTTCTGAAAGTATTTTTATTTATTAAATATAAAATTAATTATTTTCGATCTTAATTTATTATGAATAAAAGGTACAATGATCTCGTAATACCTTTAAAACGCTCGTTTTTATTCCACATCTTCTCTACGTGATTGTTATCCTCTTTTGACTATGGTTTCAAATTTGTAGTTGCGTTGCTTTCATATTTCGATAACATGATCTTTTGACTCTGTTCTCCTCACTCCAGTTTCAAATTTCGGATTCTTTTTCTTCATCTAGGTCGGCAATTGTAGTTGCGTTGCTTTCATATTTGCAATTTGTAGTTGGTTTACTATGGTTTGTAACCGATTATTTGATTTTTTTACTTCAGATTTATTGATTTTTTATTAACTTATTATTATATGCTTTGTAGTTGTTTTGTTTTACTTATCGTCTTTTCTCACCTCTTTTCTTGATTTTGACACATGTCTTAATCAAATGAATAGAAAGATAAATAGGCATAAATATTAGAAAGATATATCGGTTCTTTTTTTATTAACTGATTATTATATGTTTTGTAGTTAATTTGCTCCATTTATTGTTTTTTTATTCTTCGAAAATTCCTATTTATTAATCCAAACCATATCATAGTTAACTAGTTGATTGACCCGTGCACACACGGGTATTTCGAAAGTGTATTTTAGATATTAAATTTTTTTTTAAATAATGCAATAAATGAACTAAAAGTTTTTCATATTTAGAGAAAATAGAAATCCAAGTTCACATAATTAACTAATAACTAAATAACGATTTAAGTTCACATGACTAATAACTCATCTCCATGCTTAAATCCGTTACTAATGACCACATATCTTATCTTTTGAACGAGCTCCATTGCATTTCCACTTCTAAAGCCGAATTTTTATACACTTTCCAAGTAAAAGAGAAAAAATAATGCTCACATCAAAAATGGTTTCCTGTTTTGTGTATAAAGTTTAACATTTTTATTTTAGTGTTACCTTTGGCTAACTACGTACACTAATAATATAGTTTCAGGACTATCAAGAACAAGTATCTTTACATATCTGAATGTAGATTTTTAAATATACAATATATCATCTTTTAATGACGCATTATACTTTTAAACCATATTTTATAAAAGGTTTCATACATCTTTTTAATAAGATTGAAAATATTTTAAAATCAATAACTAAACACTTTAAATAACATATTTAATTTGACCACTCAGCTCATCATCATAATCTCAAAAAAACCTACTCAGCTAAACAAAAAGTTACATATTCACTACTATTAATGGATAACAAAAAATTAACAATATACTAATTTCAAAAAAGTGTCATATTACAATAAAATTTATACCAAAACGCAGATATAAATGTGACGGTCGTAAATATATAATTATTTTTTTCTAAACAAAATACATCACAAGTTACTAAATAAAATCTATAAACAACTTATAATTAATTACATTAATATAATATTTTTATAGAACCCCCTCACATTTTCTTAAAAGCCCCTCACATATTATATAAAACCCCCTCACAATTTTCATCAAGCCCCCTCCCAATTGATTTAAAATTGAGTTTCAAAATAGCCAATTTTTATCTTTCCAAAATTGTTTTTAGAATGGATTAATTTTGCAATTGAGTGTTCCAATTGGTCGATTGAACTTGATTTAATGACTATATCTGGTAAACTGGTAAGTCTTATATATATATATATATATATATATATATATATATATATATATATATATATATATATATATATATATATATATACTAGTTTAAATGCCCGTGTAAACACACGGGCCATACATAATTATTTATGTAAAGATTGTTTAGTTAATGATGTGATTGTTATGTATAAACCAAAGAATAAATGATCTTAGATGTACTTTATTTAAATTAAAAAATTTTATATTAATTTAGTTGACATAGATTAGTAAATACGACAACTTTAGAAGAATGTAAATTTTATTTAAATATGTAAATAAAATTCTATTATTTAAGGGGTTGATCTTAATTTTAAATTAATACAAAATAATATGTAATTTGTATTTACTAAGATGTCCATAGCTTCGAATTTAAATATTGTCGATCTATATATACTTAGATATATTAAATTTATATCAATTTAGATATAACTTTATCTTATATAAATTTAAAATAAAGAATTTCAATTTTGATTATTCAAAGCCAAGATAAAGTTTTCAAATTTATCCTAAATGAATGGTTAAAATTTAGTTCTAATAAATTCAAGGCTAAGATTTTCTAATTAAATTAATGATAGTTAGTCTTTTATTTATTAGACAAGAGTAAATACTCGTGAATATACGGGTTGTTTAAAATATTAAAAATTAATAAAAAAAATTTAATAATTGTATTCTAAATTTAGTATTAAATTTATAGAGCCCAACGAATTTATATTAAGTTTATTTCGGCCGGATGTATATTAACCCGTGTTAATATATTGACATAACGACATATATCATGTCAATATATTTAGGCAATTTTTAAATAATGCTAGTTTATTTATTATTGATTTAATTAAGGGTTGTTATCTTTATTTAATTCATATTGATTTAGTTACATTGATTTTATTAAATAAGAGGTCTAGATTATCTAATAATTTTTTTCAAATTAGTCTTTTATGTAGATTTTAGAAGATAGAAGATTAAAGATATTTTCTCCTTTCGTAGTTGCTTTGCATCCATGAATTGTAGATTTTTTATTCGTAAAACACTCTTGACTAAAATTTGTTTGCTTTTTATTGGTTTTGGATTAAGATTGATAATATATTATGAAGCAGATAGCTTCAAGTATTAAGATGTTTTTTAAAGTAAAAACATAGATAGAAAAAAAATTAAATATCAGAACTACCTCTTAAAGTTTAGACGTTATATCTAAATCAATTTATATTTGTTTTAGTATATATTTATTATTTTTTTCTTTTTAGTCTGTCGACACTAGTTTGACTAATTTCATATGCATATATTTTAAAAGTCTATCAAGACGTTATATCTTTATAAATAAGTAATTACTAAATTGGTGTAATTTTAAAATTATTTATCAAAATGGTATGGTAGTAAATATTTACCAATCTTTTTTTTTTTACTTTTACACAACTTCATGACATCTTAGTTTTACCTTTTTTTAATTTATATTTTATACAATATCTGAAGTTTTTAATCTTTTTACTATTATAATATTTACCAATTCAACAATATCTTTTGCCTCTTATTATGTCTCATTTCATCGTTGTCATAACAATTCTTTGGATCTAATTAAATGTTCTTGATTGTGTATACAAATAAAATTTAAGCAACAATAATCTTTATAAAAAAGATAACTAATTATTATTACCAACAACCAAAACTACTAAAGCTAGCCATCAATCGTATAAAATTCTTTTAAGTAAAAACAATAGTGGCTTATTACAAAGAACAAAAACAAAAAAAGACTGCGATTGTCATAAGCTTGTTACCAATCTCTATTTGCACGAAAAAATAAAATAAAAAAATACAGTAAAAAAAAAACTACGAGCCAAATAAAAAAAAATTGTATTTGCCTCATTGCATGCTTATTTATCTTAGCTTAGAGTAAGATCGTTTTCGAATATGACTCATTTGTTTACAAATTCTACAAAGGTTAACATGTTTCTTCCTTAATGTTCATTTCATTTAGTATACATGTTGAACAAGGATAACCTTTTATCATTTGATATACTAAACTTTTGGAAGTAACCATATAATGTATTATAACCCTTGATAGGAGGATAAACTGGTTAACTTGATTTAAAATAATTAAGAAATAAATTAAATACTATTTCAATAATAATAATAATATACAAAATCACCATCTATTTGCAGGTATCGATTGTCACTACATAGGTTAAACAGGCTTCATCAACACCTTCGCCTCTTTTGTTGTTACTTCATAGGTTTCTTCATCGATTTCGAACATTAGAGTTCTGATTTGCAGGTATCGGCTCTTTACGTGTGTTTGCGGGTATCGAGGTATTTGCAGGTATCAATTTTTTTGGCTTCATTTCTGATTTAAGGGTTAGCGATTGAAGAATGTTAAAGTTCCGTGATTCATTATGAGTGAAGAAGGTTAGGGCCTCATTTATCTATGATTGAAGAAGCTTAGGGTCCGGTTTATCTACGATTAAAGAAGGTTAGGTCTGATTTATCTACAACCGAAGAAGGTTAGAGCTCCGATTTATCTCTTATTAAAGAAGGTTTCACTCAACCTGTAAGTTTCCATCTCATCATTTGTTCTGGATTTATTGTTCTTAGTTCATCAATGATTAGAGTTTGGTACCCAGATTGTTTTGATTTCATTGTTTATGTGTTTTGAGTTCATTCTTAAGTTTGCAAGTTCATCTTATGTTTTGCTCTGTTCATACCCAGATTTGTAGGACCCAATTGTATCAAGTATCAATTATAATATTGAAGCAATCAAGAATGAAGAACTCGGTTTTAGAATCAATCTATAGAGAGAGCCGAGAACTTGGTCTGTGAAACGTAATATGAATTGCTTAATTAGAATAGGGTTTGCAAAGTTGTACTTATACCCCTTGGGTATTTACATAATGTACCCTAAACTATTATTAATGTCATATATGAACTAAACTTCACTAAAATATAAATGGACACAACTTTAAGTTCTAACATTCTCCCCCTTTGTGTCCATTTTACAATTAAGCATAATAAACGAAGATTATTATCTTCGCTGGAGCCTGGAGCATTTGATCTTGAACATAAACAGAGAATGACTGTTGAGGGAATCTTCAATTTCAGAATTTCATCATCTTTGTAACTATTCCTCAAACGAAAATATGCTCCCCCTCGAATGTAGCTCTTGATCTTCAACAATGACTTGAAACATTTTCATTACCTTGCTCCCCCTTGATTTTTCGAACATATATCTTCTTATGGTAGAGAACCGGGGAAAAGTGATGTGGATTGATACAAATTTTCTCCTTAGAAAGTCTTAAGAGATGTTTGACGGAGCGAACCACAAATGGATATTTAAGCTCAGACAAAGTGGGAAGACGTGCATTCGTGTTAGCATTCGAGAAGGATCTTGTTTGACTAACACAGACAAATGGACGAGCAGCACGGTGAGGAGTAGCACGAGAAACATAAGCATTATTGTTTTGCGGAAGACGACGTTCTTTCATATCTTTAGAATTATCTTTACTTTCGTTCCAAAGCTTTCTCCGAAGTTTGACTTTGTTTATAAATTTCTCCGCGTAAGACATGAGTGCAGTATGATCATCCTTAGAATGAGTGGTTTTCGGATGCGTAACACTTTTTGATGATTCACCTGCATGGACTGTTATATGAACCACCTTGACTTCTTCCCCTTTAGGAGGCTTACATTTTTTAACTTTTTCAGAATCAGAAGATGTCGCGACCTTTTCTTCTACACAATGTTGTAAGTCTTGTTCCAATTTCTGAATTTTAAGCACAAATTGATTTCTCTCGGTCTCGAAATTCATTCTCTCTAAGCAGACTTACTTTGAATATCCAACAATTGTTGCTCAAGGTTTTTTTATCTTAGCACTCTTTTCAATCTCAAGATCATGATATTTGTTTTCAGATATCATGAGTTTTTCAGTCAATTCGGAGATTTGAAGAATCAACTTGGCATTTTCTTCTTCAAAATTATCTGATATCTTTTTCTCAGTTTCAACCTTTTCCCGACCGAGTTTTTCCTTTTCAGGTTCCACCACTTTAACTCTTTCACTTTCCACTTTTGGAGTATCATGAAGAACACTTGAATCTTTAGGAACACACGTTTCTTTTCTTATTTCTTCTTCCTTTTTCCGATATAAATGACGTTTAATGGTACGAAATTGTCCAACCAAAGTGGTATCACAATCTATATAAGAGTACTCATCACCATCTCGAGACACACGTTTTTTCGCAGTGATCTTCTTATCAACTATAAGATTGTATAAGTCAACAGCACCACGTTTACAGTTTATATCCTCAATAGAAATATACCAACGCTCCCAAAAATGAAAACAAGAATCAGTAACCTTTGTGTCTTTAATAAAACTCAAATCTGCCATTATTTAAAAGAATCTTGATACTTGAAACTCGGATCTTTGAGTGGAGATTAAAGGTGAATGTTGAATGGCTTGATTAAATGGCTTGGTAAATGGCTTGATAAATGGCTTGGTGAATGGCTTGGTGAATGGCTTGGTGAATGGCTTAGAGGGCAAATGGCTTGAAAGGCAAACTGCTTAAAGGGCAAATGGCTTGAAAGGCAAAGCAAATGGCTTGAAGAGCAAATGGCTTGAAGAGCAAACGGCTTGAAAGGCAAAGTAAATGGCTTGAACCCAAATGGCTTGAAGTGATAACAGTTTGAAATACCAAATGGCTTGAAACATCAAATGGCTTGAAACCCCAAATGGCTTGAAGTATCAAATGGCTTGAAATGCAAATGGCTTGAAGTACCAAATGGCTTGAAGTTCAAATGGCTTGAAGAAATTACGAACCCTAGATCAGTAGTATCGACAATTTCAACCTGCAAATCGATCTTATTCTCCAAACAACACAACCAAAACAAGCTATTTCAATCCCAAACTTGAAATAAACACCAAACTTAATAACCCCAACAAACAATTCGAATCAAACACCAATAATCATGAGGAAACTAAGCCTACGGCAGAAACGTATAAGTCGATCAAGCCAATGCTAATAACAATCGAAAACTTACCTTTTAATCACTCTTAGGCTCTGATACCAATTGTAGGACCCAATTGTATCAAATATCAATTATAATATTGAAGCAATCAAGAATGAAGAACTCGGTTTTAGAATCAATCGATAGAGAGAGCCGAGAACTTGGTCTGTGAAACGTAATATGAATTGCTTAATTACAATAGGGTTTGCAAAGTTGTACTTATACCCCTTGGGTATTTACATAATGTACCCTAAACTATTATTAATGTCATATATAAACTAAACTTCACTAAAATATAAATGGACACAACTTTAAGTTCTAACAAGATTGTTTGCTTCGACTTCTTGGGTCTTCCCAATTTAATTTAGAGTTTATCCCCATGTTAGCAAGTTTGAATGGAGATCTAGTTTTTCGATTCCTTTAATTTCATGTTCTTTAACAGTTCTAGGGTTTTAATTTGATGTTTTAATTAGGGTTTCATGATGAAGAAGATGAATGTTCTTCATATATTCAAAAGTTATGAATGTTCTTCAATAATTATTTATGCGGCATTATATGTTATGAGAAAAACAAACAAAATTACAGGCTACCTGATTAATAGGTAAAAAGATACATTTTTGGTAGTTTTGAAGAGTTTGGTACATCCAATGGTAGTTTTTAAAGTTGAGTATATACAATAACAAAAGATGACAGCTTTGATATATTTTCGGAAACTAAACTCGTTAATAATATCTCTAATTTTGAAAGCACACCCTAGATTATGATTGTGGCTAGTATATTTCATAAAGAAGTGGGTAAAATCATTTTTACTAGCTATGGCACAATCCAATTGTCATCAATAGTCATGTTTGTTCCTTCCACACTAGTAAAGGTAGAGGTACTTGAAATTTGTTGTCAAAAGATGTAACACATATATCTACATGTGGTGCTTCTCGAGTGTTGTCAAGTTGAGCTTCTTCATCGTCAATGTTATCGTTTTCTAACACGTCATTTGTATCAACTTCATTGTCTATATTATGCATCATTAGCATGACTTGTACTGGTTAATAGTAGTTTGCTCATTTCATCTTCTAGCAAAATAGATTCAAGATTTCTTCAAGGTAGATTACAAATTAAATCATCAATCTCAAAATAAATAGAAGCGTGAAAATTAGGTACCATAAATATTTATAGCTAGACGACATCTTAATGTTAATTTCTTTTTTTAACTTTATTATATTTAACACCATTCGAACCATCACAACTAGTTTGAGCTAAACTTTCATTTTTCTTACTTGAAACCAGTAAGAATGTAATTTTCAAACCAACAACTCTAGTGACCAGTTTGACCACACCTTCGGTTTAAGTAGGCCTCCTAGCTCTTAAACCTCTCTCAAGATCACTTACACTCTCTTTCATGGATCATATTTTTCTTTAAATCTATCAAAAACCATACTTAGACATCTCTTTGAAGTTTTAAGGAAGGTAGTAAATCAATATGAGCATCACTCCTATTACTAATACATGATCCTTGTATTAACACCAAGATATTGGAGAAAACCATCTTACTATCCATCACTTAGATTCATACAGTGAGGTCAAATTATGCTTGATCAATCAAGTAATAAATTATTAGGTTTAGAATAATGGTGCTACTATTTGGATCTCTCTCTCACATATCAAACATGTCATATCAATTCATTATAGTTCTCTATACAAGTTATACACTCACATACATCACATTACACAGTCAAACTATACTACCAAAAAAATTCATAATGTAAACATAAATAATTTTTTCTAAGGGATGTAAATGAGCTGAGCATAAACATGACACTTATCGAGCCGAGCTTGTTTAAGATTTCTTAGGCTCGAGCTCAACTTGTTTAAGATATAAGAAGATCGTGCTTGAGCTCAGCTTGTTTAAGGTATATGAAGCTCGACTCTGCTCGTTTAGTCTTGAGTAATATTTTGAATTTTTATTAACTTAATATATATATATATATATATATATATATATATATATATATATATATATATATATATATATATATATATAGTGGAGGGTTCATGCGAGAACCGTTGTTAGTGCGAGAACCAATCCAAGCCGTTACTTGGATATGGGAAGTTAAATGGATGAAGAGCGTGGAGGGATAGTGTGTGACAGGGTGCATGTGAGGAATTCATAGGTGAGCAATGACATTGAAGGAGGGGGAATTGGACGGCTCAGATTGGTTCTCGCGATTCTCGCACTAAGAATGGTTCTCGCATTAACTTTTTCCTATATATATATATATATATATATATATATATATATATATATATATATATATATATATAATGAAATAATTTAATTTTGAATATGAAACCCGATTAGGCTCGCGAGCTGAAACAAGCTTACTTTGTGAAGCTTTTGCTCGTTAAGGTTAGGCTTGTTCGACCTTATAACGATCCAAGTCGAGGCATCTCACAAATAGCTCAGCTCATTTACAACAAAATTATTCGGTGTTTTATATGATAGTACACTTAAGAACAATACGGTAGTAAAAATATTTATTTATTTAAATATCACGAATAAGAAAATTAAGAACTAATATTATAACTTAGACCACTCCCACCCGTCTGTGAGCATGGGATAGCCACGGGTTGAAGCAGAATAGCATGCCTCCCCTCCAGCTTGACCCGCGAGTTTAGGTGTTTGTTGGTACTTGTGAGTGACATCCATCGTCTCTTTTTCTCTCTTTCTTTCTTTTCATTATCTTTCTTATCTCTTTACTTTTTATTATTATTGTTAAGAAATAGAGAAAAGTTATACGAGATGGATATAAAGACTTGTATGTTGGAAAAAAAAGAAAAGAAAAAAATTTGATATAAACATATATATGAAAACACAAAGTTATATGAGATGAATGTTTATATTCTTACAAAGTAAGCTAGACTTGGAAATATAGTCAACCACTAAACTCAATAACTTGAAAGCAAAAACTTCTTATATTTTTAATTATGTACTCGAATTTTTATTTATTTAAAACATTGCAAGGAAAAAGAAAGTATGAGTTGCAAAGTCAAATATGCTTTCCTTTGATTGGCCACCATTTCCCACTTCCTCCACATTCTCACGTTCATACGCACCTTCCCATCATGATTCCAGCTGGCTTCCCGCTGTCCATAACTCATCCCTTGCCTTTCAAAGCTTGTACAGTACAACTTCCATAGATATACTATGACATGACACACATCGTTATCAACGTTCCAGACTTTATTTGTAATCATTAATGAGTTCGTCATTAACCATAAACGAGCTAGTTATTAGCCACCAAAACTATTAGTCATTGATTTATACTGATCAAGTGTCAACATTAGTTGTCGTACGAAAATAATTCTCATTTGAACTCTCCCATATTGTGAGAATAGATATTTAGATGAATATAGAAGAAAAAGTTATAGTCATCATTTAAATGTTGATTTATTAAATCTAACGGTCACAACCCGTTGTAATTCATGATCGTCGCAATTCATGGTTGGGTAATGAATAAAGGGTCAAATGTAAACAATCGAATCAAATGAAATGAAGGGTTCGTAAGCAAAACGATACATCATTGTCTTTAACAACTCATGTAGTCTAACATCATGAAACACAAAGACAACACTTCACACTATGTAAACCAAAACCGCATTGAGTCTTGTCCTATATGTGACACACATTGATTCTCTAGACGGCACAAGCGTCCTGACCCTAGCATGGTCTTCAAGACTCCTTGCTCCGTTACTTCCAAGTTGCATTAGCACAATACCGTGATCCACCGCCCCCATGTGATTAAGTCCATCTGTGTCATAGCCATATCCATTTCCGCTATACCACCAGGGCGCACCACGAAGTTTGGTATGCGTTTGTACTCCATTTCTCAGGAACTTCAACTGTGTCCCACAAGCCGATCCAGCACCCGAAACCAGCAAACGGCCGGAGCCAAAGAGCATATCACCTGCAACAAAAAGAACCCACATGTGTCCGATTTCTCAACCACAAATTCTGGAGCTTCAAAGAAGGATTTGCATCAGCTAAGGAAAGATGATCTAGCAAATCGAATAGGGATTACTTTGCCCCCCTTATCACACCGTGGTAACAAAACAAGGTGCAAGCCTCCTGCACATCAAATAGAGCACCCAAGCCAACCTATGACCATGGCTAAGAGATGTAGGGAAACAATGTGAGTGTGTGCGATATAACGGTGCCAAAACTAAATCTTTCATTCTCCTATAAATATTCATTTTCATTTGAATCTATCAATAATTTTATTTGGTTATATAGTACTCCACTTTTATAAAGAAATTAGAATTTCAAATATGAAATTTTATTTTTACATACTAAATATATCTACTTCTATGACATGCGTAATTCATTTATTCTTCATCTATATTTTTCGTTTTGATTCTTATCTTATATGATGAAGTGAAAATATTAGTAACAACATATACAACCTCTTTTTCAGAAGTAGTTGAAGATGAAATATTATTTTATTTAACAAAGTATATTGGTTATTACTGTTTTTTTATATAGGATTTGATTCAAAAGTAGTTTTTCTTGTGCTATAACATATATAAATTAAAATTATAGACAAATTAAAGGCATTGCAGACATCCATCTTATCTTTAGCCGGCGAGACGGTTCAAGAAATAGTCTCTATACCCGTGCGGAAGTAAAATATAAGAAAAAATAAAAACATTTTAGATTTCTGTTTTATCTTTAGCCGGAGGCTGTTTAGAAATAAGTCTCTATACCTATGTATAGAAGTAACTAACCCCAACATTCCCCTACTTTCACGGGATTAAGCATTGTTGTTATTTAATTTAACATCGTCATTTTCGAAAGTTTACATCTTATTTTTTTTCTTAAATTAATTAATAATATGGCAACCGAAGAATTAAAACGCACCATTTAATAACAAAATGGATGAACTATCTAGTAAACATCGTCATAAAACCACTATGGTATACATTTTACTTAAACTATCATTTCAAAATCTAAACCAATCTTTTAAAATAAACCACAAATCGGTAATAGAAATTAATCATCTTAAACATCTATATCCATTAGCACTCATGCTCACCAGACAAACCAAGGACACTTATGCCATGTGCACAAGTAAGCTACACATTTTAAATAAACAAGTGTAATCTCATAAGTCAGCAAAGTAGTCATCACAAAACCAATCATTAAAGCAGTCATTAATCAGGTTTAGATATATATATAATAAAACCTCAACCCATAACTTAACTCGCCTGCATAACATCGTAAGTTTTCCCGTATGTTTAAATGTCATCATTTAATTATCATCAAATAAGTATCATGATGAAACATCATTTATATCTTATAGCATCATTCATTATATAACATCGCTAAGCATCATTTACATCTTATAGCATCATTCATCATATAACATCGTGAAACATCATTTACATTTTATAGCATCATTCACATCATAAGGCATTATATTATCTTTATTCATCATTATTCATCATCATTGACATCGTAACTTAAGTGGGGTCTATTATCCATCATGTGTCATCGCTACCCCATGATATTGTATGTGTGCCTAGCAACTATTCACATCATAAGGGATTATTTACAATACGATTGCCACAAAAACACACTCTTCAAACCACAAATTCTCCACATACCCATGAGCCCCTTTCCCAAACTTGTAGGTGGCATAGACAGTAGTTTTTAACCACAATGGTTAGAAGTATTCAATAATTACAAGTCAAAAGTAGTTTACAGGTAGAACAAACAAAGATGACTACCAAAAAAACATGAGTAAACTAAAGAAAACCACACTCTAATCTTGAACTTAAGAAAAACTACAAGATGAAGCAAAAATATGATGGTCCCTAAAGAAAAGAACAATGTAAGAAAGTATACAATCCTAATAACGCATCTTCAAGAAACCCCATTATACAATATAGTCCGTAATGACGGCCCAAAAGAATACATTTTTATCATCAACATAAGACACATTTTCAACCAAATGAACATGAGTTTGAAGAGTTTGAAGAATGGAGTTACTAGAGTCATTTTCCCTTTATAAACCATAATTTTTAACTATAAAACCCATCAATCCAAGATTTAATTTTAAAGATAGTACAAACATGAAATAATAATGTAACGACCTAATTTTTCTAAGATATATATAATTATGCGCAATAGATTCAAAGCCTAAGTCATCATGCTTTTAATCATAGGAGCACCACACACACAGGCACATGCTCACAGAATTGGGTGGTTGTTTCTTGAGTACCGTGCCCTAATCTCAAGTATATATAGGCAAAAGTTCAAATTAAAACTGTTTTTTGTACGAAAACTGCAAGAACTGTTTTTAACGTTATTAATGACTCATTAATAGGGGTATTTTGGTTATTTATATATTTACCCAACCGTGAATTGCGTCCGGGTGAGCCGTCATTAGTTTGCGATACTTGATTTTCCCGAAATAACCCTCATTAATGCGTCATTAATAAGCCACCAAAAAATATTAGCCATTGATTAATTTTAATCAAGGGCCTAGATTGATTTTCACATTTCTCGTACGAAAAACAGTTATCGTTTGAATTATTCTTATATATATATCCTTCCCCCTCTAGCCCAAGGCCATTGTTTGCTTGTTATTTATGGATTCATGCAAAGTCCATTACCCATTTCTTTTTCCAAACAAAGTTGTGTAGGTCCAGTATCCCAATAGTATAAATTCTTTTATAAAAGAGCAAATAATAAAAAATAATAATACTTTTATTAATAACTAGTTTAAATACCCGTGTAAACACACATGTAATTATGAATGTATTGTTTTATATTTGCTTATTTAATTATACAATTATATTGTATTGAAAAAAGAAAAGCGCAATATGATACTTTCTTGAAAAATAAAATAAAATTATATTAAAGTCACTTGACGTTGAAATATAAATAATAACAACTTTAGGAGTAACGAAAAATTTAATTGCGGTAATGATACATTTTACTCCCATAAACCCACTAACTATTTTTCTCAACAACATGTTCAAGGGTATTATGGTTCAAACATACATTTTTTGTTGCATATGACCAAAAATGTGGTGTATAAATCATTTCCCTTATATTATTATATAACTAGTTTAATACCCTGTGTATAAATACGGTGATTGTTAATGTGAATTTTAAACATTTTTGGTGTTAAATCTTAAATGTATAATAAATCCATATATCGATAACAAATCAAGAAACATTAATGAAATCAGAAGATGATCAAGAAAGAAAATTGACTTACAGATTTGCATGATAGTTGTTAGCTTTTAGGAAATAAACAAAGTTGATTAGTAGTGGGTAAAAATTCCAAGAATAATTTGAAATAGAGGATTTTGATTGGTAAAAAGTATTCTAAAAATAATTTAACGATCACATAGTGTCTTTCTAAAAATAATTTAAAATCATTGTGAAATAGGGGATTTCATGAATGTCTTTTAATATATAACAGGTTGGTTTAAAAAATTGATAACAACTAATCATTAGCGAAAGAAATAAGACTTTTACAAAATGGTGACAAACAATGTCGGTTGAAGCATCAACGCAATGGATGGAAAACGTGATATTATGATACGAAACGTTATTGTATTTTTTTATACAAATCATCGATAATTATTTTTACAAGTAGAAACAATATATTCAAACATTTATTGGTCATAATTTACAAATACTTTGAAATTATTATAATATATTTTAAATAATAAAACTAATAATCTGCTTAATATAATATTTTGAAATTATAGATTACATAAGTAAGATTTAATTAATTAAAAACAACAAATCAATTAATTATGATGTTATCCAATTTATAGATTTATATACGATTCTCTAACTATTTAATTGTTTATCCAATTCAATTAGTTAGGATATTTAATTGTCTATCTATTTTAGATTAGTTTGACTCCAAAAAGTTAAAATTAAAATTTTAGAGTTAAAGAAATTAACAATTAAGATTAAATTTGTTTATTAAATGAAGGGTCCTAGATTATCTTATAATTTTTTTCAAGTTAGTCTTTTATATATATTAGAAGATAATAACCATAAATAGATAATGATAAGAAACTTAAATATTTATTTTTAAATTAATATTTTAGATAAGAAGTTTGAATTAGATAAATAATTTAGAGTTGCATTCAACATAGTCCTTTTTTTTTGTATAGTCCTGAGTGACGAATCTCAGCCGTCTGATCAACACATCATTTTCCGGCGATCCCGCCGTCGGATCATCGTGATTTTTGGTAAGGGTGATCGGTTTTAACTCCTCTACAAGACTATGGAGCCTGATCGTCCTCACGATCCTCCATTAACGAGAAATCGAGCAAACTCCGACGACCATGGCCGGCGCTGCAAAATCCGACTACCACGGCCAGAGTTAATGGTGGTGGTGCACATGGTTCAACTCGGTTTGATGAGAGGAGTCCAGATCTGGTCTCGGATTCGTCGTTGGATGCTTAAAAAAAAGATCTCGAGTTTTATGTCTCAGATCGGCGCCGACGAGGCCAAATTCGCCGGCTGCCGGAGTTGTTCAGGGTGGGGATGGTGGTGGTTCAACTCGGTTTGATGAGAGGAGTTCAGATTTGGTCTCAGATTCGTCATTTGATGCTTCGAAAAAAGATCTGGTCGGTGGCGGTGGTCGTGGTGGCCAACAGTGTGCAATCACATGTGATTGCGTCGCCAGAGGAGGTGGCCGGAGGTGATGGTTGGCGGTGTGCAATCACATGTGATTGTGGCTTCAATCACATGTGATTGCGGCGGCCGGAGGTGGTGGTCGGCGGCTGTGGTGGTGGACGGAGGTGGTGGTCGGTGGTGGTGGTTGGCTGTAATCACATGTGATTGTGCTTCAATCACATGTGATTGGGGTGGCCGGAGGTGGTGGTCGGTGGCAGTGGTGGTGTCCCGAGGTGCTGGTGGGAATTTGCCTTTTTTTGATCACGTGGCTGAGATTTGTCCCTCAGGACTACACAAAAACTTTGGACTATATTGAACATTTCACAAACAATTTAATAACAAATTAAATTGATTTAAAATCAAAAATGAATTTAAAATAAAAATTAATTTTTAAAAATTGATTTGTAATATAAAACGCGAGTCATGTAAATATATTGGCTAAACATATATGTTAAGCTTTAAATAATACTTTTTTACTAACTATCTTATCTCCTTGAATTTTAAAATTGACTTTTTAATTTTGACTATTTAAAGTCAAAATTAGGCTTTTATTATCAAATAAACTAGTTTATTAACCCGTGCACGCACGGGTATTTCGGACGTGTATCTGAGATATTAAAATTTTTAAATAAAAATAATGTAATAAATAAAATATCATCGAAAACTTACAATTTGTAACAAAACAAATAACTAAATTTTTTAAGTCACTTATTTGTAGATTACATTTGTTGTTTTGTTTGTAACATTACCACTGTTGTCACAAATCAAAACTTCTATGTTTTTTTTACTTTTAACACGTGAAAAATAAACACAGGTTTCCTGAAAAATAAACCAACTTCTGAAAGTGACTGTCCTTGACTTTTGTTAATCGTCACAGCAAAACACAACATTAGAGGAAATTGTTTTTTGAAACTTAACCGGAAGTTTTGTATATGATAGAATAAACTTCATTAAAGGAATATATGTAATTTTACCAATGATCTTTCTAGAAATGATTTTGGCCTGAATAACATATGCACCAAGCCGACAATTTGTAGACTTGTTCCATTGCATAAACCCCTAAACTGGTCTAGATTTCTAAGTAACATAACATGAAAATCATTGCATTTTCACTTCTAAAGGCGAATTTTCGTACACTTTGCAAGTATAAGAAAAATAATAATGACTCACCTGTTAATATTAAAAAATCAAGAATGATTTCCTGTTTTGTGTATAAAAAATTAACACTTCTATTTTAGTGTTACCTTTGGCTAACTACCTACACTAATAATATAGTTTCAGGACCGTTAAGAACATCTATATTTATATCTCTGAATTTATATTTTTAAATATATAATATCATATTTTAATGATACTATTTATTTTAAACCTTATTATATAAAAGGTTTCATCAATCTTTCTAATAAGATTGAAAATGCTTTAAAACAATTAACTAAACACATTGAATAACATATTCAAGTTAACCACTCAACTTATCATCATAATCATAAAAAAAACATACTCAGCTAAACAAAATTTACTTACCCACTACTATTAATGGACAACTAAAAATTAAGAATATACTAATTTTAAAAAAGTGTCATATTACAATAAAATTTATACCAAAACGTAGATAAAAATGAGACGGTCGTAAATATATAATTATTTTTTCTCGAAACAAAATATATCACAACTTACTGAACATAATTTATAAACAACCTATAATTAATTACATTAAAATAATTAATCAATTGGGCCTGGGCTTAGCAATTGACAATAGGATACATGGGGAAACTTTTAATTGGGTCAGAGCAGTAAATGGGCTCCAATCGGATAACACAAATTTAATTAACACTCCACTAATTGAAACATCTGTTAGCAGACTACAACACTGCGATGTCTCACCCCAATTTGAACTTCACGAAAACGCTCATCCCCCTTCTGTAAGTGAAAGAAAAGAAACAGATCTGAATATCACTTACCCTACTCAACCTGTACAACACTGCTCCAACAATTTCCAGCCGAAGTCATTAGGCAAAGCCAGCACCTGCGATCAAAGGAAACAACTAAAGAAAAATGTTTGGAAGGGTTCTAGGAAAATGAGTTTCCACATGATGAAGAAACTGGCAAGGGGAAAGGGGAAGACTTCATCTAAACAAAAGCTTGGAGTTAATCTGGGAGCTGGAATCCCAAAATCCTTAACAGTGTCTAAAAGTATCTCTGATTCGGTTGAACAAAGAAAGGCTTTTGGGGAGAAGATTGGTTTCATCTGGGAGCAAGTGGTGGATAAGCCATAAGTTATTCTGCAATAGCAAGGTTCGTTCTTTTTCTTTTTTTATGAAAGTTATCTCTCTTAACATAAGAGGTCTGGGTTCGATTGATAAACAAAACCAAGTTAGACTGCTTTGCGAAGCTGAAAAACCTTCTGTTTTAGGATTGCAAGAAACCAAACTTTCGTCTATCTTGGAATCAAAAATTGAAGAAATTTGGGGAAATTCTTTATTTAATTCGCAATGGTGGAGTCGGTTGGGTCTGCGGGGGGTATTTTAACTATTTGGGATTCCAGATTTTTCAAAGAAGTCAGTTCCTGTGGAAACGAATTTTTTCTTGCAATTCTTGGAAAATGGGTTGGGTCAAATACCGAAACCATTTTCATTAATGTATATGGCCCTCATTCTAGTGATAAAAAAAGAGAATGTTGGAATACTCTAACTGAGTTCATAAATAGATCGTCTGTGATTACTTCAGATATATTCTGTTTTGGTGATTTCAATGAAGTAAGAAACTCTAATGAAAGGTTTAACGTGAACACAATCCATTCCAATGCAAGGGTCTTCAATCAGTTCATACTTGATAACAATTTTATAGATTTGCAAATGGGTATTCGGAAATTCACAAGAGTATGCTCAAACGGCATCAAGTTCAGTAAACTTGATCGTTTCCTAGTTACAGAAGAGTCTCGAGATAAGTGGGGTAATCTGATATGCAAGGCCTTGGATAGGAAGGTGTCCGACCATTGCCCCATACTTTGCCAAAATATTCTGCAAGATTCAGGTCCAAAACCATTCAAGTTCTTTAATACTTGGTTAAAAGAACCTGAGTGCGAAGAATTGGTTAAGTCTTCTTGGGAAAAGAGAACATCCTCGTCACGACCAGATTGTAGATTCATGGAGAAGTTGAAATTTGTTAAAGAGGATCTTAGAAGTTGGGCACTCAACAAATTCGGGAAGATAGATGATGACATCAGGAGTTTGAATATGGAAGTATCGTTGATGGAACTAAAGGCGGAGGATAACCCTTTCACGGAGGTTAAAAAGTCTATTTGGTTAGAAAAAAAGAAAACTTGTCAAGAAAAAGAAAGAACCAAGAAAGAAATGCTCAAACAAAAAGCAAGGTTAAAGTGGGCTGCCGAAGGGGAAGAGAACACTAAGTTTTTTCACAATGCGGTAAAAAGAAGACAAAAGATTAATACCTTGGCCGGTGTGTTTGTAAATGGTGTTTGGGAAGAAAATCCTAACATCATTAAATCGGCGGCGGCAGAATATTACAACTCTTTCTTTCAAGCTTCGGCGCAGCGGAATGTAACTTTCGTGAGTAACAATTTCAAGCAAATTTCAGGAGAAGAAAGAAGCAGGTTAGAAGCAGAATTCATAATGGATGAATTGAAGGATGCGGTTCATGGTTGCGGTAGTAACAAAGCTCCTGGCCCCGACGGTTTCAATTTCACTTTTCTTAAACACTTTTGGGAAGTATTAAAAACAGATCTGATGCTAGCAGTCACTTGGTTTTGGAAAGGAAACGGCATCTCAAAAGGTTGTAACTCATCCTTCATCACTTTAATTCCTAAAGTATGTGATCCATTGTCATTTGAGGATTATAGGCCAATAAACTTGATTGGTTGCTATTACAAAGTGATCTCAAAGTTGTTAGCAAACAGATTAAAGTCCGTTATGAATTCTCTGATTAGTGATGTGCAATCCGCTTTTCAAAAAGATAGGTCCATCCTCGATGGAATTTTAATTTTAAATGAATCAATCAGTTACTTGAAGAGGAAGAATTCAAAAAGCATGGTTTTAAAATTGGATTTTCAAAAAGCTTTTGATAGTATTCATTGGACTTTTCTTTGGGATACATTGGCGCAAATGGGGTTTGGGTCAAAATGGATCCTGTGGATGAAAGCTTGCCTACAATCCTCAAACATATCAGTTTTAATCAACGGCTCTCCTTCAAAAGAATTCAAACCATACAAAGGAGTAAGGCAAGGTGACCCTTTGTCATCTTACCTGTTTTTACTTGTGGCGGAAGGTTTAAATGTGGTCTTTTTAGAGGCGTTACAAAAAGATTTATTCCAAGGAGTTAAGGTGGGAAAAGATAGTATTTTATTATCCCATCTCCAATACGCCGATGATACGGTTGTTTTGGGCAAATGGAATTCTAAAAACTTGAAAGCCATCTCCTTACTTCTAAAATGTTGGGAGGATGTTTCGGGTTTGAAGATCAATTGGAGAAAAAGTTGTTTGAGAGGGATTGGGGTCAACAAAGAAGATCAAGAAAGTTTTGCAAATTCTTTGGGGTGCAAAGTAGGTGATGGTTTATTCTACTACCTTGGTGTTCCAGTAAACGCAAACATGAAAAAAAAATCTCATTGGGACTTTCTACTTCAGAAAATGGAAGCAAGAATTTCTAATTGGAATCAAAGGAAACTATCTTTTGGTGGTCGTCTAACCCTCATCAAATCGGTTCTTACGAGTTTGCATGTGTATTATCTGTCTGTGTTCCGTGCTCCCCGTAGTGTACTTGTATCCTTTGATAGAATTAGGAAACATTTCTTTTGGGGGGAGAGGTTAATAAAAGGAAAATTTGTTGGGTAAATTGGGATAAGGTCGTTCTCAAAAAAGAATTGGGTGGTTTAGACGTAGGAAACATAAACACTTTTAATCTTGCTCTTCTTTTCAAATGGTGGTGGCGTTTTAAAGTTGAACAAAATTCTTTTTGGGTAAAAATCATCAAAAGTATTTACGGGTCTGTTGGCGGGTTGGGTCTTTATCAAGATTCAAAAAGTGGTGGAATTTGGAAAAACATTTTAAAAACTGGTGAAGAGATCCAAAGATTTGGTTTACCAATCCCAACTATACTTAAAGTTGAGATTGGTAATGGTCTAAGAACAAAATTTTGGAGAGACATTTGGCTGGGAAGTACATGTTTCGCCACAACATACCAAAGGTTGTTTGCAAAATTTGGTAACGACAATATGCAGGTCGCAAACATGGGATCTTGGTTTGACGATTGCTGGCAATGGCAAATTGGTGATCAAGCTCGTTTATGCGGAAGGACTGAGGAGGAATACCAGTCACTATCTAATCAACTGAGATCGGTCATCCTTACGGCAACAAAACAAGATCGTTGGTTCTGCCCAGGGAATGCAGAAGGTGTCTACACGGTCAAATGGATGAGGGAGCTGCTGGATAATAACACAAATAACATATTGGTGCATAATACAACAACTTTCTGGTCAAAATTAATGCCAAAAAAGATCGGAATTTTCTCATGGAGACTTGATTCTAACAGGTTACCAACTTTGGTTAACCTCGACTCCAAAGGATTAGATCTTGACACCATATTATGTCCGAGATGTAAAAATCATTGTGAAACGGTTAACCATGCTATATTCTCTTGCCACAAAGTATTGGGAACTTGGGATTCAATTCACAAATGGTGGGGTCTAATTATGCCAAGTAGCCCGAATTACAGCAATTTGCTCGCCACAGGCTCTAGTGGTTCATCATCATGGCAAAAACATCTATGGGGCTTGGTGGTAAGAACGACCGCTTATTACATTTGGAAAAACAGGAATGAAATTGTCTTCAGAAATACTCCTTCAGACTCTCAGTGGATCGGCTTTGAAATACAACTAATCTTATTTCAATGGTTAAAGTTCCGCTCAACAAAAGGAAAAAATCTTCTATGGTCTGACTGGTTTTCAAACCCATCGACAATTGCAGATTTAAGATAATGAGCTGCTGTCCCCATTTCTTTAGCGGCTGAGTAATTTTCCTTATGTTTGGGCTTTGTCATTTAATCATACGGCTCACTAGCTTCAGGTCCATTAGTTCGCATTGTTGTCATCTCTTGTATTGGGCTGTTAACCCCCTAATTGGTTTCTTTTTTCATTCACATTTAGTGGGTTAACAGTTTATACTCTTGGCCCTGTCAATACTTCTTGTATTGATTTTGGGTTCTTCTTGTAATTGTTTTGTTTAGTAATAATATATGTTTGCCTTTCAAAAAAAAAATTAATTACATTAATATACAATTTTTAATAAAACCCCCTCATATTTTTCTAAAAGCCCCTCCCATATTTTATAAAATCCCCTCACAATTTACATATAACCACCTCATAGATTTATAATTCTCCACATTAATCTTTCTAAAATTGTTTTTGAAATTGAATTAATTTAAAATTGGAGGTTATGATTGGTTGATTAAATCTCAATTTTAGTTATTTTAGGAAAATTTGCATGTCTTTTATATATAGATATAAATATAGATGGTTAGGATTTCAACGTTTGATTAAATAAACTAGTTTATTGACCCGTACACGTACGGATATTTCGAAAGTGTATTTGAGGTATTAGAATTTTTAAATAAAAATAGTGCAGTAAATGAAATATCACCTTTGTGATGAGAATATACTAATTTTAAAAAAGTGTCATATTATAATAAAATGTATACCAAAACGTAGATAAAAATGAGACGGTCGTAAATATATAATTATTTTTTCTATAAACAAAATACATCACAAGTTACTAAACATAATTTATAAACAACTTATAATTAATTACATTAGTATACAATTTTTATAAAACCCTCCCTCACATTTTCTTAAAACCCCCTCATATCTTTTATAAAACCCCCTCACAATTTTCATCCAACCAAAATTGAATTCAAATTTCTACTATTCACGCTTTTTAATCTTTCCAAAATTGTTTTGAGAATGAAATAATTTGAAATTGAAGGTTATGATTGGTTAATTAAGACTCAATTTATGGTTATTTTTAGAAAATTTGCATGTCTTTTATATAGATAGATAGATAGATAGATAGATAGATTGATAGTTACTATCTTCCAATTAAATTGATAAATGTTAATCTTTTATATATATTAGAAGATAGGATTCGGGTATTACAAATAATGGATATAGACGAAATAGGTCAAATTGTATCATACGAGTCAAATTGGTTAAGTGGTTTTGAAGAATATATAAACGGGTCAAGTTGTTCTTGTTTACTAATTTGACCTGCTGAGGTAAAATGTATCAATTATCTTTTCAAATGGGCATTGGCATGGCATAGCATAGCATAGGCATACATGATATATCTATATATTTTTCAATAGTATTTGCTGCCTTTTGCTTTCTTCCTTTCCATAAAAGGAGTAGTGGAAACAAATTTATATAAACGGCTAAACGGAGAGGTGTTTTCTGTTCATGTTATCCGGAAATTGCGAGTATTTGACTTAGATATACACGGTCTAACCGAGGTATCCTCATGACCGTTTCCTGACCCTTTCCCAGCCACCCTCAACATGTTTACCTAGGAAGGTTCGAACCCGCGATCTTTTTTAGGATGACATGACACCTTGCCACTAGACCACCTTGGTGGTGGTTAATATGACGAATTTGAATGATCTATAAAAACCGAATCAGCAGCTCAGAAGTCTTTGGGTCTGTGCTTGTGGAACTATAAGAAAGTTTACTTAAGTTTGGAGTTTTCTTCAATTGATGGAGGCAACTCGCTGGTGAAATTATCTCACAAACTTTAACTTATATCTGACTACATTTATTTACAATGTGTGTATATAGATGCCAATCGGAAAAGCAAGTATATGGCTTTTTCTGGAAGTAATTTAAGTTCGAAAGTGAAGCTATAATATTGGGTTGAACTAGCAAACAGCTGAAATGAAGCAAGTAACCATGGATATGGGAAGATGTTCAAAGCTTTCTTATTGGAAATAACGAAACAATGTTCTCAAAAGTACCAAAACCTCTAAACACAATTCCGAGATGGAGAGTCTTGTTAGGATGTTTTTTGATTTCTCCATCTGGGATTGAATCTTGTAAACTTTCAGATGATGATTTAACGGATCAAATCAAAGATAACCAAGAGGATATATAACACAGATCGGATTACAAAAACCAATATATTGGTGGCATAATCCAACATTTTCAGATTGAATTCAAAGATCGTACCGTAACCAGGATAAAATCAAATCAAACCCTCTAATATCTTCCCAACATCTTTATCTAAACAATTACAGCAGTCAATACCGTGACTGCATAACAAAATCAGTTTCTGCACGAATTAGAAGAATAGGATCACACTACTATGAATGCCTAGGTGACTCAGCCAGGATGAAGCTAGGAAAGTTGTCATAATCCCTCATGTTATATGGCATCTTAGGAGAATTCAGGCTTGTACAAATTAGAGAATTTTGGCCCAAACAAGGTCGATCTTCTATTACTGTCACCGGTATCTCCTCCATCTCAAAGATCATGATAGGATATTCTTCCTGGATTTACACAAAGTTTCTCAATCCAAATAATAAAAATTAAACAAATATAGGAGCTTGAATATCACAGATTAAAGAAAGATAAAACTCACCTTTGAGTGTCTTGGGAGGGGCTTGCAAGCAGAAACAGATTGGAAACAAACATCTATAATTGAACAATAGAAAAGGTGAGTTACTGATTGATCAAACAGGAAGTGGTTTAATTATATATAAATTGACTGTATGTGTTACCTTCATCTAACCCAATTGTCTTTAAGAACTGATCCAAATCCATTCTTTTTTTCTATGATTCGATACATTCCACATGATTATGAAGGAAGCCTTCTTCTGCAATAATATTTCATCTTCAGCAACAGTTATAGATTGCTTTCCCTGACTCCTTTTCTTTAAGCCCTGCAGCTGCTGCTGAGCAGATGGCTTCACTGAATTGGAGTGTTTTTCTGCCACTAACACGAAGCTGAGACTTCTTGGACACTCCAAGATCTTCCCCAATTGGGATCACATTCATTGTATTGTGCTTTCCTTCCTCCAAGACCGCCTCTGTTCTTATGAACAACAGACCCATTGGTCTTAACTCCTAAGAGGAACAATGGTCAATTTGAAAACCATTAAAGCAAGCGAAAAACATTGTACCCTTTAGTCAAATACTAGAAATCAACATACAATCTAAGTAAACAGGATAACAAGATCGTAAATTTCTATTCATCAAGAAAGTAACATACCATCAAAGTGAAAACTGAAATTTTGGTCTGGAGCCAGACGACTAGAATGCAATTGGGGGAAAACAAGTGAAACAAACAACAAGACCCACATTCCATTTGCTCAGAACAAAAGCGATTTTAAATCATTTGAAACCCTAACGAACCTAGGGCTTTGTTTAGGATAAAAATTCAGAACCTCACATTATAACTTCCGAATCCGTTTCATCGAAGTGAAACGCGACCATACATAGCAGACTGAGATTTCAATCAAAGAAAGAGATCATGGTAAATGGAAGAAGAAAACAAAAAGGATGTAAACGAAGAAATCGATTTCTGTAACAAATGAAGAAATAAACTTAGGGTTTAATGGGAGAAGAATACTCACAAACAACCGTGTCGATCGAGTGATATCATCTCTTTTTTTGCTTACTTTCCCTGGGTGTGGCTACGCCTCTGCTAGTGAAGTCGATCGGATGGCTCATTCAAGTTCTCCAACCGATTCGTTAAGAAAAAAAATTAAAAAAGCTATTAATCAACGGGTATATAAAATTTAGTATTTTAAAAATTTTCATTCTCATAGATACATCATCACAGACTTTAAAGTTTTCATACTAAAATGTAACTACCAATTCCGGGACTTGAATAAGGATTTATTATATACGTCTGCGAATAATTAATAGAGTAGATATCTTTCGTTAACTCATTGGACTATTAATATACAATAAAGATGTTCATCTATGCATGTTTGGGGTTTAGTAATAACCATCGTGTAACATTCATAACAAATTAGATACCTAAGGGATAAGTATGATTAGGAGGTAAACTTAAGGATACTGAACGAAAATTAAACATTAGGCCTAAGGCCATGCAAGTGCGTAACCCGAGAGGCTTCGGGCCTCTTTGGGTTGATGCAACATAGGTTGGGAACACCACTATAGCTACCCCTTCGGGTTGGCATTCGGTTTCCCCAATCCGAGCAACCCGTTCACTTTCTTTTTTTTCTTTTCTTTTTTGTGTATAAGAGAGACTAAGGAAAGAGAAAATATTTGGGTTGGACTATACTTGGGTTTCGGGAAAGAGAGAAAGATAAGAAAACAATGATGTGGCTCTGATGTGCTATTGTACTTATGGTCTAATACCCAAACAACCCATTAGGTCTCATACTGTGGTCTTAGAAAAAAGAGGCGTGCGTGTGTGGGAGTTTGTTCCTTCGGCAGAACAAGGAAAAAAAATAAGGGGAATCAAATATCGAGTTTGTTCCTTGGTATAAAACTTGATCGATCAGAGGGTTCTTTGGGTTAACACTTTTGAGTTTCGAATGCAAAATTGATGGAGTTCTTGAAGTTTAATTTCTAAATTGGAACCTAGGGTTTAAATCTTGATGATTCCTAAGAACTATAGAACTTAAACAATTAATTTTGGGTTAAGAATTGAAATCGAATGGTGGTTTTTAGGGGTTGTTCTTCGACTGTTGTTGTATGCTCGGATTATAGGATTTGTGATGCATATACATTCTTAGCTGATATACATGGATTACGATTTGGTGTTTGACATCTCCTCAAGTTATAAATACCTTGTTGGAGTTGCTTAATTGTGATTTCCTTCCTAAGTGATAAATTAAGATCAGTTAAGACATATGAATTCCGACTATGATGATTGGTCCCAATTACAAATCTTCTTGTGGATTTAAAGATGGAGTTGGTTTTAAATTTGAAGGTAGTTGTGTTAAAGTTTTCATTTGATGAACATATATAAAGGCTTTCCATTGAATTAATACTTGAAGTTTTCAAATGGTTATGTAGTTGAACTTTTCAATTGAGCTCTTTTAGTGGTTTTCAATTGATCTTAAATTTATGGTTTTCAAATTGCTTAGAGCTTTTGGTTTTCAACTGTTGAAGGTGTGTGAAATTTTTCGATTTACCATATAGAATATAGTTTTGGATTGAATATGTTTATGTGAAAAAGCTCTAGATTGATACACTTACAAAGGTTTTCAATTGAAGCATTTGATATGGTTTTCGGTTGGGTGTAAATATGTATAGTTTTTCAATTGATAGTAATCGTGTGGTTATACCCTATCGTAATCATGACATGCATGACTGTTATGATTGCCTGCCACATCAACTTTTCGCCTTTTCACCATGTTAGTTCCAGATTGAGTATGCAACAACAAATGTTTGTAGAAAGGGAGGTTGAATATAAACTTAAGCTTTTTAAATTGATTGCACACTAATACTTTCAATATAATTTTTATTGATTATGAATCAAGAATTACATGCATGACTACAGCATGAGGAAGCGAAATTTCATAATACAATAAAAGGTGGAAGCTAATGTTTCTCAAAAAACTAATGTTCAAGCGTTCCAACACATGGGCAAGTTGTCCTACACTTACGAAATATCTAAAACTTTGTTTTGCTTAAAAGCTTGAAGCTTAGTTCTTCAAAAGAGATGTTCAGTGAGTGTGTAAAAAAGGGGTGTTTTGCATGTTGTAAATGCATGTCTATTTATAGAAGTTTTTAGCCGAGATTTAGGAGATCCTTCAAGAGATGAGGTGGCATTTAGAAAAGACAATAATATTATTGTAAAGCAAATGTGCCAGTGGCGGTATAACTTTACTTGAGTACAAGTAGAGTGCTTGTACTTTTCGGTAATGATTTGAGCCATCAACAATAAAATAATACTATTTATCTTATCTTGTT
This sequence comes from Pulicaria dysenterica, assembly GCA_947179395.2. NCBI lineage: Eukaryota > Viridiplantae > Streptophyta > Magnoliopsida > Asterales > Asteraceae > Pulicaria > Pulicaria dysenterica. Next base: position 11,899,247 of record OX359293.1, on the reverse strand, counting down.
ACCTCGAAACTCTAACTTTCTCTTTTCGTGTTAACTTTCTTCGTCAACCATTCATATTCAGATATGACTTTATTAAAGATGTAGTTGCCAGTCATGCTTTAGTACTTTAGCAAATCTTCGAGATCTTTTCATCATAGGTAACTTTAACCTTTTTCAAAGGTAAAGTTCGATCCTGTTTGTATAGTTAGAAGATACAAAAGTGTGAATACTTTTACAAACGAAAGATCCAATGCATATTAGAACAACACATGTTCAGCCTTCCGCCTTAATAAAAATTACATTATTAAATAGAGCTCATAAATAAATTGTTAAGATACATTTCACGACTTCGCTGAAAAATTTACTTGAACTGACATATTAAGTTTGTCTTCAGTGAGAGACGTTGGGATGTTCAGTGATGGACATATGTTGTTCAGCTGATCAGATAAATGTTCAGCTAACGCTTTGGTTTTTATGCATCTGAAAGGCTTCAAGGTCTTTAATGAGTGGGCTTTCGAAATTGTATTCTTTTCAGATGGTCTTCCAACGTTGTCTTCAGCAGAAACTCAATACTCAGACGAGTCTTTGTCGATACTCTACTGTTTGTAACTTTTACGTCAAAATTTAAACAACACATGTTTAAATTCATTCTTAGTCTAACTGAAGGTACTTTTCTGTTATCATTAAATCCTACGTATTTTAGTAGACAGATTTGATTATTGGGCTTAATCTCCCCAACAACCCATTTTTAGTATAACCCCCCGTTAAAAGAGTCATTGGCCGTTGAGTTCGTGGTGGTGAAGACGAGCAAGGGAATGATGAGGAGACGATGAGTGAGCCTTAGTGGGTGACGAGCATTTGGCATGTGTGACTAACCTCCACATTATCGCCCATCTTCATATTATCGCGTTGAACGAGCTAGGGAATTACGAGGAGAAAATGAGTGAGCCTTAGTGGGTGACGAGCATTTGACATGTGTGACTAACCTCCATATTATCACCCATCTTCATATTAACGCGTTGAAAGAAGTGTTGAGTTCTTTGTGTTGATAACGAGCAAGGGAACAACGAGAAGACGACAAGGGAGCCTTAGTGAGTGACGGACATTTGACAGAGTAAATTTGCTCGTCTTCTGGTGATGAAGAGCTCCCATTGTAACCAGTCTTAAGGTAATGCATTGGAAAAAAAAAAAACCTAAATCGTCGCAAAAAAATTAGTCAAAGAAGAAATATAGATACATTCTCCCTTATTTGAGATATAGATACATATATACATTCTCCTTTATTTGAGAGAAACACTTTCTTTTAAATCTTTATTTTTCTTCATACTATCAAAGAAGCATTTTTTAATCATGTGATATCATCGAAAGAGAACACTTTTCAGAAAGAATAAATTTAGACTATTGAAATCTTAATTTAAGAGCTACAAAAATATTATAAATCTACTAGATAAATCTAAAAAAGTTAGATACATATGCTATATATATCACTTTTTTACATTTATTTTTAATATAATATAATTTTCTTTATTGTTTTTATATATTATGATTAGAAAATAACTATAATTTTTCTAATTTTTTTATTTTTACAACTATTCTTCATATATTCCTCCAAAAGCATATTATATTTTGAAACCTTACCCTATTAACATTAAGATATACACCCAATAAGTTGCGTAACATTCTAATTTTGTAGTGCTACTGGATTAATCTTAATCTTCAGATGTATACTTCACTAAATCATGAAAAGAATTAATAAATTCAGCTCTCAGGGTCGTGAGTTGATAATCAAAATATATTGTGTTTTGATACACCTAACCTTTTAATATTTAAGCAACTACAATTGTATTAATATATTAGATTAGATGTTAGTTAGATATACGAGTTGGTTTATTAAAATGATAAATATTAAATATTTATAAAATAATTATAAAACGTGAAATAAATACAAATTTTAGACTAAGACGATAGATGATGTCAACACTCATTTTAATGGTAGAAGTGTAGACACGAGGGGGAAATACCTGACAACAGAATGGTCAAGATTTTATTGGTTATACTCTTCCCGTCCCAAAATTATTGTCCACTTTTAATCTTTTTAAAGTTTTTTTCTTTTACTTTGACCTAATGACCTTAAATACTTTTGTTTGTATTATATAACACTTGATGCAAAATATATAAATGATTTGTGTTTTAAATGCATTTTGATTGGTAAAATTTGAATCAAGTATTACATGACAAAAACAAAAATATTTAAGGTCAAAGTTCAAGAAAAAAACTTTAATATTTTGAAAGAAGACAATACTTTTTAGACAGAGTGAGTAATTAAAAAGAATTTCACATAATTATAATATATTTTAAAAAACGATAAAACTAAGAATTTAATAAATATAATATTTTGAAATGTAATAAAAGTTAAATACAATAATTGTATTTTAGCCGGAAAAATACGCTATTTATAAGTTTTAAGATATACATATGTGAAATCCTCTCGAATTATTTTAATTTAAATTAAAGTCAAAATTGAATCCAATTTTTAACAAAAGACAATCAAAATTGAATTTTGATTTTTATCAAAATAGATGGTTAAGATTTGATAATCAAAATTATTACCTAATCAATGGTTACCATTGTCTAACAAATTTTATTAATATTATTCTTTTATTTATAACAGAAGATGTAAAATAATAATCATAACTCTTTCGGTTGTGAATTAAAAATAAAAAACATTTAACTTTAAAATTTTAAAAAGACAATAATGGTATAATAATAATGGTTTATAGTTATAACATGCATTTTTAAAAGGGTAAATTGCATCATAATACAACAAACTTTTACTAAGTTATCATTTAATGCAACAAACTTTAAAATTTAAAATAAAGAATACAACCAACTCTCTTATTTCCCCATTTTATATAAGTTGTAACCTATACAGCAGGTTACAGGCCACTTTTTAATTTATGTTTAATTTTGAATTTTTTAGTTATTGTATTCATCATCTTTGTTCTTAAGATTCAAGAACATTCCACCTTCAAACATTCAAACTCCATACAAGTACAAATCTGTAACCTTCAAACATTCACACTCCATACAAGTAACCTTCAAACATTCAAATATTCAAACTCCATTCAAACCTCAAATCTGTATTCAAGTCTGTAATCCAAACAAAAAACACAAGTAACAAAGTCCTGATACATACAAACCGAAGATCACAAGAACAGTCATATCCAAATCAAACCAAATGATACATTTGAAATGAAAAATCAAAATTAGAACATTAAAGCCCTAAACTTCACCTTTTGTATGTGTACGGAAATTTGCACCTGATTTGAACGTGTGTGTGTGTGTTTAAGAGAGAGAGAGAAACCTGTGGTCAATTGAAACCCGAATCGCAAAGGGGACGACAACGGTTGTTGAAGGCGACGGGAAACCCTAATCGCCAGAAACCCTAAGCACGACGATAACTTAAAGGGGACGGTGACTGTGAGCTTCAAAGGCAGAGGTGATGGCGGTAGTTGGCTTCAAAGGCGACATGAACCCCTAATCTCGAAGACGGTGGAAAGCGACGCAGGAAACCCTAATCGCCGATACCCTCATATCTGCCTTCACGATTATGGTGGTTTCTTGAGAAGATGAGTCTGGATCTGACGACGGTGCTGGATTTAACCTTAAGCGGCAGCGCGACGGTGGTTTAAAGCGGCAGCAGCGGCGGTGGTTGAATCTTGCAACCCTGAAACCAATGACGATGGCGGTGGTTGAATCTCGCAACCCTGAAACCAACGACGGTAGTGGAAGCCTCGCATCCCTGAAATCCAGCGACGATGGCGGTGGTAATCTAGAAGAGGAGAAGGCAGGTGGTGCTTTGATCGGGAGTGACTGGTTTCAAGTGTGTTTGATTATGGGAGATGAAAAGGAGATGAAGGGGAGATGAAGAGAAGGTTGTTTGACATGGGTTGTACATTTCTGTAGCAGATCTTCAAAGATTTTGAATAAAAAAATAAAAGAAAATAATAAAAAAACAATATAAGTGGTTGTTACCTTTTTTTGCAGCTAAATTGTATATAATGTGAGATAAAAATGGGTTAGTTGTATTTATTTTTTAAAATTTTAAAGTTTGTTGTATAATTAGTAGCTTAGCAAAAGTATATTGTATTTTAATACATTTTGACTTTTTAAAAAATTGAAATCATGTAAAAAAAGCATAGTAATTACAATCATGCAAAATTAGAAGCATCTTATCATTTTTAAAAATCATAATCGTATAATTTCTAATTTTACTCACGGACCTAGAAATATTCGTTATCGTTATTCTTAAAATATGTATTAAACTATTATAAACTATATTTATCTTATAGATGAGAATAGATATGTTGATACAAACTTAGAAACTATTAGTTCTATCCGTATGACGTTGGTTTTCTTTTTATTTTCTCTTATGATATTAGTGTCATGTCATTTTTAACTTATTATACCTTTTTCAATTTTACTCAATTTTACAATTTTATTTTATAATATATTTAAAAAAGAAAGAGAGAGCAGTGGATACAAAGAAAAGAGAAATAGAAAGTGAGGGGAATGAGGTTGAGGGTGGGTGAGGCTCAAGTTGCGGGAGCCAAATTTCTCGAGTAAATCGTATAAAGGGTTAGTGAGTAGGGATTAACTTAAACTATACCAATGGTCTTATGATGTAACAAGTCAATAATAGATAATTTCTTTTTTTTTAACGGCAAACACACTCACTTACCTAATTTACATCTTATGTTCTTAAGGCGACTTGAATCCTCAACTTCTAAGAGGAAGAGACACCTTAATCACAACTTGTTACCGTCATGACAAAGACTCTTTGATATATAATTTCTTCTTAGCCTTTACTTTTTTACGTCTTACATCTTTTTGAAGATTCACAATTAAATATTAAAATCTTTCCCTTTATTTTATATCGAAACAACATTTTCTTAAATCTTTTCACGTTTCTTCAAACCATTAAAAAGTATTATTAATCATCAAGATATGATTATATAATAAATTCATTCCCATTGGATTATTGTTGATCTTTAAAGTTCCCACATGCATATTTAAGACATAAAAAATCACAAATATTTCAGAAAATCATGAAAATAAATAAATAAAACTCTAATTGTCGTTTATCACTTTTTTAAAATTTTAACGGAAATTTATAATCCAACTTGAAAAAGTTAAAAGTGAAAATGATAGTAAACGGGAAACCTAAAGCTAACGCCAAGCAGAAGAGACGGTTATATTTCGTCCCATCCACCCAAAGCTGATTCCGCCGGAATATTCCTTCACGGTGAATCCCCGGTTGACACGTGTCATTGATTTAAGCTTTGTAACCAGAATTTCAACACTGAGTTGACTCAGTCGTTTTTGTTCGAACCCAGCCATCCTCATACGAGCCTGCCATTTCCCAAACACCTCGCATCTCTCGACTCGGTCTCTCCCTTCACAAGCAACCGAATTCACCAGCTTCCGACTCAGTCCCTCTTCGATCCTAACTCGCTCCGAGTTCTCACTCGGTAATGTCGAGTTAAGTGACTCGAACAACGCCCCGTAATAGCCCCACGAGTCGTTCACACGAGTGGTGAAGGGGGCCGTGTTGGAGTTAAGCTCTTGCTCGGCGACCGTCACCAACGCCGGTGACAAACTCTTCACGCGCCGGAGAACCTCGTCTCTCAAATTATCCGTCGTCACGCTCTCGTCTGGTAATCTGTACAGCTTGAAAGCGAGATTTACTGCTAAAACTTCGCTGTCGTCCACCATTAACTCCTCTGTTCTAAGATTCGTTAACTTGAAATCCAAAACTTTAAAATTAAATCTAACACCCAATTTATTAGAAAGCATTTTGAGTCCATCACCTAGAATCTTTAATCTTTCAGCACTTCCGTTACCAAAACCGGCGAAAGTTGTTAACTTTAGCGAAACAGGTTGATGTGGGTCATCGTCACGCGCCGCCGCGATCTCGTGAAGCAAATACACATACTGAACCCCCTGTCCAATGTCGAAATCTACGACGTGGATCTTTTTCTCCGACCGACTCGACCCGGAAACCGTTTCGAGAATGGTATTGTTTGCCGCCATGAAAGCAAGCTTGAAACAGGGTGATTTTTCGTAGAGTAATTGAGTTGACAAAACGTGTTCTTTACAGTACAACTCCGGCGCCGGCGTTGGATTCCTCGCTGCCGTAGGTTGGTTCAAGCGTACTCTGAGAGCTGACGCCATGTAAAAGGTTAATCGTTGTTCGTGAGTACCACGGGCGTTTGAAACTTGGTTAACGCGTGTTAGGATTTCCGCGGCGGTGTCTGATTTTCCGTCCAGTATTGCCGCGGCGGTTTCGGAGATCAGCTGGTTAGGACAAACTGTTGCCGCCGGAGATATAGATGAAGATGCAGAAGAAGAAGACGACGACGACTTTGGAGAAGTGGAAACGAAATTGTCCGGTTTCTTCACCGGAGTTGTAGCAAGCAAATTTTGAATCGTTTCGGACCACTCACTGTTAGTCACCACCGAAACGTCTTCGTTTCCTCCTTCTTCATCGTCTAATAACAGCTGTTTCTCTAGTTTTTGTAATTGATTCCTCATAACGCTCTCCGTTTGTAGATCTGCCGGCGGTTGTTTCAACCCCAAATTAGGTGAACAAAAATGAGAAAATTGATTTTGATTGCTGTGATTTCGAGTAATTATCGTACCAAGATTGAAGTTCTTTCCATCTTTTTGAAATACAGGAACTCCGTAGCGATGAACAGTCCCCGACAACGGTGACGATACGTTAGAACCCGAAGAATTTCCCGGCGAATATTGATTATAAAAATTTGGCTTCATATTTCGTAAATAAACCATAGCTGCTTGTTGCAATTGTTGTTGTTGAAACTCAGCCAATGATCTTTTCCCGATCAAATCAGACCGCCGTGACCCAACGTCAGAAGCGCCAGCAAGAATTCCGGCGAGTGGAGACCTGTAAGCATTCTTGCCACCATTGTAATTCATATTGATCATGCGAACAGAGCCTACACCAAAATCATCACCACCGCCGCCGCCGTTGGCATTGAAGACGTCCGGATGACCGCCGGGGAACCCAGAAGACATCGTGGCCGGCGAATCAACGAGGTTGAGAATGGGTTAGATTTTACAGAGAGTAGCCATTGAAGGTGGTGGGTGTTTGAGTGTTGTATTGTATAGAGAGAAAGTAGGTTGAAAAGGCAGCTGTTTTTACCAAATGAGATTATTTTTGTCCACATATGTATCGATATTCCATTCTCTGAAACTTTCTATGAACATTATTATAAAACATTATCTCATGTTTTAAATTACTTTAGGAAATCTTTTTTTAGGTAATAGATTCATGCATTAAAACTTTATATTACATATAATAAATAGAAATTATATATTTTTTTTTACTAAAATGATAATGATTTTTTATTATGTATATTATTATCATCTTTTTCTTTAAGAAAAACATAAGAATATATAAACTAACTAATGCTAATGATTGGTCACTAAAGAGATATATATAACCTACCATTCATTTCCAAAACATATTTCAGCATTATTTGTAATTTATATATGATTCAAAAAAATTAATTATTAAATGCTTAAATAACATATACATGGTTTAAGATATATCTTTTTTTATAGTAAAAATATATTATGATACCTAACTTACATTATTGAGTTGTGTTCAATATAGTCCATATAAAAAACATAGTTCTGAATTTTTTATATTTAAGCACATGTGATTCAGTATACAATCACATCTGATTGTAAAATCATCAAATGTGAATTACGAAAATACCATTCCGCCCAAAATTTTAAAATTTAATCTGGACCATTGATGGGGCTGATCCAAATGCTAAAATTAGTCCCTTAGGACTATGCATTAATTATGGACTATATTGAATATTTCTCATACATTATCTACAAGTAACATAATAATGTAGCATTAGTTTAATAAACAACGGGACCGATTAGTACTGACCGAAGAAAACTTGAACTTCTATATTCTAACTATTTGAAGTTTTGAACTAAACCACCAGTAGTTATAATAATCAGTGTTGTAAATGGCGGCCTCGGAGGCCGATTAATCGGCGCCTAGGCGGTTGGCGGTGGTCTGCCGCCTGCTAAATCACCTTGGCGGTCTAGTTTGGCGTTGGTGGTCAACATCGGTCAACGACGGTCCTTGGCGGCCCTTGGCGGTCCTCGGCGGTCCTTGGCGGTCAACGAAAGTCAAAATATTTATTTGAAAAAAAGGGTTTAAGTCCCTCATTGCATCGATCGACAAACAAAACTTCACTTATCTCGTTCGTAAGACCTAGGGGTCCTCTCGTTCATGAAAACTTGTGGAGATGAAGAGTAGAGGCAATATGGAATATTGAACTTATGGTTTTGTTTAAGTTTATTAAACTAGTTATGAACTTATGGTTTCAACTTTCAAGGCTTGTTAAACATTTTAGGTTTTTTATGGTTATTGACTTGTTTTATTAGGATTTTAAATAAATTTCTTTATAATTTATCGTTTCCGCCGAGAAATAGATTAATCGCCGCCAAGACCCATTAATCGCTTGGCGGAGGTCGACCGCCGACATACCGCCGACCGATTTCTACAACCTTGATAATAATTGTGACTGTTATTACTGATTGGTAGTTTTCAGTTTATGATGTAGTCAATTGAATAGTTATAGTTTTAATATTGTAGCTTGTGGTGGTGGTGACTAGCATGCCACGACGTGCGAAGAACGAAAGCAGCCTAGTGGACAACGAACGCATGGCGACGGTGATGATCTTGTTATAACGAGCAGAACACCTTCACTCCGTCTATGACTGGCTAAGTAGTCTGAATTTCATCAAACACGTTCCAGTTTGAATCTTTTTTTCTTTAAAACTCAAGTCATTACTTATCTCTATAAAATATACAATGTTGTTTAAAACTATTCTAAATTACTAGTTTAGATGTCCGTATAAAAACACAAGTCCTGTTTTTTATGTTAATTTTGACTACTATTTTTTAAAGACAGTGATTTTTATTATTAAATCGATGAGAAAACATACTTACAAAAAGACTTGATATGAAATCTCTTAATACCTACTTCACAAGTAGTGAACTGCAACTAAAAGGATTCACATCCACTCTCCTAATACTTTGCATATTTTCAACACCCAATGGTGCTCACATGTCTAGTAATCCTAAAGGTTGTTTATCACCAGAATTTTACTATTGTGAAGGGTGAGGACGATTTCTTCCCATTTTTGCTTGAGCCCTTAACCAATGGAACAACAAAAGTTGTGTTTCAAAAACTACATCATTGACCTGCAATTTACTGTTGGTGAATAGTAGAAGATTCCGATTTTTCCAAACCCACCACACTTTCTTGGAGTTTTTAACCAAAATATGGTTGTTTAAAAAAGTATTTACTAGAATAGGGTTGTTTTAAAAATATTTACTAAAATAAGGTTAGTGTATCCAAACACCACCTTAACTTTATCCCAAACATACTAAACTCCCCCACTCCCTTCTACAATTAAACCTTTCCCAAATCCCAAATTCTCTCTCAAAAAAACGACCCACCTACCGCCTCACACTGCCGCCGGCCTCACCTACCGCCGGATGCTCGTCGCCGGCTACCATCGACTGGTTTGAGGTGACGGAGGTTTTTCTCGTCGCCGGACGCTTTTCTTCCCTCCTTCTCCTCTTCTTCCCTCTCTATTTTCCTCCACGGGTTTGAGGCAGCGGGGGTTTTTCTCGATGGATTTGCGTTGGTGGCTGTCATCGATGGGTTTGAGGTGGCGGTGGTTGTCATCGACGAGTGAGGCAGCGGTGGTTGTCATTGACGAGTGAGGCGGCGGTGCTCGTCGTCGAGGAGTGTAAGGCGGCGGCGGTTTGTTATTCGAGGAGTGTAAGCCGGCGGTGGTTGTCATCGAGGGTTGTAAGGCAGTGGTGGTAGCCGGCTACGTGTATAAGGCCGCAGTGGTAGCAGGCGACGGGTATAAGGCCGCAATGGTGGTCGGCGACGAGAGTCCGGCAGCAGGAGGCCGGCGGCAGTGTTAGGCGGCAGGTGGGGGGATTTTTCGAGAGAGAGGGAATTTGGGATTTGGGTAAATGTAGAAGGGAGCTGGGGAGTTTTAGTGTGTTTGGGAGAGTTAAAGGTGTTGTTTGGATACACTAACCCTATTTTGGTAAATATTTTTAAAACAACCCTATTCTAGTAAATACTTTTTTAAATAACCCTATTTTGGTTTAAAACTCCACTTTCTTGCTCCATATCATTAGTGAGCGAGTTACCGATTCTACCAATTCTTTGAAACTAGTTCCACCATTAATATGTACATCCCGCCAACGATGGATTTGTAACAAAACATTCGCCAGTGACGGGCAACCAAAAAAGGCGTGGACAACGTTCTCCACACCTAAGGAGCATTTAGGGCAAAAAATTATGGAATATCAATACCTTTATCAACCAATTTGCTACAAATAGGTATCCGTCGACGATCCACTTTCCACACGAATATTGATTTTTCTAGGAACCAATCTTGACCAAAATGTTTCAGCTTGTTGATGGTGCCGGTTAACCAGATTGCTTTCCTCAATTAGCTCTCGCATCATCTTGACAGAATAGTTGTTATCTATAATCAACAACCAAATCGCTTTGTCTTTTTTTATCTTTTAGCAAGAAAATGGTGTTGATTTTAGTAACTAGAGCATTATACTCCTCAACCAGTCTTCCTTTCAAACTGTTAGTGAAACCTAAATCCCACACCCAACTATCAACCGTCCAAAAACCCATATCACCGACTTACTCAACAAGCTTAAATTAAATGTTTTCTCCCCAATTTCCAATTTAAAACACCCCCCCCCCCTCTAAAAAAAACCCTCTTGCAAGTGACATCCTCCCATTTTACCCAAGCTATCTTTTATATTTTTGAAAGAATATATTATAAATAGAAGTAGCAAAACGCTAAGAAGTACCACGATAACTATATGGAATTTTACCCCAATTGCCTTTCACAAAAGACCCAATGATACCTAACACAAAGGTGAAACAAACTAATCAAACCAAAACTCGCAAGCCACAAAATAGCATACACCCGGTTGAACTCGAAACAAGCCATCCTCAGCCTTAACAATGAAAACAAAAACCCCAATTAATAGGGGTGTTCACGGGGCAAGGCGGGGCAAGTAGTGAATTTTTTGCAACCCTTAACTGCGGGGCAGGTACTTAGTTTTAGGAACCGAAAGGGAACCGCAAGTAAATGCGATGTGGAAATGGACAAATATATAATATAAATAAGTTAAAAACATTTGTTAATAGGTCACCTACTGAGGAGTTTAAGCTTTAAGGCGATTTGCTATCACTGTTCTCGTTCCTAGTTTAATGCTACAAGTAAATGCGATGTGGAAGATGGCGGTAAAGTGAATTTACGAATCAGTTGGAGGTTTTTGACAAGGACGCGACATGATTGAAAGAGAGCAAATGGACATGGGCAATCATTATTGATATCGCGAAAGAACTGCAATGCATGGGTATTCCACTTCCGAAATTCATTTGGCAAATCGTTGGGGGGTGAGTCTACTATCTTGTTCTAGAAAGATAACTGGGTAGGCAACTTCAACCTACAAGAGAAGTTCTTGTTGGGAAAATAGAAATATAAATGTATATCCTCTTTTGTTGACACAAAAATATACAATGTGTTTAATAAATGTATCTATTAACATTAGCATATGTGCACATATACATATATATAATCAAGCAAATAAATATTCATATTTATTTGTTACAAATTATTATTTACAAAATCGTCAAAGCTTCGTCCATCCAAGATCAACGTTCAAGAAGAAGTCTTCGCCGAAGATACCTACATGAATAAATTCGAATTATATGAGCTTACAAATAAAATAATTAAATAAATTTAAGTTTTTATAAAATTATTTTTAATTAAAACTTTTATAAAAATGGACAAATATTTTATAAACTTATTTATGTTGGTTGATTAAATCTAAGAGCTTCCCATTTTAGCAAATACCAAACACAATCTTACTTTGAAACAATACACAACCATACTTAGCAAATGAATCTCCCAAAGAGGTAAAATTCCAACATACTTTGTGTATTGGTTTCCAAACTTCCATTTTTGTGTTTGAATTCAAACTTTAGAAGTATGAGATCAACCAACGTTTTATAAATCTTCTTTTCAGTTGATTTTTATGGTAAAAACGAGTTGTGTGTGGTTTTAAATAAAGCCCAACGTTCATATTTGTAAGTCCCAAAATTCTCCAGCAGATCGACCGTGAGATGCCTGGACAGTTTTGGCACTTGCACCTTTTTCTTTATTTAAACTGTTAGTGCATACATGGTCACATATTAAAAAATGCACTCCTTATTTTGATGATGATAAAAATATGAACAAGTAATATTATTGCTTATCAAATTTATTCATATGTTCATATTCTACATTCTTTAAAGATCAACAAACCTAAAATTAATGATTAAGTGAAGAACAAATAATTGAAGACTTCAATTCAATAAAAAAAGAATAAATCAAGATAAATGAACCTTCACGGCCGATCCCATGGTCGACCGTGAATCAACCGTCACTGCCCAGCTCACAACTCTTAAATATTGTTCTTCTTCAAGTCAACCGAACTCGTACTCAACAAGTGAAGATGATATCTTCAAAGCCGATGATGAATATATCTACAAACAAGAGTTCGAATTATATGAGCTTACAAATAAAATAATCAAATAAGTTTAAGTCTTTATAAAATTATTTTTATAAAAAGTGTTATAAAAATGGACAAATTTTTTTATAAACTTATTTGTGTTGGTTGAATTAATCTATGACTTCCCATTTTAGCAAATATCAAACACAATCCCACTTTGAAACATTACACAACCATATTTAGCAAAGTAATCTCCCAAAGAGGTAAAATTCCAACATGCTTTGTGTATTGGTTTCCAAACTTCCATTTTTGTGTTTAAATTCAAACATTAGAAGTATGAGATCAACCAACCTTTTGAACATCTACTTATCAGTTGATTTTTATGGTAAAAATGAGTTGAGTGTGGTTTTAAATAAAGTCCAACGTCTATAATTGAAAGACTAAAAAATTTCCAGGATGCTAACGGTTTTTGCCACGGTCGACCGTGGCAAAAAACCGTGAGATGTCTGGACACTTTTTGAGCTCACTCCTTTTTCCTTATTTAAACCAACTCAAACCTCATTAATTACTTACCTCTTGCACAACAAAAGCACATAACATATATTCATATCTTCTGAGCTCATATACTTTGATATTATTCAATCTTTCAAGATCAAGATCCAAGCAAGAGTGAAAGCCATCAAAGTTCAAACATTACAACATCATTCATATATATTGTAATAGTGTAAGGATCAACTCTAGCCTTTCTAATTAGAGTGAAGTAAGGATCAACTCTAGCCTTCCAAATTAGAGTGAAGTAAGGATCATCTCTAGCCTTTAGAATTAGAGAGAAGTAATGACAACTCTAGCATTTAGAATTAGAGTGAACCAAGGTTATCTTTACCTTACTTGCAAGTTTGAAGTGTTAATTCTTGCAAGTGAAAAAGAGAAGTGTAAAAGGTTTATCTCTACCTTCAAAGAGAGAAGCTAGTGGAGCAAACTCTTGGTGGGTGAGGCCAAGGAGTGGATGTAGTGCAAGTTTGTTAACACTTGCATGAACCACTATAAATCTATTGTCTACTCTTGGTGATATCTCTCTACCCTTGCTCTTTTTATTTCAAGTATATATATTTGTTGTGTTATAAACTTCAAGAAAAATCTTTTAAACACAACTTAATAATTTTATTTGTGAAAAATTGGTAAACTAAGTAAAATAACCTATTCACTGTAACGCCACCCCTAACGAGCTTAAAATTAGAGTTAATTAAAACTTTTTAACAACGATTATCAAAAGCGTACAGCGGAATTATACACCAATTACAAAAACAACGTGGTTTGACTCGGCTAATTATTTACATCAAAAGTTAAGCCAAGTTCGTTTTCTACAAGCGTTACCTACAAGTTTCTGACCATCGGATCCATACATATAACAACGTGTTCCCCAAAAGGTATATACAACAAAAGCTACCATCAGTACCCGCCTCACTAGGCCTCTAGCATCAACCTGCGAAAAAGGTAAATCTTGCACCGTTAGCTACAACTAGCTAGTGAGCACCAATTACACATAAGCAACAATAAGCAGGCTATCATGTATCAGAACAGCACACAAGGCTATCCTATCATATTGAGGCGAGCCAAACGTGTCAGCAGTAGTCGTATGTTGCAGGGGAGCCAACCCCGCTCAACAACCCAACAGCAGTCCACGTGGTACACCATATCTTTCATACTGGTTCCCATCTATCAAGGAACCCCATTCCATAGAGGAACGGCGGCCTGCAGAGCCCCACCCAAGTGTATACTACTTGAGTACCGTTAGTTCCCTAATTCGTAGTCCCTAAGGACCCTGGGAACCCAGCCAGATACTAACACCCGTCTACCTGACTGACCTCCGTGTTCTCCAATTTAGTGTCCGGACATAACTTCATAAACAAATAGCTTATCCAATAAGGATCCAGTTCATGCGCTCATATAATCACAACAATATCTTTCATATCAATAATAAGCATGATTGTACAACTCTATCATAACATACCTCCATTTTCACGTATCAACACACCAATCACATGTCAACAAGTACCACAGATAACTTACCTACTGAGACTCATGGGAAACCGGTACTCACCTCGAGTTACAAAAGGCAGATATGCAAACGAGAATCCCAAGAGCACACAGAGTCGTCCGAGTCACCTAACACAGTAGGTTCAGGCTTAGACACCAATCAACAACACTTAACACCACTTAAACTACAAAGCTACAAGACTGCCAACATGAAACCCCTGCTTGCGACCGCAAGGGTCTCACATGCGACCGCAAGGGTCACTTAAACACCCTCCTTGCGACCGCAAGTATTTTACTTGCGACCGCAAGGGTCCTACCCAACCCACCCCAACTTGCGACCGCAAGGACACAGCCATGCGACCGCAAGGGTGGTATCTTGGGGCTTACGATCGCAAGTTATGTACTTACGACCGCAAGTAACAATTCTTCGTCCTTAGACGGTAAACCATGACAACGACCCACTTGCGACCGCAAGACCCTTGCTTGCGACCGCAAGGACAACACAACATAGGCTTACGGTCGCAAGGCCTTTCCCTTGCGGCCGCAAGCACCAATTAACAGTGACGCACAGCTCTGTTTTCCGACAGTTGCTGTTCTTCGGGTTTTTGATACGAAAATCCATCCAAACTACATTTTAATTGTTTATACACTTCCTTTGACCCTTATGGAAGCTTACTAATATGTATTTGACATAAAAACTATAACAAATCATCATCTAATCCACCAATTTAGTCCAACACCATTGAAGCCTTAAAACATAGGTTTACACCAAAAATACTTACTTGGAAAGGATGAACACAGGTTTAATAACCCGAATCTCTACAGAAATCAACAAGCAACAGTCTTTCTTTCTTGATCTCCCTTCCAAAAGTTCAAAGGTTTGGGTGTTTGCGTTTGTACGTATGTATGAAAGTGTGTATGTGTTTAGCTTATCCAGTACACAAGAAATAGTCAATAGGCCGACTTAATAAACTAATACCCCACATGGGTATTTTGTTCTCCTATTCAACTTAAAACACCACTTAGGGTTATCCGTTTCAACTAACGGAGATATTTTTGGAACCATTATCCAAAACCGTTCAACTATTGGTCTACTTAGTCAACTTATGACACTTTTCATAATACTACATTTTTATCCACATTTAACACCAATTAACACCATTTAACACCAATTAACACAAATTCATGTTTAAAACACCAATTAACATTTAGGACACCATTTAGCAACATTTATACTACAGTTATCAACAAAACACCAATTAAAGTCAACGTACAACTATTTGAGCTACAGTTACAACAGTTTACAACTAGGCCCCATTTCAGGGTGTTACAAATCTACCCCCCTTAAGAAGATTCCGTCCTCGGACTCTGATCGTCTACAAACAAGTGAGTGTATCTAGTTTTCATGTCGTCTTCCATCTCCCAGGTCATATTCGAACCCAGGTTATGCTTCCATTTGACTAACACCAGTTTAAT
The DNA here is from genome assembly GCA_947179395.2 of Pulicaria dysenterica. Lineage (NCBI taxonomy): Eukaryota > Viridiplantae > Streptophyta > Magnoliopsida > Asterales > Asteraceae > Pulicaria > Pulicaria dysenterica. The sequence continues at coordinate 11,883,091 of OX359293.1, read as the reverse complement.
CATCTTTCTGCGCAACTTCTTGGTTTTAGAACCAAGTATTTCAACAGGTTCTTCAACTAGGCGCTTTGAAGCGTCAACCTTCAATTCCTGCAGAGGCAGAATCTGGTTCTCCTCCACCTTACATTTACGCAGATAACACACGTTAAACGTGTTGTGAATTCCAGATAACTCTGGAGGCAACTCTAACGTAACAGTCTGATCATTAACCACGCGAATGATCCGAAATGGACCAATGTAACGTGGACTCAACTTGCCCTTTCTACCAAAACGAATCACACCTTTCCAAGGAGAAACTTTCAGGAACACCCGATCGCCCTCCTGGAATACAACTGGTCTACGCTTAGGGTCCGCATATACTTTCTGTCTGTCACGGGCCGCTTTGAGCTTTTCCCGCGCAATCTTCACTTTATCTGCCGTAATCTGAACAATCTCAGGTCCGGCAAACTGCTTTTCACCGGGTTCTAACCAACATGTGGGAGTACGACAACGCCTCCCATACAACATTTCATAAGGTGGCATCCCAATACTGGAGTGATACGAGTTATTATAAGCAAACTCGACCAACGGCAAGTGAGAATCCCACGCACCACCAAATTCAATAACACATGCACGAAGCATGTCCTCCAGCGTCTGAATCGTTCTCTCCGACTGGCCATCTGTTTGTGGATGATACGCCGTGCTCAGATGAACACGTGTACCAAGTTCATGTTGCAAACTCTGCCAAAAATGTGAAGCAAATCTCGCATCACGGTCAGACACAATTGAACATGGCAAACCATGTCGTGACACCACTTCATCTACATACAACTTTGCTAACTTCTCCAGCGGAGTAGACTCGCTGATAGCTAGAAAATGAGCGCTCTTGGTCAATCTATCGACAATGACCCAAATAGCATCATGACCCCAAGGGTCTTTGGCAATTTCGTCACAAAATCCATCGTAATATGATCCCACTACCATTCAGGGATCTCTAGTTGCTGTAAACTGCCATAAGGCTTCTGATGTTCTGTCTTAACTTGCGCGCAGATCTGACATTTTTCCACAAACGAAGCAATATCTCGCTTCAAAGTAAGCCACCAGTACAATGCCTTTAAATCATGATACATCTTTGTGCTGCCCGGATGAACCGACAGCCTAGATTTGTGAGCTTCCTGCAGTATCAGTTCACGATTATCACCATGAAGAGGCACCCACACGCGAGACTGAAAATTCTTAAGTCCGTGAGTATCATTAACAAGTTGATCTTTCAGCTTTTTCATCGTTTCTGTTTTGAGATTATCATCTTGCAACGCTACTTGCTGCGCTTCCTTCAATCGAGCAATGATATCGGGAACCACAGTAAGTTTCATAAATCTAACTTCTGCGGTAGAGCTCTTGCTACTCAAGGCATCCGCCACCACATTGGCCTTACCAGGATGGTAGCGAATTTCACAATCATAGTCTTTTATCAACTCGAGCCATCGGCGTTGTCTCATGTTGAGCTCTTTCTGCGTGAATACATATTGCAGGCTCTTGTGATCCGTACAGACCACACACTTGGTGCCATAGAGATAGTGCCTCCACAATTTCAACGCGAACACCACCGCTGCCAACTCAAGATCATGAGTCGGGTAGTTGCCTTCATGAGGTTTCAATTGCCTTGAAGCGTAGGCAATTACTTTATCTCACTGCATCAATACACACCCCAATCCAGAATACGAAGCATCACAGTAGACAATGAAGTCTTCAGATCCCTCAGGCAAGGTAAGTATTGGAGCCTCACACAGTAGCCGTTTCAAAGATTGAAACGCTTGTTCTTGAGCTTCCGCCCAAACGAATGCAACATATTTGCGAGTTAATTTAGTTAAAGGACCCGCAAGCTTAGAAAAGTCACGGATAAACCGCCGATAGTAACCAGCTAGGCCGAGAAAACTTCTAACTTCAGAAGGAGTTCGAGGAACTCCCCAATTCATAACTGCTTCGACTTTCGCCGGATCAACTTTCACGCCATCGCTGCAGATCACGTGACCGAGAAAATGAACTTCTCGTAGCCAGAACTCACACTTTGAGAATTTAGCGTAAAGCTTCTCCCGTTTAAGAGTTTCGAGAACCTATCGCAAATGCAACTCGTGTTCAACTTCAGTCTTAGAATAGATGAGAATATCGTCAATAAACACAATCACCGATTTATCAAGAAATGGACGACAAACCCGATTCATCAGGTCCATGAAAACCGCAGGAGCATTGGTTAAACCGAAAGGCATCACCAAAAACTCGTAATAACCATAACGAGTACGGAAAGCCGTCTTTGGAACGTCTTCGTTAGCAACTAACACTTGATGGTATCTAGACCGCAGATCAATCTTTGAGAAGCACGTCGCTCCCTGCAGTTGATCAAACAAATCATCTATCCGCGGTAGAGGATACTTGTTCTTTACCGTTCGCTTATTCAGCTCCCAGTAATCAATACACATTCTCATCGTTCCATCTTTCTTTTTCACGAATAGCACCGGAGCACCCCAAGGAGAAGAACTCGGGCGAATAAAGCCTTTGTCAAGCAACTCCTGAATCTGCGTCATCATCTCGCGAACCTCGGAAGGAGCAAGATGATATGGAGCTTTAGCCACAGGGGTAGCCCCCGGAACAAGATCAATTCTATACTCAACATCTCTGACTGGCGGTAACCCAGGCAACTCATCAGGGAATACCTCTGGATAATCAGTTACCACTTGAATATCACGAACGACACGTTTCTCCAATTTAGCATCAATCACATGTGCTAGATAGCAATCGCAGCCTTTCGAAACCGACTTACTAGCTTTCATAAGAGAAATGATAGGAACATCGGACTTTCGCCTTTCGCCACGAGCCACAGCATATGACCCGTCAGGTAAAGGAATTTTGATCAACTTCTTGGAAAAGAAAATCTCAGCGTTCAACTTGCTAAGCCAATCCATCCCAATCACAACATCGAATCCCGCAATCGGCATTAAAAGAAGAGAAACAGGAAAACCACTCCCGTCGATATCAATAACCGCTTGGGGGATATTATCTACTACTGGAACTACTTTACCACTAGCAGTCTCTACTCTTACAGGCTCAGACAACACAGATATAGGCATTTGCAGTTTATCACAGAAAGGTACAGACACAAAAGAATACGTAGCTCTAGAATCAAACAATACACATGCTGTGGTAGAGTTAATAAGAAAAGTACCCGTAATCACGTCCCCAGCACCCTTTGCCTCTTCCTTCGTCATCTGAAACGCCCGCCCTTTAGCACGGGGAGCGTTATCTTTCTTCTGCCCTGAAGCAGATCCTCCAGCTCCAGCATTGGACTTTGAACGACAATCTGTCATCCGGTGCCCTGGCTTGTGACATTTATAGCAGACATTCTCTTTAAACGCGCACTCATTCACCGAGTGCCCTTTCTGACCACATCTAAAACAACGAGTAGTGGCCTTCGAACAATCACCAGTATGGTAGATGCGACAAAGAGAGCACCACGAACCCTCAAACTTAGCCTTCTTCGACAAATCAAGCTTTCCACCAGTTGACGACTGCCCCTTGGAAGTAACAGATTTTGAAAACTGCTGAAACTTCCTTTTCTGATCCTCAGCAGCATGATCCCCCTTTCCCTGGCGTCTATCCCCATCAATCTGTCGGGCTATTTCAAACGCCCGATCCAAAGTAGCCGCAGCTCTCACATGAGCACGATAATCAAGTGGCAACATGTTCACAAACTTCCGCATCTTGGCTTTTTCGTCAGTCACCAAATGCGGTATGAATCTAACCTTATCCGTAAAAGCATGAATAAGGTCCTCAACAGGCTTGTCCCCCAGTCGCTCCAGATCATAATCTGTACAACACTTAGATTTCAACTTCTCAGAAAACTGCTCCCAAGTCAGAGCATCAATCACCTCCGGGCTCAACGTGTCTTTCACTGTATCCCACCAATCCAGAGCTGGCCCTTTCAACATCCGAACTACATATCTGACGCGGAGTTCACGTTCACATTCACAAGCTTCGAAAACTTGGTCCGTCTCACGTAACCAACGAATAGTCTCAGAGGGATTATCACTACCCTCATAAACTTTAGGCCCGCAAGACATGAAATTTTTATACGAGCACTTCTCTGGTTTCTTTCCTGCCAGAGCGTTCTGTAATAGCTCCCTCGTCAATCGGAGCTCCTCCTCTAACAATCTAACATATGCTGCCTGTTCTCGATCATGCCTTGGCGGCTCCACATTATGCTGAGAAGCTTCGTCCTCAGCTTCCCTTGGTTCACTGGAGGCCTCGTCCTCCATTCGTTTGAGAGCCTCTTCTGCCGTAGCTCTACGTTCGGCCATTTCTACTCAACTAACTATTTACACGTAGACCACAGTTAGTACACCATTTATTCACCATGTACAAATACTACAGTTAATCTATCACATAGGACAGCCACATAACGCTCAACTCAACCCCAAATTACCCCGACAGGAACACATAACGATAGTCGAACCCGAGCTTGAGATTGAATACTTCAACGAGTACCCAATTCCTCAAACTTAGGCTCTGATACCTACTTGTAACGCCACCCCTAACGAGCTTAAAATTAGAGTTAATTAAAACTTTTTAACAACGATTATCAAAAGCGTACAACAAAATTAAACACCAATTACAAAAACAACGTGGTTTGACTCGGCTAATTATTTACATCAAAAGTTAAGCCAAGTTCGTTTTCTACAAGCGTTACCTACAAGTTTCTGACCATCGGATCCATACATATAACAACGTGTTCCCCAAAAGGTATATACAACAAAAGCTACCATCAGTACCCACCTCACTAGGCCTCTAGCATCAACCTGCGAAAAAGGTAAATCTTGCACCGTTAGCTACAACTAACTAGTGAGCACCAATTACACATAAGCAACAATAAGCAGGCTATCATGTATCAGAACAGCACACAAGGCTATTCTATCATATTGAGGCGAGCCAAACGTGTCAGCAGTAGTCGTATGTTGCAGGGGAGCCAACCCCGCTCAACAACCCAACAGCAGTCCACGTGGTACACCATATCTTTCATACTGGTTCCCATCTATCAAGGAACCCCATTCCATAGAGGAACGGCGGCCTGCAGAGCCCCACCCAAGTGTATACTACTTGAGTACCGTTAGTTCCCCAATTCGTAGTCCCTAAGGACCCTGGGAACCCAGCCAGATACTAACACCCGTCTACCTGACTGAACTCCGTGTTCTCCAATTCAGTGTCCGGACATAACTTCATAAACAAATAGCTTATCCAATAAGGATCCAGTTCATGCGCGCATATAATCACAACAATATCTTTCATATCAATAATAAGCATGATTGTACAACTCTATCATAACATACCTCCATTTTCACGTATCAACACACCAATCACATGTCAACAAGTACCACAGATAACTTACCTACTGAGACTCATGGGAAACCGGTACTCACCTCGAGTTACAAAAGGCAGATATGCAAACGAGAATCCCAAGAGCACACAGAGTCGTCTGAGTCACCTAACACAGTAGGTTCAGGCTTAGACACCAATCAACAACACTTAACACCACTTAAACTACAAAGCTACAAGACTGTCAACATGAAACCCCTGCTTGCGACCGCAAGGGTCTCACATGCGACCGCAAGGGTCACTTAAACACCCTCCTTGCGACCGCAAGTATTTTACTTGCGACCGCAAGGGTCCTACCCAACCCACCCCAGCTTGCGACCGCAAGGACACAGCCATGCGACCGCAAGGGTGGTATCTTGGGGCTTACTATCGCAAGTTATGTACTTACGACCGCAAGTAACAATTCTTCGTCCTTAGACGGTAAACCACGACAACGACCCACTTGCGACCGCAAGACCCTTGCTTGCGACCGCAAGGACAACACAACATAGGCTTACGGTCGCAAGGCCTTTCCCTTGCGGCCGCAAGCACCAATTAACAGTGACGCACAGCTCTGTTTTCCGACAGTTGTTGTTCTTCGGGTTTTTGATACGAAAATCCATCCAAACTACATTTTAATTGTTTATACACTTCCTTTGACCCTTATGGAAGCTTACTAACATGTATTTGACATAAAAACTATAACAAATCATCATCTAATCCACCAATTTAGTCCAACACCATTGTAGCCTTAAAACATAGGTTTACACCAAAAATACTTACTTGGAAAGGATGAACACAGGTTTAATAACTCGAATCTCTACAGAAATCAACAAGCAACAGTCTTTCTTTCTTGATCTCTCTTCCAAAAGTTCAAAGGTTTGGGTGTTTGCGTTTGTACGTATGTATGAAAGTGTGTATGTGTTTAGCTTATCCAGTACACAAGAAATAGTCAATAGGCCGACTTGTGACTAGGCCGACTTAATAAACTAATACCCCACATGGGTATTTTGTTCTCCTATACAACTTAAAACACCACTTAGGGTTATCCGTTTCAACTAACGGAGATATTTTTGGAACCATTATCCAAAACCGTTCAACTATTGGTCTACTTAGTCAACTTATGACACTTTTCATAATACTACATTTTTATCCACATTTAACACCAGTTAACACCATTTAACACCAATTAACACCAATTCATGTTTAAAACACCAATTAACATTTAGGACACCATTTAGCAACATTTATACTACAGTTAGCAACAAAACACCAATTAAAGTCAACGTACAACTATTTGAGCTACAGTTACAACAATTTACAACTAGGCCCCATTTCAGGGTGTTACATTCACCCCCCCTCTAGGTTCCAACATAAACCAACTCAAACATCATTCATTACTCACCTCTTGCAAACATAAAAATACAGAATACTCTCTAATACTTGTGAGCTCATATTTCTTGATTATTCATTCAACTCTCAAGATCAAGATTCAAGCAAGAGTCAAAGCTTTTTAAAACTTAAACACTACGTCTACATTTCATACATCTTGTAATAGTGTAAGGATCAACTCTAGCCTTTCAAATTAGAGTGAAGTGAGGATCAACTCTAGCCTTTAGAATTAGAGTGAAGTAAGGTTATCTTTACCTTACTTGCAAGTTTGAAGTGTTAATTCTTGCAAGTGAAAAAGAGAAGTGTAAAAGGTTTATCTCTACCTTCAAAGAGACAAGATAGTGGAGCAAACTCTTGGTGGGTAAGGCCAAGGAGTAGATGTAGTGCAAGTTTGTTAACACTTGCATGAACCACTATAAATCTCTTGTCTACTCTTGGTGATATCTCTCTACCCTTACTCTTTTTATTTCAAGTATATATATTTGTTGTGTTATAAACTTCAAGAAAAATCTTTTAAACACAACTTACAAATTTTATTTGTGAAAAATTGGTAAACTAAGTAAAATAACCTATTCACCCCCCTCTAGGTTCCAACATAAACCAACTCAAACCTCATTCATTACTCACCTCTTGCAAACATAAAATACAGAATACTCTCTAATACTTGTGAGCTCATATTTCTTGATTATTCACTCAACTCTCAAGATCAAGATTCAAGCAAGAGTCAAAGCTTTTTAAAACTTAAACACTACTTCTACATTTCATACATCTTGTAATAGTGTAAGGATCAACTCTAGCCTTTCAAATTAGAGTGAAGTGAGGATCAACTCTAGCCTTTAGAATTAGAGTGAAGTAAGGTTATCTTTACCTTACTTGCAAGTTTGAAGTGTTAATTCTTGCAAGTGAAAAAGAGAAGTGTAAAAGGTTTATCTCTACCTTCAAAGAGACAAGATAGTGGAGCAAACTCTTGGTGGGTGAGGCCAAGGAGTAGATGTAGTGCAAGTTTGTTAACACTTGCATTAACCACTATAAATCATTGTGTCCATCTTGTGATTGGTGATATCTTTCTAACTCTATTTCTTTTATATTATTGCAAGAACTTGTAAAAACTTCAAAAATTGGATATATAACATATTCACCTCCTCTAGGTTCTAACAGTTCCCAAGACACTTTAAATTAAAGGACGGACGATAAGGAGATATGCGTCAAGGACAAAAGAATTCAAAGAGTGAAAAGTGGTTTTGATCTTGGAGAAGTGGAATTCAACAAAATAAGATCCGCATTCCCAATCTCTTACCACATTACATAACTATAACATTTACCGGGAAAATTTTTTGTCGTTTAGGACCAAAAAAAAGACCTGTATACATATTTGAAGACAATTTTTTAAAACAAAGGTAACTTTGTCTTGGTGGTTAAAGGCTTGGTCTTTGAGCCAAGCAGTCCTTGGTTCTACTCAAGGTAGCTGCATATTTTGTAATGTTAATTTTCTTTCGCTTTTGTTTTCCTTTTATCCACTTTTCTTTTAATTAGAAATATTATTTTTCCTTTCAAACTTTAGATTGTCAATTATAATAATCAAAATTTTCCTTTCTTCTTTTCTCTTTTACTTAATATTTATTTATTTAAATTATTATTAATGATAATACGAATTTAATTGGTTTTATTTTATTTTAGCAATTCCAGACTTTACATTTATTTTTAGTTTTAATTTTTATTAATCATCTTCCTTTTTTTCATTTTACTCCTTAAGACTTTCTATTCTTTTCTTTTATATTGTTTGAATCAGTGTTAAACTAAACCAACGAAATTAAAGAGATAAACAAACTATTAATTATTATCATAAACTTAATTAGTAATCCTCTATTTTTTACTTAAACAGCCTTCAATATTTTTTCATAAATAGCCTTTGTTTAATTTAGACGAAAATTATTCTTTTTGTTTAAATTTATTCACATTAGTAGAAGCTATTGGAAATAAGAGTCACATACGAATTAAATTTTAATGTGATTTAAGTTACATATACAATTATTAAATTTGAATAAGTTTAACGAATAGATAATAATTTCTAAAATTACTTTATAAAAACAAATTGATAAATTAAAATCAATATAAATATAATTTCTATATCTTCATAAAAGAGTATACAATAAAGCACAAAGACAATAAATAAAAGTTTCTTCGCGTAGCAAAGCATAGGCTAGATATTCCTAGTTTCAATTTAATACCTATGTGTTTCTCTCACCTTTACAATCCCTAACATCTCTTTAACCTCATGATTGCTTACCAATTTCCTTTACCACCAAACAAATCACTAGGGCCTCACAATTACGAAGTGCTCTTTTGACCCCTAATCTAGCCAACTCGTTAACATAGTCGAGCTCAAGCTATTTGAGTAGTAAACGGAGTTAAGTTTGAGTTTCAAATTATGCAACTCGCTAGTCTTGCGAGCCTAATCAAAGATATTATATTTATATCATACTTATATAGAACAAAAAAATCCTTAGTCTATTAGACAGACTATTTCCGCCTCTAACTTCTTCCCGTAGTCATTCGGTGGTCGATGATTTCGTGATTACCAAAGAGACCGGCTCGGTAACTAGCAAGTTGTTTCAACTCAATTACACCCCTACTTGTTATTTAAGTTCAATTGTCAACAACAAGTCACAAACTTGCTAACAAAATTAGATGGCTTCCCGTAGTCATTCGGTGGTCGATGATTTCATGATTACCAAAGAGGCCGGCTCGGTAACTAGCAAGTTGTTTCAACTCAATTACACCCCTACTTGTTATTTAAGTTCAATTGTCAACAACAAGTCACAAACTTGCTAACAAAATTAGATGGCCATCGACACCTGAGAGTAAGTTCGCACAGACAATTTAATAACAACTTTTTTAAAGTTTGTATTCCTTAACACTAACAAATTCTGAAAACAAGAAACAAACAACCTAGATCACAAACTTATGGTTCCATGGCTTTGATGAAAAGAGCAGAAGCAGGAGCAGCATTTATGATGCGGGTTTCTGCTTCTTTGGCACACGATAAGCGCCAACAACACATGCATGGTCTCGCTCAAAGGGCTCAAGCGTCACCTGCTCCATGGGTTTGAACTGTTCTGCCTGAAGTTTTTTAACTTCTGAAGCAAATACAGCCTCGGCTGGGACAGTCGAGTCTATGCAGTTAGCCTGCACAATTACCACATTAAAACAACGATTAATAAGCCAGCTATACACACATGTATAATCAATCAGGAGATACTAAATATACAAACCTTGATGGATATAACAAAATAGCCTCCAGCTTTCAAGAAGTAAGATGCATTGAGTGCTAAAATTCTTGCCTGCATAGATAAAACAGAAAAGAGGGAATAGACTTGAGTATTGATGAGGTAAATAAACCATGACTGATCATACATAATGCAAATTACCCGCAAAAAAGAAACTACCATTGATTTTTAAGGGGTTCATTATAGCATCAGAAACTCGATTTTGCATCACCCATGAAGTCTTGAAGGGGAATCCGAGTTAATTCATCATGTACTTGAAGTGATATTCATACTCACCTTTACTTTACTATACTAATCCCAAAAGAAACAGAATAACAATCCTAAGTGGTAACTTGAATCTACGAAAATCATTAAATAAACAAAAACAGAGGTTAATAGATACATCAGAAACTCGGTTTTGCATCATCCAAGATGTCCTGAAGGGGAATCCGAGTAGTTCATCATATGTGACAGAATTAAAACCAAAGAAAAAATCAAATGTTTAAAATACAACTACTAAACTGGAAGGATGTGACACTGAATGTCACAATAAATAGAAGTTTAAAACTACAAATAATAGCCAAAAGAAAAAGAACTTAACAAAGAACTTTAGAAAACTGGATAAGAATGGTAACAGAAAACAGAAATTTATAACATTAAAGCACAAGCCTCTAAAACAGAAAAATATCATAAAAGCATATTGAAAAAATTGATCTTTCTAAAAAATCTAATGCTGAATAAACTAAATGCAAACAGAATCAACCCAAATTCAAGCATCATGAAACTCGTAACAAGCAGAAAGCAAACCTGATCAGGTTGAGCAACATCAGAAAAGATAACATCAACCATGCCAACAAGCATCCTGTACTTGGCAGGATGTCTGGCATCCTCAATAATGGGGATAACATTTGTACGCTTCTTAGCCATATTAACCAAGTCTCTACCACTTCTGTGAGAAAATTCAACAGCATACACAACTCCATCCTAACAAGAAATGATTTTTAAAAGCTTAATGGTGGTTTTAGAATATATATAAGATAAAGGTCATAGCATACAGGAGAATACTTACTGGGCCAACAAGATCAGAGACATGGGAAACAGTAGTGCCAGAAGCAGCACCCAAATATAGCACCTTTGAGCCAGGTTTCTGAAAAGAAAAAGGGAATCTGAATACCAAAGTAGTTACATTTCACAAAAATAATTGTTATCATGTGAATTTACCATCCAAATGTTGTCAACTCCACCAAGAACAGCAGCAGCCAACTTTGATCTAAAGGGGTTCCATACTCTATACTCAACCTTTGTCCCATCTTCATTCTGAACAGATATCCTCTTCTCATTATACACAGCTTCTCCAGGCACCATATTCTTAGTGCAAAGAGCATCTTCCTTACCCTTAGCAATAAACACACCTTGATGTCTATGTGGCTCAACAACAACCTTACTCCCTCCCTTCATTCCACCACCTCTACCACCACGGCCACCGCGTCCTCTGCCGCCACCTCTACCACCACTTCTTCCACCACCGCGAGTCATATCGCCGCCACCTCTTCCACCTCTACCACCGCTGAATCCGCCACCTCCACCTCTTCCCCTTCCTCCACCTCCTCTACCGCCGCTAAAACCTCCACCACCACGTCCTGTAAATCAAACAACACAACAACATATCAGTTTATAGGAGAAATGAAAATATTACACGGAACTGGTAATACGATTTAGATGAAGAATATCAGTACCTCCTCTCATTGGAGGTCTCATACTTGCTAGCTGAAGAGGATCCTTTGAATTAGCGAAATATTCTAGGGTTTATGGAGAGGTTGGGAAGACACAGCGGCGAATTGGGTTTCTTATAGGGCGGGGGTTTAGGGTTTTAGTTTCTATCGATATATTTTTTAACTTCAATCTTTTTTCTTTTATCGTTTAACTAATTGGGCCGTTAGCCCAAACAGAAGTGGATTAATAATTAATTGAATTCAATCAAACCTCATTTTTTTAACGACTTCATTGACGTTATGGTGATAATAATTAACCAAATATGACCATGGTGGCGTTTTTAAAAAGTAAAAATTAGTAGTGACGTATCCAGGATTTTTGGGAACTGGTGTCACTATATAACGGTAAAAATAAAATCAATTAAGATTACGGGTTTTTTTTTCGGGTTCCGGTTGATTAGGTCGGGTTAATGACGTTTCAGCTGTTTTTCCGGTATATTATGGCTAAAATCTAAAGCAAAACAAAATTTATATGAAGCTTTATTAATTAAATTGTTGTTTTTAGAGTAAACTAGAGCATTTTAAAAGTATAAATCAAATATTGAACTATAATTTATCATTTTGTTATAAATTTAACTCATTTTTCATTGAGTTTTTGTGGCATTAAAAAAATTACTGGTAGCACCCTAAAATTTGATTGGTAGCACCGGCTCAAAAAAGTCGAATATTTCCACTACGCTTGCAAAATTGACCGGTGGTACGTGTCACCGCTGAAACATATAGGGGTCCCCCCTTGATAATTAGCATCATTGTCATCACTAACCGTCACATTATTATCATTTACTTATCAGTGACCAACCATAGTGATAACAACTATCGGTATTATGACCGGTCCTGCCTAATTATTTATCTCAAATCCTATAATTTGAAAGAAAAAAATAACGAGGTATTCACCCCATGACCATAGTGACGAGGCACACCACCACGAGGACGTAACGAGGTGGCAGCTATGTCTTTCACAAGAAACCTACCATGTTTTTGGACGTTATGGTACACAACGAGCAGCCATTGCGGGTACTCTTATTACATCATTCTATTTTGATCCATTAGGCTACATAAATGGATTGGATGTAATTAGATCTAAACTGAAATCAGACCCATTAACATGTTGCATTGAATTGCTTGTATTTAAACTCTAGTTTATATTTAATACTACAACTCTGAATGGTGTTTTGTAGCTTCTTGTTACTTAAATTCACCTTGTCATAACATAATACACATCCTTTTATAATAAAGGATTCTAGATGATAATGAAATCTTACTTCAAGATAATCAAGAAACAAGTATCCATCCTAAACCAAATCAACCTAACATGTTTTCGCAAAACCAAGTTGCTAATTTATGTTCAAAACCTCAAGAAAGTATGTAAAAAACAATGTTTTGCTAAATATACAACATGTCGGTCTATACCAACCGAAGTAGCCTAACAAGACTCTAATCTTTTTTAAAGAGCAATTAATCTCACATCTCTAAAGACACTAAAATACAAGACTTGTATGTTTTTAGAGTCTGCTTGGTGCTCAAAGTCAAATTTCTCTCTGTCTTATGATCAAAACTGGCATTTCCTTTGAAGTCTTTTACTGATTAGGCCTCACTTTTGGGCTCCTCTGAAGGAGTAGAAGATGATGGCTGCTCTTTCTGTTGTTGGGAAGCAACTGCTTTCAGCTGTTCTTCTGTGATCTTTAAGAGGTCTTCACTTGAGTATGCTTTGACTGAAGGAGACCCGTTTGCTGGATTTACAAACATATGTATAATTAAATAAAATAAATTAATAATAATAATAATAGCAATAAGCGAATTAGTAGTAGTTATCTATGAGGTCTTACTAGTGTCAACTGTAGGCTGAGAATCCTCCATGGTGACAGCAGGTGCTGCTGTGGTTGCCTGAGAATCTTCTGTGGTGTCGGCAGGAGATGTGGTGGTTGCTGAAGAATCTTCCGTGGTGGTGGCAGGAGGTGTGGTTGCTGGAGAATCTTCCGTGGTGATGGCAGGGGCTGTTGTGGTTGCCTGAGAATCTTCGGTGGTGGTGGCAGGCGGTGTTGAGGTTAACTGAGAATTCTGAAGGGTATCAGGCGGAACCTGGGTCGACGGTGGTCTCACTGTGTTGGAAGTGTAGTTTCCTTGTACAGGATTCTGAAGCTCATCGAGACCAATCTCTTTTTCAAGAGTGCTCTTGAATTCACGTGAAACTTCCTACAATGATGTTATTTTTGTTTCATTTAGCACTAGTACATACTTCCTTACATTGTAAACCAAATAACAAAATTCCTGTGAACGCATATCAATACCATCATTCTAATTCCAATTTGCATAAAACTCTGTTTTGAGTAATCTGTAAAAACTAGTTATGATTTTTTATTATTATTTAGGATCGAAGCAATCACAATTTGAGCAACCATGTAAGGATTAAGCTGTGAGAAAACTGATTATCAAGATAATGTAAAACTACCCAACTATTCCTAAGTTCAATCAACTGATTATCTACTCTAAATCTTTGTCACAATAATCATTTAGAAAGCGCACAACCAAACAACTTGTTAAGAATATTATGGATAAATGGATAGTGTAGGTTGTTTGCATTACCTGAAGTTCCCTGATTGTTGGTTGAAATGCACGCAGAGTTTTTCCCAAATTTTTAGCAACCTGCAATTTAGATGTGTTCAACATAAGCACAAACGGTATAATGCAAAATCAAAGATATATTTTTGAGAATATTTAAGATATTTCAAGTACTCTGTTTATTATCAATGCCTTAAAAGGTCCTTAAACACTGACAAAATCAACCATTTCAACAATTTGCAATAATCACAATTGACAACCAAGTAATTTCAGCTTTAACTTTTTTTCCAAATAATGAATCTTGCAGCTTTATATGGGATGTCTAGATATGGAAATAAGCTACTAATGTTACGAACCAATTAACTTCAATTTAGTTTCAATACCGCTAACATATTAGAAGAATGCATCTAGCTATCACTACCCTTAATGACTTTTCTTGCAGCGCAGTATACGTTTATGAATTTTGCTCGTTATGATAATGCTAATCACTTTGAAAACACATATCTTAATATAACAAACAAAGTTATTCAGGCAAGAGTTACAAGTGAAAGACACTAGTAAAACTCCACTGACCTCTGCAAGACCTTTAGGGCCAAAAACCAACAAAGCCACCACTCCAATCACTAAAGCTTCAGGAGCCCCAACTCCAAATAAAGAAGCAAACACACCCTTTCCTTTACATTTCTTTCTCTTATCTGCAAAAATCAACCCAATCATTCAAGCCTCAAGAGCACATGCTCAGTCCCAACTCCTAAAATCATACACTTTGACTAGGGAAGATAAACAGATTAAACTTCAACTTCACAATAATGGGTGCAAAAGTGTCAAATTTTCAAGTTAGGTTGACTATATATATGCTCATTATCACACGATTGTGACATAGAATTCTCAAAATAACTATACGAAATATGCCTTTGAAATACAATTCAAAGAAGAGAAGTACCTAATTTCAAAGATTGTAGCGAGATTGAGAAACCAGCTTTCCTGAGGCCGTTCCAATTAGAGAAGGGAATAAAACCCAGATGAGAAACCCGCGTTAATGAGCGAATAGTTAGGGTTCTAGAGCATGAAATTTGAAGGGGTTTTGTAACAATTTTGGGTGATATTGATGATGAAGTAGGGTGGGATAAATATGGAGGATTGAAGATCGCTGAAGCCATGGTGTGGTGGTGATTAGTGGATGAAGGCGAGTCGATCTGCGGTTGAATTTAGGGGAAATCGGAAATGTTGGAAGGAAGACGATTGGAGTGTGTTTGGATATTGGGCCCGACATGATCCTTGATTTTCTGAACACATCTTTCGAATATAATTTTTCTTTTTTTTTTTCTAAGCCTCTCGAAGCAAAATTTTATTAGATCGTTTTGATCATTGTATGTTTGGTTGACTCGATTAATCAATTTTTAGAAAAGGGGTTGACCTATTTATGTAACAAGTGTACGAGAGACACGAGAGTACATCTAACACTTTTCTTTAAAAATAAAATGAAATAGTTAACGGAATAAATATGGTAATTTAATTATTTATTATTATATTATTGTCTTTGGTGGGTTGTGATGTTGGAATGAAATAGAATTGATAGGTATGAATAGATGTAAATAACATTAAAGGTGTATTTGATATAGAAAATGGAATTATAGAGAATAGAATTGTAGAGTAAAGAAATTAGTCTAAAAGTGAGAATTGATTGTTTTATTTGAAAATAGGGATTTCAACGAAATATAATAGAGAATTATTTTTCTTGTTTGTTATAACAAGAAATTCAACTATAATTGGGTCAAGTTCATAGCAAGATTCAAGGTTATAAACAATTTCGATCAACAAATTTATAATCTTAGATTTCAAGTTGTTAACAAGTTTATAATCTCAAATTTCAAGTTTATTATCCATATTTTAAGTTCACCAACCAGCAATGTTATATTTTAGGGCGAAAAAAGAAGATAATAATGCCTCAAAGGTTGCCGGTGTGTGTGTGTGTGTGTGTGTGAGAGAGAGAGAGAGTGTGTGTGTGTGTGAGAGAGAGTGAGAGCGCGAGTCTCTGAGAGAGAAATACATCTAGTCGTCGAAGAAGAAGTTAAGACCACCGCTGTCGGCCATTTTCTCGCCGCCAAACACTAGAGAGGGTGACGAGGAGAAAGAGCCGGTCTATTATGCTTGTCGGAGATGATGAGGAGCCGGTCGGAGACAAACCATCTTTTTTCTGCCTGCCATCTTCTTGCCAGAGACATAAACCATCTTTTTGCCGCCTGTCGGAAATGATGAGAAGAAAGAGCCAAAGAGGGGTGAGAATCCGGTTGGAGATGATGAGGAGAAAGAGCCGGTGAGAGTGAGACAAACCTGTTGTCGGCAAGAAGATGCCAAGAAGGCGAGGGTTAGACAATCTCAATATTTAATATGAGAAATAATTCTCAAATCTCTCATTTTCTCTTCCCTATGACAGAAAATTGAAAAGAGAGAAAATGAATCCTTTTACTTTCTAAATCTCATTCCTTAACAAGCAAGAAAAATATTCATATTTTCATTTTATAACCCTAAATCTTTTTACCAAACATATCCTAATAATGACGCAACTTACTTGTAACATCCAAATCAACAAATGCATGAATAGAACTTTGAAAAATAGGGTTACAAATAAATCTCAAACTATTAAGTTTATTTTAATATAAACTATAAAATTTTGTTTCAAATTGTTTAAAGCTTAAACTTTATATTACTTACAATAATACTCAAACCTTAACATAAAAAATTTCAAAAAGAAAAAGCAACCCAAATAGGAGCAACTTCATTTACCCGAGCGGACCCAACCAATCCATACTTTATACATAGTACTAAGAGTCTAATTTTAGTCTTTGGATCATAACATCAATGGTCCAGGTTTCATTTTAAAATTTTAGACGGAAAGACATTTTCGTAACTCACATGTGATGCTTTTACAAATCATATGTGATTGTATAATGAATCACCTGTGATTACATATAAAAATTTTAAGACTATGTTTTCTACATCGACTTTATTGAACACAACTCAAACAAACATATATACAAATTTGTGCAAGAACATATGATCTAGACATCGCTTCAAAGTAAAGCTTTTAATATGCACAAGCACCATCAATTATGGTGTGCTACAATATCACCCATCATGCTAATCAAATTGTTGAAACTTCTTCGACCGAAATGAGCTTGTTTACTGCAAGCACGGTTATCATATTGGTCTTTTATACATGTTTTTAACAAATACTTCTGCTTAATGCGTTATTACTAAACTTTTGTATCTATTACCTGTTAGATTTATTTTAATTAAAATTCAAGAATAGTTATTTTTATTTATATTTGTCTAAAACTTACAACCTTTTTTTCAAATGAAGAATAAAATATAGTTTGTTATAATAAATAAAATGGGCTGATTGTTTAATAAGGAAAATTACATAATTGTAATTGCAAAATGAAAGCAGCAACCACTAGTTGTTAAGAGTTAAGACATGTGGTATGCCGGTGTATGCTTTTGTGATGTAGGCCCCCTACCCCCATACCCCCTCCACCCCCACCCCTACTCGATTCAGATTGTGAAATATCTGTCTACAATTCTCCATCTGCCCCCACATTTAATATATTTATTTATTTACAATCACATTTTGTTTCAAAGACAATAGATTTTATAGATATATATTTTACTTATCTACAATTCTTCATTTGCCTATTGTGCTTTACGAGATTTAGATAGGTTATCTGGATTGATGTAGTTGTTGGATATATTTATTTCATTTATTTATTTACAATCACATTTTACTTATCTATTTCAAGAAAAAATATTTCACAACAGTGTCTTTTTTTCAACCTATGATATATATATATATATATATATATATATATATATATATATATATATATATATATATATATATATATATATATATATGGGAGGGTTCATGCGAAAACCGTTGTTAGTGCGAGAACCAATCGTAGCCGTTCCTTAGATATGGGAAGTTAAACGGATGGTGAGTGTGGCAGAGTGCATGTAAGGAATTCATGGGTGGACAATGACATTAAAAGAGGGGGAATTTGACGGCTCAGATTGGTTCTCGCGGTTCTCGCAATAAGAATGGTTCTCAAATGAACTTCTTCATATATATATATATATATATATATATATATATATATATATATATATATATATATATATATATATATATATATATATATATATATATATATATATATATATATACACTAGCATTGTACACGCGTACTGTGATTGTGGCGAATAGTTTGTGTTCGATAACATATTCAATTTCAAGAAAGTAAATTTATGGTACTCAATAACCTCATGTAGGATCTGAAATCAGAAGGCAGAAATGTTACTAAGAAAGAATTGTAAACAAATAGTTTTACATGTTTTTGTGATCGTACTTCAGTTACGTAACATTTATGTATGTTTCTCGGTGTTGATTATTCCACCATACATAGAGGTATTTTAATTAGAATAATTGGCTATGTTTTTTTGGAGGTGGAGTTAAAATTGATGGAACAACACATTAAAAAAGCATAAAAAGATTTAACAGCACACATAATAATAATTTGGATTTTACCCCATTATTAGTGTTTCTTGCGACGACCACTCGAGCATCGTTGATGTTCATTTTTCAGACTATAAGTTTACTGTGAGTGGTGATATAACTTGATATGTTCTTTTACGCTATTTGTTGTTACAGATAGTTGATAACAACATCAATAGGGAAAAAAAGGGCTGTCAAACGTGTTGTAATTCATCTAAAAATTCTAAAATCTTTATTAGTTTCTTTTATTTATATAATTTCATTGGAAACGCGTTATAATTTCAAACGTGTTGGTCAATTCAACTTACTCACATTTCCTTTGCTCATTTTCTAATAGCAAGAAACACATGTGGATTTCTAAATATGAGGTTTTAGTAAGAGAGAATTCTATTAATTCATTTCCAAATTGACATAGGATATCTTGTTAAATATTATTTATAAGGAAAGTACTCTCGTTAGTTTTATGGTATGATGAGAATTGCATTAATCATTTCTAGATTGGCGCGGATATCTAGCGAAATAATCTTTATATTTAAATTTAGTATTTAATATTCTTGTTAATTTTGTGGAATGAGGGTAGATTGGTCAATTCAACTTACTTAAAAATTAAAAGTTTTAAGTGTGTAAATGCTTTATACTAGTTTATATATATATATAACCAAAAGGTCTTTGGCCTAGCGGTATCAAGGTATGATTAAGGTGTCTCTCCCTCTTATAGGTTGATGATTCAAGTTCTGTTAAGTACATAAGATGTAAATTAGGTAGGTGAGTGTGTTGTCGTTCAAAAAAAAGTTTATATATATATATATATATATATATTATTAATGATTTATTTTGAAACTTTATTAAGTCTTAACAGAGTTAGTGTAATTAATATGATACTAAAATTGAAAATTAATACATACTGTAATGGTGTTATTATTTGGATTTTTATATACTATACATATCGTATTAATTGACCATAATTTTAAATAGATGTCATATACTCATATACAACGTATCAACCAACCTCAACATGATAACCATACCTCTTTTTAAAGACTATAAGCTAAGAAATCTTATCAGACTGGCTTTAACAGTAAATAACTAAATATTATATACACCACTTGAACGTTTTTTTTTTTTTTAAAATCCACATTACTATATGTTATTAAAAAACACAAAAAACATAATTAGTGCCCAATCTTGTAACCTAAAAAGGATCTCATTAAAGTGTGGATAAAGACCGACGTCGAAAAGGTAATAATGTCAATGGTAAAAAGGTTCTTCTACTTGAATAAATTGGGACCCATCATTTAACATAATCAGATTTTATTATTTATTTTTATGAACAGAAAATATTAATTTCTTGTATACACTAACGCCTAGGGGTTTACACGGTTAGTTTGATTCATTAAAGAAAATCTTGAATCATGTTTTAGAGGTGAGAAATGGAGTATACTCTTAGGAGGCGTTTGGTTCAAGTATTGATTTTGAGGGGAATGAGATTTATATATGAGATTGGGAATTGGTAGGAATACATTTGGTGGGATTTAAATCTCAATCCTCTGTTTGGTTCACCAATACACCAACCACAACCACCTCACCGCCGGCCACCACCTCACCGCCGCCAAAGACTAGGGTTTTCACCACCAACCACCTCTAAACCACCTCACCGCCACCACTAAACCACCTCACCGCCGTAGGGTTTGACGAAGACCCTTCTCCGCCACCAAACCACCGTCGAAGCCACCACACCAACCAAACCACGCCACGGCGGTTAGGGTTTTCTTCGAACCACACCACGAAGAACGGCGGCGAAGAGGAGAACGACGAACCAGATGTACGCAGGCCACGAAGAGAACGACGGTGGCTAGGGTTTTCTTCGAACCACACCACGACGAACAGCGGCAAAGAGGAGAACGATGAACCAGATCTGCGCAGGCCACGAAGAGAACGACGGTGGCTAGGGTTTTATCGAACGGACCACGACGAACGGCGGCTAGGGTTTTTTCAAACGACGAAGCAACAAACGAAGGTCGCCGGCAAAACGAAGGAACAAACGAAGGTCGCCGGCAAAAGGCGTCAACGAACAGACGAAGACATACGAAGGCGACTTGGTTGTTGGAGGTTGCCGGAGTAATAACCGGAGGTCGCCGGAGCAAATGATTTGGTTGTGGGATTTCAAAATACCAAGGGTGTGGGGAGGATTTCTAAATCCTTTAGATGAGGGATTTTAAACATTCCTGGGAATTAGAATCCTTCACTACATTTGCAAACCAAACAAAGCATTTGGGGGGATTTGAAATTCCATTCCCATGAATTCCCCCCAAATACCACCAACCAAACACCCCCTTATTATTTGTTTCTACTTTGTTTCTTTTATCTATTTAATGAACGCCTTCTAATGCTTTTAAAATCATAAAATCTTGAGATGTTTTCATCTAGCGTCGGGACTCAAAGTGAACTTTGCAAAAAGTAAAGTATTCGGCTTGGGGGTGCATGACGTGGAAGTACAAAATTTCTCTTCTTTTTTAAAGTGTGATTGGGCAAAACTCCCTTTTATGTACCTTGGTCTAACAGTTGGGGCCAACATGAGTGCTACAAAAAAATGAAAGCCTGTGATTGGTAAAGTAAGTTCTATGCTTTCTAATTGGAAGGCAAAAAAAATATCTTTTGGGAGTAGGGTTACATTGTGTAAATCGCTGTTGGGTAGTATTCCCCTTTATTTTTTTCCCTTTTTAAAGCTCCCCTGAAAGTGATTGATTCTATCAAAAAGTTGAGAAGGCAATTTATTTGGGGTGTATCTGATAATGGTAGAACTAAAATATGTTGGGTTGAATGACAAAGAACGATTGCTCTTTTAAACTTAGGAGGCTTGGGTATTGGGTCATTAAAGGCAGCGAATATAGCGCTATTAAGGAAGAAGTTCATTTGAGAACCATTCTTAGTGCGAGAACCGCGAGAACCAATCTGAGCCGTCCAATTCCCCCTCCTTCATTGTCATTACACACCCATGAATTTCTTACATACACCATGCCGTACTCTATCTATCCACGCCCTCCATCCATGAACTTTCCATATTCAAGGAACGGCTGAGATTGGTTCTCGCAATTTTCGCACTAACAACAGTTCTCGAATGAACCCTCCCCGCGCTATTAATTTAGTGGTGGTGGAGATTTTTTAAGAACCAAAATTATCTTTGGGCTAAAGTGATCAGAGTTGTTCATGGTGTTACTGGTAATGACATTTCTCCACTTGCTCAACCAAGAAAGCCGGGGATTTGGTTAAATATTGTGAAGACTGGATCTTTGCTTTCTTACTTTATTTTAAATTTGGAAGAACTTTTCACCAAACCAATAGGAAATGGTGTTCAAACTAGATTTTGGCTGGATAGATGGTGCGGATGAATTCCATTGAAAAACTTATTCCCTGATATGTACACAATAGAGTGGGATAAATCTTGCACCGTTGCATCTTGTCTGTCTTCAAATTCTTTGAATGAGTGAGATGGAATTGGAGTTGGTCTTCTGTCAAGGAAAGGGTTAGGCTCTCTGATCAGATTTAATGGCTAGAGGAGTTACTAAAACATGTCTCTTTATCAAATTAAGACGATGACCGGAAATGGGAAGGGGATTTAAATGGTAGTTTCTTAGTAAAAGCATTGCGTTTAATAATTGATAATGTGATGAAATCTCCATTTGCAGGTCTGAAATTTTGGAATAAATGGCTTCCTCCAAAGGTGAACTATTTTGTGTGGAGATTATCTCTCAAACGTATCCCTACAAGAGTCGATCTAAGTAAAAGGGGCATTTCGATCTCAACGCAATTTTGTCTGGTTTGTAACGGTGAGGTGGAAATTGAAGATCATTTATTATTTTCTTGTTCAATAGCTAAAGAGATGTGGACTTAGTTGTTTAAATGGTGTAATATGAAAAATGGAGTATTTTTCCTCGTTGGATCAACTTTTGTCCCCCTTGGTGGATTCTACAAACTCACAAAATCAAAAAATGCTATTAGAAGACTTGGTGGGTAGTGCGGTATGGTTCATTTGGAAATCTCGAAATAACTTGGTGTTTAATGGCAATAGATTTTCTCCCTCTATCGTGACTAGTAAAGTTCAAGCTTCTCTTTTTACTTGGTTAAAATATAGGGGTAAATGTAATTCTTTGATTTGGGAGATGAGGCGTTTTAAAGAAGGGTGGATCTTACTCCTACCAAATGATGCGTTTTAAAGTCGTGAGGGGCACCCAAAGCTAACAATATCGTTAGTCGGTTCCCTGGTTGCGATCTTACATTTGGTATCAGAGCCGGGGGACACACCAAATTGGGGGGGGGGGGGGAGGGGAATGTTGGGTTTATGAGGCTCATCGTTCCCTCGAGCCGGTCAAATCCACGACTCTTAAACTCACCGCTCCTGTATGAATGCAAGAGCATCCCACATCGATGAGGCAAGGAAGATTCAAATAAAGAGGGTGGATTTAATTCCTACCAAATGGCGCGTTATAAAGCCGTAGGGGCAACCCAAAGTAGAAACTTTTTGCGATCATACAGATACCAACTTGAAATCCGATGCCGACATACTACCGTCACCACCACTACTAAATGGTCTATCAATTATCGCCGTTTTCTAGTTTGTACAACTGAATTATGGCGGTGAAACGCGGCGTAAAAAGGTGGAGTGAGACTAAGAGTGTGCTTCAAAGAGATAATCATAAGAAAAAGGTAAGAGAATAATATTGACAGAGAAATTAAGTTGAAAGACTTGAGAATTAGTTTAGTTTGCCGGAGAACTAAAAATAGGCTGTTCGACGGCAGAATTGGGTGTGTTTGAGGAGGCCTATAAGACAAGACGGACAAGAGTATGTAGCCGGTGTCGTTTCCCGCATGATTAATAAATTACCCATGCTAATAGGCTTACACTTCAGATTCATTTAATCTTATTTTCCTTAATCATTTATTTGTTATATTCTGTTACTTGATTTAATGTTGGTCAAATTTTACAGATTTAATTTACTGTTTTTACAAGATAAAAAGTATATTCATATTTAAACTAAGAAAATCCTTTGCCAATAGTTAAATAACTGAAAAGGTCCACGATTAATCTTTAAAAAAAATATATATTTTTTTTTACTATTTCTTCCTTTTTTTTAAAAAGCACTATTTCTTCATTCTTATCCTTCTATTCACTACAAGATAACATTTAAAATTCATTAATTCTCTTTTCTCGTATTTTTTTATTAATTTTGATATTTATACCGATCTTGTGAGTAATGCTCCGTTCTTGATTTTTTTAAAGAAGGAAAAGGGATGGGAAGAAAGTGAAGAGAAAGAAAGATTAAAAAAAGAAATGATATCGTTGTACTTGAGTTGGAAAGAAAAAGAAGGAAAGGAAGGGGGAATACTTTCCTTCCAAATCATCTCATTTTTGAGAGGATGATTTTTTAACCAAATAACCCTTCCCTTTCTTTCCATTTCCCCCTTAAAAAACTCGAGAACACATAACACTAATAGTTTCCTTCCATTCTCTTTCTTTCCAAAAATAACTCGAGAACACAGCGTAAGAGATTAAGTAGTATAAACAGTAATAATTTCTCTTAGGAAGGTGATCTGGACATAACAAAATTAATACACTACAACTTTATACATCATTAACTTGTAACATATACATTAGTTACTTATATATTATTGTATATGACTAAAAGTTATTGTATACGAATCAACTAATTTTCTCTTAATCTTTTAGATTCGATGAAAAGATTTAGTTAAAGATTCAGTGTAATTAAAGTTTTAAACCCTGTGTACCAAATTTCTTTTTAATGTAGAAACCTAGTGAAAAGATTGTATAATTTTTTTCTAATGATTCCCAAGCTCCTATAAATCTGACAAAAGCTTCCCATTTGTTACCCACGTGCCAACTTATACTTCCCACAAACACACATCTCTCTCTCTCTCTCTCTCTCTCTCTCTCTCTCTCTCTCTCTCTGGTTTCATCAAACATTCTCTTCTTCTTGAAACATAAAAGGGGGAATTGAAGGTTTCAGTTTCACAAACACAGATCTGCTTCAAGTTCTCATCTCACTTAAGGTAAATTTGTCTTACTTCTATATATCTGCTTACTTCTTTACTTTTCAAAATGAAATTATTATTTCTTAATTATTAGGGATTTCCTACATATTTGCTTCATCCTTAATGGTTTCTATAATGCCCGTTTTTACATTTTCATGATTAATTAAGTTCGTATAAGTTACCATCAATCAAGGCGAATATAAGAAAACATAAATAAATAGAAAAGCTTCATATTCGTCTTCATATCAACCTTACAATCTAATTTAATCCAACCCAGAAATGAAAATCTTTTTATTTTAGAAAAAACATATAAATAATCAGCTAAATATGTATAATATAAATATAAGTATATAACTTCAGGTAATAAATAAAACTTTTTTTATCAACAATAGTGATTAAAATGATTAAATTACATTATTTTTTATTATATTATGATGAAATTAGTTCATAAGAATCACTTATGATGAGAGGGTGAGACGACTTATGAATATTTATAACTTTAAATGCCACTTGTTTTTATTATAATATATTTGTTAGATGTTAGGTTTATACGAAATAACTGAAAAAAAATTAGTGAATTACACGTATCATTATTTAAAGGTCACCAAATAGGCTTTGTGGTACACTGATCTTTTCACCATGTGAGCTTGACAATTTTCAAACTGAGGCCATCGGGGAACACCACCCCTGACCCCACCGGTGTCCGAAAGAACCATCCCGCCCACTGTGCCACCCCATCGGAGTATAACTAATTCGTTCTTTCATCCTCTCTCTTCGGTAAAAAAATGTTTAGTAAAGTAGTAGAATAAACACGTAACAACTACATGAGTTGAGTTTTATTGGAATAGAAAGATGAAAGAGACAGACGGGAAAAATGACATGACAAGTGAAATGCAGAGAGTAACATATTCCGATCCTTGTGCATATTCATACGTTTAAATGTCATTTTATATAGAATAGCAACACACCTTAAACATTCTAATCTTACTTCTAAATATACACATTTATAATTTATTCACTACGCGCCTAGAACATACAATTACGTAAAACACTATTTCAGTATAGAAGATGATATTTTCATAGCAATAATTAATTCATCCAAGACAAATAAATGATTTATTAGTTTGTACATCGTTATAAAAATCTTATATCATATGTGAAAGGATTAATTTTTGCAGCAGCACTTTGGACTTTGGTTGAGTAAATAGTCTAATATTTATTTATTTATGCTACCAATTAAACCCCAAAGTTTGAGTTAATTACGATATAATAATCATCAACTTAACTATACTTTAATATTATTCAATCTTAGCGTTACGTGTGACATAATTACAAAATCACAGCTAGACTAGATATAGAAAAATAAAGAGAGAGAAAGATAGGAGAGTCATGTGCATCCTCTTTTTTGTCATAAGACTTTTATTTAAATCATCACCATTTTTTATTAATTCTGTTCCTTACTTTATATTTATAATTTTTATTTTTATATATATGATGTGATGTGATGCCCTTCAATTATTGAATGATTCTTTGTCGCATTTCTGATGAATCTGTAACTTTATATATGTGAATCTTAATAATAATAATAATATCAACTAATCTTATACAGTGGAACCCGTTATATCGACATGGGTTCGATTA
Organism: Pulicaria dysenterica; assembly: GCA_947179395.2. Lineage (NCBI taxonomy): Eukaryota > Viridiplantae > Streptophyta > Magnoliopsida > Asterales > Asteraceae > Pulicaria > Pulicaria dysenterica. The sequence goes on along the minus strand of OX359293.1, from coordinate 11,856,482 downwards.
ATAACAGCGTGGAGACGGTTAACGCTGCAGCCACGGCTATCGTTACAGCTGAAACTCGAGTTCAACCGACCTCAATGCAGGTTTGTGTTCTATTTAGTATCGGTCACTTTTGTATTACTGTCTATATCTTATCTTTTTTATACCTTATCCAAACCTGATTAGATTTTTTTTTCTTTTTTTTTTTGCTGTCTGCCATTTGATGATTCTGATCTATTTATGTTCTGTTTTCTTGAAATGAAATTGGCAATGGTTTGGATGAAAAATTTGTAGATATTTAGCAAAAATCAGAGTTTTTTTTTGAAGATTTATAGAGGACCTATGACCTTAACATTAATGGGATGATGGACCACCTATGAAGCTTCATCTGAATAATGTTCATATTTATTGCTATTATTAGTCCAAATAGGTGAGACTTTTGAGGTCAGATGCTATTAAACTTGCCAGGACCATTCACAGTTAGGGGTGGCAATCGTGTCGTGTTCGGGTTGGCGGGTCGGTGGGTCGTGACCCGAACACGACCCGTATAATTATTCGTGTCAAGATACGTGACACGACCCGTATAAGTAGAAACCCGACACGACCCGTGTAACCCGTTTAAATATACGGGTTGGCGGGTTCGTGGGTCATTCACGGGTCGGCTGGTCATAAACGGGTTGACGGGTCATAAACGGGTTGGCGGGTCATTAATTGGTTGGCGAGTTAGTGGATCTAGTTTTACTAATTTGGTCCCTTGTTTATCAAAATACAAAATTTAATTGCAAATCATTAAATAAAGTTCAACCCAACCTAAATAGTTTAATCCAAATACAAAAATTTGATGATTTTAAGAACAATTAAACTACAAGTGACGAGGTCAACTTTTAGTAGTTTCAAAACCGCAAATGAATAAAAGGATACAATAAAATTAAAACGTCGAATGAACAAAAGGAGACAATAGAATTGTTTCTTATTATGTTTAGGATGACTAAGGAGTAAGATAAAAGCCCAAAAACCAAATAGGAAATATGAAATATATAAGGATAAATAGAAAAAAAAATATCAAAAAAATATATACGGGTTGACGGGTCGACCCGCGAACCCACAAGCCAACCCGAACACGACCCGTTTATTTATGCGGGTTGACGGGTCAACCCGAAAATGACCCGAACCCGTTTATGCTCAACCCAAACCCGTTTATTTGCGTGTCGGGTTCGTGTCGTGTCGATAATTGCCACCCCTATTCACAGTTATGTTTACTTCTACTTTTCAAATCTATGTTATGGTATTCATGTACCCATAATCAAATACCGTTATGCTAAAAGCCCTTTGGTTACTGTGTTTCAGCTTAATGACGATTATCTGTTATAATATTTCTTACTAAGTTATATAAGTTGCTTATGATATATTAATTTGTTCTCAGAAGAGAAGATGGGGCAGCTGTTGGAGTTTATACTGGTGTTTTGGTTCTTACAAGCAAAGCAAACAAATTCGTCACGCTCTGTTGGCTCCCGAGTCAGTGCCACCCGGGCCAACAGTACCCGTGACCCCAAATATGAACAATGGGAACGCGATAATATTCCCCTTTATCGCGCCACCATCCTCCCCCGCGTCTTTCCTCCAATCCGATCCTCCTTCCGCCTCGTATACACCAATCGGGTTGCTCTCGTTTAAATCTCTTTCTCATAATCCACATAATCAAGGAGTTTCGGCTCCGATTTTCACTTTAGGTCCCTATGCTTATGAGACACAGTTAGTTTCACCCCCTGTCTTTTCTGCTTATACTACCGAACCATCTACTACATCCTTCACTCCACCGGCTGAGTCGGTACAAATTACAACACCATCATCCCCTGACGTCCCTTTTGCTCAACTGCTAACATCATCGCTTGCTCGGGCCCGAAGACATAGTATGGGCTCGAACCAAAAGTTTCCATTTTCTCAATATGAATTCCAACCATACACAGGAAGTCCCGGGGGCGAGCTTATGTCACCAGGTTCAACAATCCCAAATTCAGGTACATCGTCACCTTACCCCGATAAACGTGTTTTCAAATGGGGTTCGAGATTAGCATCGGGATCCGCAACACCGAATGCCTTTTCAGGCGTAGCAACTCCATACGGATACGGGTTGGGTTCGAGAATAGGTTCAGGATCATTGACTCCGAATGGATTGGGTTCAAGATTAGGTTCAGGTACACTGACCCCAAATGGTGGGGAAATGTACCTGGTGGAGAACCAGATCTCTGAGGTGGCATCGCTTGCCAACTCAGAAACTGATTCCCTAAAGGGAGACAAAGAAACATTGATTGATCACAGGGTTTCGTTTGAGTTGACCCATTTAGATGCCGCGAACAATCTAGAGGCGTCTTTTAGAACTTCATTGGGACATCATCAATGGGACTATCCAGTAGACAAAACGGTTCTAAACAAGCCCGAGTCTCTTTGTGAATCTTGTTTCAAAAGTAAAATCTCGAGTGAAATAATCGAGACCCGATTAGGTGAAGAAGGAAACGAGGAAAATAAATGTCACTGCAAACGACAATCTGTTGGCAAGGATTTTGATTTTAACAACATAAATGGTGTAGAGTTTGGTTCCCAGAACAACTGGACATTCTTCCCTACGTTACAACCATCGGTTAAACCGAGCTAAGCCTAACGACTGTATGGTTTGATGTATGCAAAATTTATATACATACGAATTTAGTTTCATAATGAGATTGATCGAGATAATCCATTTTTTCCATGTAGTACTATTGATGTAAAACAGAAAGATTGTATGTTAATATTAATAGCTAGAAAGATGAAGCTGAAACTTAAATGATCTAACATCATGTGTGTATCAGTGTAGTTCATGAATTTCTAATCATGTACGACTTCGTATTAGTCAAGAGACTAGATTACGACAAGAAGAAACAATACAGACCAATCTAAATTGTTTTACAGTATGTCTCAAAGGCAAGATGAGAGGTTTAAGAGTAGAAATAAAGTCGCCAGTCATAGGAAACGACGAGAGGAAGGAAGGTGGCGCTCGCTAGCCATGGCTTACTTAGCAGCCGGATACAGACAGCGGAAAGGAAATACATTAAGAGACGAAATGGCGAGAAGTCTAAGATTCTGATACCATGTAAATTAATGAAAAAGCTCATAAGTATTATACATTTAATTAATTACTATCTATAAAATACAAGGAATACAACTAAACCTAATGACAAACCCAAACAGATATAATCAGACTAAATCATCTTAAACTGAACGTTAATAATAACTTTGAAGCCTTAACAATAAGTACAAGTCATCGCTGAAAGTCCGTATGGGAAACTTTTCGGCGAGGACAAAGTCGTCGCGAAAAGTTACCGATGACAAAGTCGTCGCTAAAACTCAATATTAAAAATAAATCGAAATTAAATTAATATCTTTTAGCGACGACTTTGTCTTCGCGAAAAAGTGTTTTTTCATTTTTTTATATTTCTTTTAAAGGTTTTTGCGATGACAATGTCGTTGCAAAAAGTGATTTTTTTTAATTTTTAATTTTAATTTTTAATTACCTACAATTTATTTACAAAATTTAAAAAGTTAAAATACCAGTTTCAGAGATAAGCTACTTAATTACATTACACCAACATAATCATCCACAAAACAATAATGTATACAAACTGGTTTAATCTAATTGATTAATAAAATATAACTACTCATCATCCGATTCTTCTCATCCATATCGTTACCGTCATCGTCTTCGGTTATGTTTGTTGGAGTCGAAATCGGTTGAAAATCGGGAATTGGAATGTTAGCTCGTTTTAGTGCATCATATACCATTCCAAGATTTGCATTATTTTGACCAATTTCTAAATATTTTATAAATAAAATCATGTGTGAAAGCTACAAAATATTACTTGAACTCAAAATCAAAATAAGAATAAAACTTTAATTTGATTAATACAAACATAACATGTAATAAAAATTCTAAAACACAAAATAACTAAGAAATTTAACAAAAATTCTAAAACAAATTTGATTAATATGTTTTATTGATATGCCTAGATACATGCTACACACAAAATATACTAAGAATGACTAAATATTAATGTAATTAACTACTTATAAAATTAAAAACTGAACTTTAATTGAGATTAACACAAGAGATAGATATTAGATACACTTATAATATTAAAAAATAAATATATATTAATCATAAACTAAACAATTTTCTAAACATGCTTTACATTACTAAGATAAGAGAAAAATCATACCTTAAATGTTTGTATATAGAAGTAAAATACAGTCGCCGGAGAAGTCACCGGAGATAATTAACAAACAAAAAATCAACAATGTTAACTATAGAATAACCAAACAAACATTAATTTATTGTAAAACACTAACCTTTATGTGTTAATATCGGCTGAAATTAAAGGTTTTATCGGAAAGAAGAAGGTTTCACCGGAAGTTATGGAGTTCTCGCCGGAATAATAACCTTCTTGACAAGGAAAGTAAAGATGGTAACCCCTAGTCGCACCGTAGAAGCTCCAAAACCGTTAAAAATATCAAAAATTCGAGAGGAATGAGGAGAGGTCGGTATGAAAGAAAGGGAGGCGCTGTAGGGTTTTTACGGTGTTAACTTTCGGCGACAACATTGTCGCCGCTGAAAGTCACTACACGACAAAAGGGAGACGCTGAATTTAGGTTTTAAAAAAAAATTAAAAATACCTTCTGGCGAGGACATAGTCGTCGCTGAAAGTAGTGAAAATAATTGGCGCGATTTCTACTGTGTAAATGCTCTTTTACACCGGGAAAAAAAGTAAAAATAAAATGTTAATTACTTTTCACGAGGACATTGTCGTCGCCGAAGGGTTTACCTGCCAAACACGACATCCAACGTCAAAAAGTAACATTTTTTTTTGTCTTTTATTGATTTTTAGCGAAGACTATTGTCTTTACTGAAAGTCTTCATATCCAAAATGTTTTTTCTTGTAGTGGTTTTACTTTTATTAAAGTATAAATTGTTGTTTTTCGTTTACTATAGTTTTGTTTTTTCATTTCCAATTTTACTTTCTTTCTGATATGTTATTTATTTATTATAATTATTAAACAAATATATTTATTGTACATTTCTGTCTTATCATTTGATTATACTTTCGATTTTTTCCGATAATCATACTTAATTTAATTCATACTTTGTTTTTAAGTATTTTTCTTATTCAAATGTTAATTACGCATTTTGATCGTATTATCTTAATTTTTAGTATATGTTAAAGAAAAGAGTAATAACGTTATTATTCTATTTCTAATTTTTTTCATCAATCATCTTCATTTCTTTCCTCAATAACTTACAAATGATTTGTTTTTTCAAATGCTATCATTTTGTAGTTTGGTTTGTTAAACACGTAAATATCCTAATAAAAACATTTATTCAACTAATTAAGATACTTATCTATTTTCGTGGTTATTTATGTAAGCATATGTATTAATTGGATCAAATTAAAATGAATTCAAATTTAATTACAAATAAGTTCTACAAAATTTTGATGATTGTGTTATGTATAAAATTTTGATTTATAATAGATTTATCCATTTTTAAGAGATTTTAAATCCCTATCTACGCTATACAAATGTATACTATATACGTTAGTACTCTTTAACACCAAACATTTATAATTTACTTTAACCATCTTAATAAACCAAGTGTTAAACTAATATTTATTTCTTCGTTAAAGATTATATAAATATTAACCCCGTCATAACGCGTATTAAAAAATTAAAATATAGTTAATGTACCATGTGCCGTTTTCATTTATGTTGTTTTAAGCATCATATATGTCCCAGGTGGCCATGTGATGTGTTTACCATGTTTTGTTTCTTCTTAATTGAAAGACTAAAAGCTATAGTTGTAGGAATTGTGTGGATAGGGTTTTATTGCAATTTAATAAATATAGTTGTAGTTCTAGTGAATTTTTAATACATTAAAGTTTACTTATATATTTATATTCATATCATGTTGTGTATATTAAATATGTTCATTTAAGGGATTTACTTCTATCTATATTTAACTAATTTACATTACATGTTTTGTGATACATAAATAAAAGGTGTTACTTGAAGTTTTTCTTGATTATTAGTCACAACCAAGTACAATTGTACACCTACCATAAAACATGTCTTTAAAAGGTCTTCAAGTATCTATCCATCTCACAGACCATTTCTCTACTTGCCTCCTGCAGATGCATGCAAAACCTGTTAAACTACTTGGGTTAGCTACATATATAAGCTAGTGAAGTAAATCTCAAAACTAAGTCATAATTTATCATACCAAGTTTGACAATAATCAACCTGATAAAACTTGCATAAGCACAGAAGGATGTGAGAGGTATGTCTAGGGATGACAATTGTCACCCGATCTAATGATTTTCCACCCGATCCGATCCATCTGTGATGGACATGGACGGAGATAAATGGATGACTTTTGGATATGGATCAGATATGGATGTTTATTGGATCGGAAATGGATAACGATTTTTCATCCATGGATGAATCCATTAACCTGAATTAGATTTGATATAACTAAGTATAATATAAATAAAGATAGGGGGTTCATTCGAGAACCGTTGTTAGCGCGAGAACCACGAGATCCAATCTCAGCCGTTCCTTGGATGTGAGAAGTTAAATGGATGGAGAGCATGGAGGGATAGAGTGTGGCAGGGTGCATGTGAGGAATTCATGGGTGGGCAATGACATTGAAGGAGGGGAAATTGGACGTCTCAGATTGGTTCTTGCGGTTCTTGCACTAAGAATGGTTGTCGCATGAACTTTTTCCAATAAAGATATATATAATTATGTAGGTTAACTTTCACACTTTCTTCTATAATATTTTTGTATAGTTCTATCAATTATATACATGTAAGTGTCAAAGTGAAAGAAACTATGATTCCTATCTTTTTTTGAAAAAAATATGCATTTATCATAAATTATATATAAAAATATGGTATTTTCTTTGGGGAAAAAACTCTTTTAACATCCAATGGATATCCATTTACCCGTTTAATCCGATGGATATGGATACGGACGGATGAAATTACTTTAAATGGATATGGATGAAGAAAAAATAAATAGATATGGATGTGGATATGGCGTCACCCGATCTATATCCGACCCATTGTCATCCCTAGGTATGTCCATTGAAAAATTGTGGATGGTCCACATCACCCGTCCGGTACGACGTTTTCTAGAAACATGGGTTATTCCGGCCATCTTCAAGCCGGCCCACACATGTATATCACGACTCAGTTTGCTCGTAAGCCTTTTAAACCGCGTGGCTACATTTGTATGAGCATTGGTTGAACTAACCTGGCCTCACCAATTGCAATGTTCATCTCCGATGCCCATATATGTATATCATTGTCCGGTTCACCGTTCGACTAGTGGCGGACCCAAGATTTCTGGGGACCGGTAGCACCTATAATACGAGAATAAAATTAAATAAGTTTGAGGGTCTGGTTCGGGTTTTTTTCGGTTAATCGGGTCGGAATAACGAGGTTTCGGCTGTTTTTCTGGTATTTTAAGGCCAAATTTTAAAACAAAACACAATTTATATGAAGACCTGTTAACTAAAATGCTATTTTAAAGGTAAATTAAAGTATTTTAAAGGTATAAACTGAAAGATTAAACTATTTCTTATCATTTTTTTATAAAAAGATTCTTTTTTCCTTTGATTTTGGTGGCATCACCGGTGCACCCCGAAAATTTACCCGTAGCATCGTCTCAAAAAGTCGAAAATTAACACTGCGAACCGTCAAAGGACCGGTGGCGCTTGACACCCCCCCCCCCCCCCCCAACAAAGGGCAGGTCCGCCCCTGAGTTCGACCTCGTGAGCTCAACATAACCACTTTGACATTAAAGCATTCCCTAATGTGTAGTCGTATAACAACTAGTGCGGACTACGACTCAAATCACAAAGTATAACATATAACAACACATTTGTTCATGTGTTAAGCAAACAAGAAGAATACAAGAATCAAGTAACAGAATCATATACAATGTGTATTTTCATTGGAGCATCTTTGTCGTACATTGTGTTTTACAAATCAGTCAGGTAACGTAACATAAGCATAGTCATTACAATGTGTATAACATCTCTTACATGGAGTATTTCACCATATTGTGCATTTCATAAGAATGAAAACATATCCCAAGTAGATGTGTTTTTAAATCTCTTTTCAAGCATTTACATAACATTGACACACTAAAGTATACCCACTACAAAAAAACATCATTTAATGGCACACACTTTTAATAGCATTTAATTTTTGTGCCACTAATTTACATTTTTAGTGTCACTTTATGTATTCCATAATTTACGAGACTCGATTTAAGCTGAAATAACCGTCATTAATGAGTCATTAGTGAAATATTAATAAGCCGCCAAAAAATCTTAACCATTGATTTATTTTGATCAAGGGTTAATATTAGTTTTCGTATTTCTTGTACAAAAAACAATTCTCGTTTGAACGCTCTCATATATATATAGGAAAAAGTTCATGCGAGAACCATTTTTAGTGCGAGAACCAATCTGAGCCGTCCAATTCCCCCTCTTTCAATGTCATTGCCCACCCATGAATTCCTCGCATGCACCCTGCCACACTCAATCCCTCCACGCTCACCATCCATGAAACTTCCCATATCTAAGGAACGGCCGAGATTGGTTCTCGCAGTTTCTCGTACTATATATATATATATATATATATATATATATATATATAGGGGAGGGTTCAAACGAGAACTGTTTTTCGTACGAGAACTGCGAGAACCAATCTCAGCCGTTCCTTGGATATGGGAAGTTCATGGATGGAGAGCGTGGAGGGGATCAAGTGTGACAGGGTGCATGTGAGGAATTCATGGGTGGACAATGACATTAAAGGAGGGGGAATTTGACGGCTCAGATTGGTTCTCGCAGTTCTCGTACGAGAAACAGTTCTCGTTTGAACTTTTGCCTATATATATATATATATATATATATATATATATAGGGAAGGGTTCATGCGAGAACCGTTGTTAGTGCGAGAACCGCAAGAACCAATCTCGGCCGTTCCTTGGATATGGGAAGTATCATGGATGGAGAGCGTGGAGGGATAGGGTGTGGCAGGGTGTATGTGAGGAATTCATGGGTGGGCAATGACATTGAATGATGGGGGATTGGATGGCTTAGATTGGTTCTCGCGGTTCTCGCGCTAACAACGGTTCTCGCATGAACTTTTGTCTATAGAGGGAAGTTCCGTCGAGAACAAAAAAAAATGCGAGAACTGCGAGAACCGATATAAACCGTAAAATATCTACCAAACGACAAGATATTAAATTATGAAAATTATACCAAATATGCTCTTTTAATATGACATCCATATTGTTATATTTTTTTCAACAAAAAAAATTCGTTTTTGCTGGGTTTTTTTTCTAGCACTATAAAGTATGTTACATATATGTAATCAGTACTAACATATATGTAATCAGTACTATAAGGTATGTTACATATATGTAACGAATTTGTTTTGTTGAAAAAAATATAGCAATATAGATGTCATATTAAAGAGCATATTTTTGTCGTTAATTTGGTATAATTTTCATAATTTAATATCTTGGCGTTTTGGGAGATATTTTAGTTTTAAAAAAGTGGGGATCGGTTCTCGCAGTTCTCGCATTTTTTTTTGTTCTCGATGGAACCCTCCCCTATATATATATATATATATATATATATATATATATATATATATAATTAATATTGTATAAAATTAAAAAATGAATAAAAAAAGAAGCAATAGAACTTTTGTCTAATTAAGTATATCTGGATTAATATTGAAACAAAATACAAATAATAAAAAAAGGACTTCAACTGTGATTTAATGTTAAACCATAGGAATAAAAATTTATTCAGTCACCTCAGAATTTAAACATCAATTAGGATTTATACTTGATGATGAGATTCACTTATGCCCAAACTTCATGAATAAACCCTTAATTTGCTCATGCAACCAACAAGATGAAAAAAAAATCATGGAATTTCTCTCCTCTCTTCTCAAACGAGCAAACTCTAGAAGATATTTTCAAACTTCCAAATCTCTCAAATGGATTAATAAAATTATAAAGTCTATTTACCAAATTATCCTTGATGGCCATGGAAAATCACCTATTTTACCAACTTATGAGTATAAGAAGTTTATACTCTGTTTTATATCAAAATTAATCTGCCATAATATTAATTATAACACTTAGAGCTTTATTGTCTGTACCTAATGAGTATAAAATTCACCTTATTAACATAAAAAGATAATAAATATTTCAAAGTTTTAGGTGTATAGTGTCGGAGATGTCTATAGGGTCGAATGTTGGGTTTAACCTAAGTAGCTGACCCTTTTTGTCAGCCGACTAATCTCAGGGCTATTATCCGCTTTGCAAATAGCACAAAGCCATCACGGCGTGGCTACAAGGGGAAAATGATAGTGTATGAAGGATCAATGGATATCATGCATAGCTATTGAACTAGGATGAAGGATCACTACGAGATTGGTAGTGCATCAGAATAAAACAAGCATGCAAGTCATCGAGTATGATTTATGTGAGAGGGTTAACCTATTTATTGAGTGACATCTGTATCTGAGAGGGGGTACACACAACACCCTTAATAATTAAATATGTGGCCCAATACAATATAACAAATTGAATTAATCAAGCCTATTATAATGATTAACCAATAAAAGCTATAAGAAACCGATAACTAACCCGTCATAAACAATCAGTTTGTAAAAACACCTAACTGATATGGCGATGTTATCAGTTATGGTTCAGTATTGGGTCAAAACTAACTCAAACCGAACCATACTCGGTCCTATAATTAGCAAACCTCAAAGGATCACTGACTGAACTGGAAACATTTGAGGTTGAAGCATTGAATATAGGATTACAGGTACCCAGCAGAGTCGTCATTGTCAAACAAAACCAAGGTAAGAAAAATGAAGATACGAAAACCTAAAGCGATGAATATTGAACTTGATTCAATATTGAACTTAATTCAACCAGGAACAAATTTGTTGAGTGAGTTGTTGAAAAACAAGAACATATCGATTCAAAATTGAAATAGAAAGATATCACATGAACTTATGATTTGAAACGAGCCTGAACCTCTGATACCATATTAACGTGGAAGCAAGACAAGCATGAATGGTATCTTTGTTATAACATGACAGTTTCATTTAAATGTATATGCTTTACAAGTCCACTAGGTTGATGTATACATTTAATTTTATATCACAATAGATTACTTCTAAAATAAGTACAATAAATACAATATCTATGACTGGTCGGTGGATGCTCCCAAAGGGTAAGCTACCCTTTAAAACACAACGCACAAACTCATCTCAATTCTTTTCATGAGAATGGGGATAGTTTTCCATAATCAGATAAGCAGTGAAATCCCACAACCTTTTTGCTAGTTGTGGATCATTAGCCTGTGAGCTTGCTGTTGCTAAATTGCAATTTGCAAAATACTTGCCACTCATTCCTTGAACTTGTGGGTGCAATGCTACATAGCATGTAGTTGCTGCTCCCTGTAAATAAGTTCTATTTTATCAACAAATAATCGCATTATTGATGAATGATGACACTAAATGTAATTTTTGAGCATTTAATTTGAAATTTTCTCAAAGGAATAGCATTTTCTGAATATGAATTATCACCTGATGCACGTTTTTAAGCACATATCTACCGAATATGTTAGCAAGGCCTGGCATCAATATCCAAAAACTCATTGGTATTACAGATTAGTAAATAAAAACACAAACAGATCTATACAAAAAGAACAAAAAGATTCACAAATGGTAGTGTAAGAGGATGTCACCGCTGAAAAAACTATGATGCCGGAAAATATTAGTGGGGATTGCCCCTGGATGAACTGAATTTGCAGTTATCTCCGCTCCATCATCCTGTTTGTAAAATCACCTTCTTTACCATTATAATTACAATTATAAGTATCGATATGACATGCTTATCAAACGGGATACTGATACGAATACTCTATTGATCCAAAATAATAATAAGAATAGCACTTGGTTGGTTTATTCTAGAAGGGGCAAAAAGGGTAATGTAGAAAGTGGCTAGAAGTTAGTTATTATTTTCTGTATAAAGGGGAGAGGGGGTAGTATGCTGATGTCAGGTATATTGCACTTTATTTCTGTTATTAGGCTCTTTGCATCTCTGCACTGAGAGAGGGGTGGTCCCTGGAAACTATCTTTGTTATTAATTTTTCCATTAATACATCAGTACCTTCTTCTTCCATTACATCATATATCATACTGTTCTATTGAATATCCTATTTCCTATCAAACTAAACCCATTATCATCCAAAAAGATTAATCAGTTTATTGCAAAGCAATAGATATGTCAAATGTTTAGTAGCCCAGTTTTCATGGATGAAGAGTACCTTTAAGCGTCTTCCAAGCTCATTAGCATGGAGAACATTTGCCAACTTTGACTGTCCGTACGCCGACAAACTGTTGTAACTGGATATAATCGAAGTATAAATGAAATTAATAAGTCAAACCAAAATCATACTAAACTTCAACATAAGACATTACTAAACACAAATTGCATGTAGTAAATTATTCACAAATAGATATTGAGCCACTAGTAATATTGTATCCTTCTGAATAAATCCACTTAAAATAACAGTTGCAGAAATTTATATACTACATAGTCTATCTGCAAAAATTTGAACACCACATAATCTTGTGAAAAACAACTAGAACTTGGCTAAAGATTGGGATGGTAATATACCCGAACTGACTGTTAATGTGATCAAAGCGAATCCCTTCAGGATAAGAAAACTGGTGCCTACGTGATGAAACATTCACAATCCTCCCTTCCGTACTACTATCGTGTGCGGTGCTTTTCATGGTTTCCAGTAAAAGATTTGTCAAATGAAAATGGCCTGAAAAAGAGTCAAGAATGCTCTGAAACAGGTTCTTAATAGCTAATAGAGCTTGAACTATTTGCATTAAATAAAAACAAGGAGCAGAAGAACGTGTACAGGTATTTGAAGAATTGAATGGATCATACATACAACATTAAGCTCTAACCACGTAAATAAATTTAAAGAAAGAAAAATTTAATTATATATATATATATATATATATATATATATATATATATATATATATATATATATATATATATATATATATATATATGGAGAAGTTCAATTCGAAAACTGTTTTTCGTACAAGAACTACTAGAATTGTTTGTAACGCCATTAATGACTCGTTAATAGGGGTATTGGTCATTTATATATTTACCCAACCGTGAATTGCATCCGGTTGAGCCGTCATTAATTTGTGAGGCTAGATTTTCTTAAACTGCCTCTCATCAATGCGTCATTAATGAACCATCAATGAGTAATTAATGAGCCACTAATTAATCATTAGTAAGCCGCCAAAAATTTTCAACCATATTAATTCTAATCAAGGGCTAAGATTGGTTCTCATATGAAAAATAGTTCTCATTTGAATTTTCTATATAAAATTAGTAAATGAATCTAGTAATTCCGTAAATATAATTCCACACTAAGCTCTAACCATATGCTTCAATTATCCCTCTAAAAAATTTCTTTATTGAAGGCTCAGTAGGTGTCGTCTCTTTTAAGCCAGAGGTACTTAGGGAAGCAGTCTCTCTACGGGATTGGACTTTGTTGTTGTTGTGTAACATACAACATTTGATCAGCAGTCTAAGATTTTTAGCAAAATCATACTTTTTGGTGAATGTGACCATTTGGGTTTATAATGTTATTGACGATATCATTATTGTTAGACATACTTAAGTAGTTTATTTAATATTTTCTATTCTTGTTATATGTAATTGTATTTCATTGATTGTTTAAGGTTGGATTATGTAAATTATTTGTATATAAATCTATTGTCTCTCCACCTTATTTGGTGTGAGGAGTTTTAGTCTCATGGTATCAGAGCCATTTAATTTGTGGCTCTCTTTCTCCCACGTTCTGCCTGTCCATCCATATACCAACTCCTCTCTTCTTCCACTTTCTTACTTCATCATCATTATTCTTCTTCCTCTTTCTTACTTCATCCAGCCGTATACCATCCTTCTGCTTTCTAAATCATGTCATCCTCACAAGATTCCACCCTCCCCATGAAAAACCAAGTCTAATTTTCATGTGGTTTTTGGGAATTTTATTAACTTTGTCCAAACGCAATTTTCGTCCAAAATTAAGGTTTTTCAGAGTGATGGTGGCAAGGAATTTTTAAATCATCATGTTCGAGATTTGCTTGATAAAAATGGTACATTTCATCGCATTTCATGCCCATACACCCCACAACAAAATGGAAGGGTGGAACGCAAGCATCGTCATATTGTTGAAACTGGACTTGCTATGTTATTTAATGGACAGGTTCCTTCCTCTTATTGGGTTCATGCATTTAGTTCAGCCGTCTATATCATTAATCGTCTACCTACGCGAGTGCTACAAAATCTATCACCTTTTGAAATATTATTTTCCCAGGCACCTTCTTATGCTAAATTTCGGCCATTCGGGTGTCGTGTTTATCCGTACTTGCGAGACTATGCGGATCATAAATTATCCCCGCGCAGCCTTCCTTGTATCTTCATTGGATATTCTATCCAATATAAAGGCTATCAATGCCTTGAGCCTATTTCCTCTCGTATTTATGTCACCCGACATGCCAAGTTTGATGAACTCTCGTTTCCCTTTAAAGGCTCTTCCTCACAGATTTCGTTTAATGATCTTCTTGTAACCACCTTTCATGATGATATCTCATATATCCAACCATTATCTTCACCTGTTCCCTCCTCGTGTTCCCCTCAACCTACCAAACTCAATGCTTGTGACTTTTGTCATGACACTCCACCACCAACGCACTCTACTCCTAATTTGCCTCAATCTCCTACGGCGCAATCCTCTCCGGCCCAACCTGATCAACCACCAACAGTCTCTATTCCTGATTTGCCTCAATCTCCCACGGCCCAATCCTCTCCGGCCCAACCTGATCCTGATTTGACCAGCTCTCCTGTTCAATCTGATCCCGATTCCACTACCTTTAGCCAACCATATGAATCCCCTCCCACAAATCCTCCTGTTCCTCCCATCAATTCAACGCATCCTATGCTTACACGGGCCAAAGCTGGGATTTTTAAACCGAAACATCGAGCGGATATTTCTGAAATTGCTCTTCATTCTGCATTGTTTGCTCATAGTGACCCCACTAATTACGAGTCCGCAGCCAAGTTTTCGCATTGGGTGGATGCCATGAATAATGAAATGACTGCGCTCCGTCTCAATAAAACCTGGATCTTGGTCCCTAGACCTGTTGATCGTAATGTGGTCGGTTGCAAATGGATTTTTCGAACTAAATATCTAGCAGATGGCAAGATTGATCGTTATAAAGCACGTCTTGTTGCACAGGGTTATAGTCAACTACCAGGTGTTGATTACTCTCATACCTTTAGTCCGGTTGTGAAGGCATCTACGGTTAGTATCGTTTTATCACTTGCAATTATCAATGATTGGCCTGTCCATCACCTCGACGTTAATAATGCATTTCTCCATGGTACTTTAAACGATCTTGTTTTCATGGAGCAACCACCTGGATTTATTGATCCTCGTTATCCGGAGCATGTATGTCGTCTCAACAAAGCTCTTTACGGTTTAAAACAAGCTCCACGTGCTTGGTTTCATCGCCTAAGTATTTTTTTAACCAGTAGTGGATTTGTGTGCAGTCGTGCAGACCCGTCGCTTTTTGTGTTCAAACGAGATTCATGTGTATTATACTTATTAGTCTATGTTGATGATCTGATTCTCACAGGTAATGATGCTACGGTTATTCGATCTGTCATCACTCGTTTGGACAAAGAGTTTGCCATTAAAGATCTTGGCCGGCTGAATTATTTTTTGGGTCTTGAAGCTAGTTACACGACAAATGGTCTTTTTCTTAGTCAAAGTAAATATGCTTATGACATTCTTACTCGGGCTGGTCTTCTTGATGCTAAACCAGTCACTACTCCAATTGCCTCTAACACGGCATTTACTTCAAGTGGTGCTCCTTATAGCAATCCTTCTCATTATCGCTCTCTTGTTGGTGCGTTGCAGTATCTTACTCTCACACGTCCAGATATCTCATATGCTGTTAATCAAGTTAGTCAGTTTCTTCAAGCACCCACTATTTATCATTATCAGGCGGTCAAACGGCTTCTTCGGTATATCAAGGGTACTCTTTCTTTTGGTCTCTCCTTCTCCAAACCAAAACATACTACCATTGTGGGTTATTCTGATGCTGACTGGGCCCGTTGTCTCGAGACCCGTCGGTCCACTTATGGCTACTCGATATTCCTCGGGGGGAATCTTGTATCTTGGAGTGCCAAGAAACAACCAACTGTCTCTCGGTCCAGTTGTGAATCTGAATATCGAGCTATGGCCAATACCGCAACGGAAATTATTTGGATCACTCATCTACTACGGGAACTTCATGCTCTTCCTCCAGATAGACCGATACTGCTATGTGATAATCAGAGTGCTCTTTTTCTCACTCAAAATCCGGTCTCTCATAAACGTGCCAAACATATTGACCTTGACTACCATTTTATTCGTGAACTTGTGTCGTCTGGAAAACTTCATACCGAGTTTGTTCCTACCAAGCTTCAAGTGGCTGACATTTTTACAAAAAGTTTACCACGTCATCAATTCGAGTTCTTTCGAGAAATGTTACGTATTGGTCCGCCACCGTTTCGCTTGAGGGGGGATGTTAGACATACTTAAGTAGTTTATTTAATATTTTCTATTCTTGTTATATGTAATTGTATTTCATTGATTGTTTAAGGTTGGATTATGTAAATTATTTGTATATAAATCTATTGTCTCTCCACCTTATTTGGTGTGAGGAGTTTTAGTCTCAATTATGATTCAACTTCAAATGGTTAATCACTACATGCTAACTAGTAAATCAAACTTCATTGAGTGTTTTAACTGAATGCTTACCGAGATGATTAGTTGCAAATTGCAGCTCTATGTTGTCTTTGGAGAGCATATAGGGGGTTGCCAAGATTCCAGCATTATTGCTAGAACAACAAATACGACACATAGGCATACAAATCAAAGTGTTTTCTTTTCTTGAATCAAAAGGAGGGTAATAAATAATAAAGATGGATACCTTTAAAGCTAGTCACCTTTGGATTCTTTTAAAAACTAATGTATTCTCCTAATAGATTATCAAAAGTAATGTAAATTTCTTCAAGTTATTACATGTACTGTACTCAGAATCTGAAATACCGAATTCGAAACAGAATTCAGAACCTGAGATACCAAATTTGGACATGTTTCACATCATCTCCAGTTCACATGTTACTACTTGTCCTTTTGCAAGGAGAATTCAGGATTTGAGATCCCAAATTCGGGATTTAAACCCCTGAAAACAGTACTTTTGATAACTTAAAAGAGATTTGAATTACTTTTGATAATCTATTTGGAAACACATTAGTTTTTAAAATTTTCAGTCACGTTGACAGTAAATAAGGGTTAAATCTATAAACAATGCAAACCACGGGAAATGATCTTACATGAGGAGATTGAGTGGAAGGCCTGAGGACTTAAAAGCTGATGCAAAATTGTTTATTGATGCTATGGAACTGACATCTAGCTCCATAGCATCGATTTTGGCACTTGGATTTTGCTTTAATATTGTATGTTTGACCTCTCTTCCTGCTGACATATTTCTAATTGCCATAACTACATGGACTCCACGAAGTGCAAGAACTCGTGCGGTTTCAGTCCCAATGCCACTAGATGCTCCTGAAATAGCAGCACATCACCCATTAACAAAACAGAGTTCAGTTGGGACTTTCATCGAACACTTGGAATGCAAACTAAGAACAACAATCAGCATTGCTTGGAAGCAGTATAACTCAACATTTAAAACTGGCAAATGAGGAGGACTACTTACCTGTAACAATGGCGGTGAGACCCGATCCATCAATCCCTTGGGTAACTTCCTCGGCCGTTGAGAATCTTGAGAACCCAGATGGCCCTTTTAATCCAAACATTCTCTAGAATCCAGATAAATGATAATTGTTTTAATAACTTCTGTTTTCGAAATATAAAGTAAAAAATATATTTATTTTCTGTTTTCAAGTCGAAAAAAAAGGGGAAGGAAATTGATAAATTTGAAATAGTATCATTTTTTATAAAAAATTTGTTAGTAATCGTTATGAGTAATTGCAGTAACTAATGAAAATTGTAATAATCTTTTTATTTTTTAAAGTAAAATTTAGATTGATAACTTTTCATACAAATCATATCTTCACTCTTCCAAAAAAAATCTTAGAGCCTCAAAAAAAAATTACTGTTTCTTTTAAAATCATTTCTTTCCTCTACAAAATAGAATTAGGATTCAAAGTGTAGTGACTGTGATTTTAGTCTTACTCCGAAAACTATTCATTATAGACCGACCCTATGAAGGACGTGTAAATTAGAGCAATATGCTAAAACATACCGGCATGAAACAGACTGGTCAAGTATTACTCTTTATGACGTTGTCAATCTTAAATAAACCTTTCTATTAATTTCATCTTTGAAAAATTCCATTCAGTACAAACAACAATAGTCAACATTATTGTATATGCAATATAGGAATTTGATGTTTTTTAGATAAAGTTAAGTATATCAATAAGTGTAACATTTTTTGAATTTATAATTCATTTTAGAAATCTTAGCTTAAAAAATAAATCTATACGATTACTATCTTAATATTTATAGATTTTTCAAGGTGTGTTTATTATGCTATAATTTATTATTATGCTATAATTTATAAGGCCTTAAAAATTTTGTGACCCAAATTTCTACATTTAACAACTTTACTCTTAAAACACCTATGATCTCATATCCTTAAGACCCGTTTGATTTATAGAATATATAAGGAATTGAAATTTAACTAAAGAATTAAATTTTAAATAAATTAAAAAAAAATTAGAACGATCAAAGAGGATATACTAGAGAGAGAGCTTCGACATGACCAACACCCTCCCCTAGTCAGTCTTTTCCCCTCCCAAACTTAAAAACAGTTATTTATCAAATATTCACTATTTCCACTCTCATTTAAAAAAAATTAATAACATACAACCTCGATGGTTGCTTCCTGATCGCGTATTTCCTCCTGGATCGTCGGAAGGATGCGTGAGTGTTGTTTGTGTAGGCCCCACGGATGAATGAACTGCAAAACTATTAAAACCTAAGGTTAGAGGAAGACGGTGATGGATCCCCGTATCCCTCTCCGAAGCTTAAGTCAGTGGAGTGTATATGGAGAGAGAGTTTATGTTTGTGGTATGTATGCATGAGAATTGTAAGTGATGTGTGTTCCTTATTTATATTAGGGAAGATCATACCTGAGCCATTGGATGATTATCCAAGTGTTGAACACCAGACGACTGTGATGTACTTAGGTGTCAGGACAGATGTACTTATCATTAAATGTGAGTAGGTAGGCAGACCTACGTCTTGGGAATAAGGAATATTCCTATCTATGGTAGAGAGGTCTAATCCTCCTAGCAAGGTCCATAGCTCCAGGACGCTAGTGAGGCATAAGCTCCAGAACATTAACATCGCATAGGTTCCAAGACACTAGTGAGGCATAGGCTCCAGGACACTAGCAAGGTCCATAGCTCCAGAACACTAGTGAGGCATAGGCTCCAAAACATTAACATGACATAGGCTCCAGAACACTAGTGAGGCATAGGCTCCAGGACACTAGTGAGGCATAGGCTCCAGGACAAGTGTAGGTCCTTGAGTACTAGACTTGGGGCCTTACACCATTAAGTCCCCCAAGTCTGATAGTATAGCATCCTGTGGTATACTGTCAGACTTTTGTTTCGCTGGACCATCCTTCTCCCACTATAGCAGTTGTAGCCTCGTCGATACCCTTGGAGCACTTTTCTCTTCTGTAGTAACTTTTATCGCTCTTTGTGAACAATAGTGTGGGGATGCTCTGCTTTTGGGTAATTTTGTTCAGGCACATATTTGTGTCATACTTTCGGTCATATGCTGGATATGACTTGTGTGCAGTAGTGAAAGAGGCTCATTTCCCCTATCTGGATTAGATAGGGGGGTGGGCATGACCTTTCTTTGGTTGAGCTTCAGGGGATTGAGCCCCAGTGATTTCTTACGACATTATCTTTTAATGAACTTGCCTTTGTTATTTTGTCTGTAATGATCGTGCATTTGTTTTGTAAACAATGCTTCCTGATGATGTCCCGCCCGTAGGCAGTGGATTTAGGCATATGTGTGTGTGCCCTGCTTTTGAACATGTGTTTTGGTATGAATATCATGTGATTGCTTCAATACACGTTTGTCATGACTTTGCAATTTATACTCTTTAAGTTAATTCTTAAGAGTTGCCTAGGTTTTCTCGGTGGAGGTTAACTCTAGGTTGGCAAGGGCCTTTGTCTCCCAAGCCTACGCAGTACACTCCATTGGAATGCATGCGGAAGAATATGTGTTCTTCTATAGTAATGTTGGGACATTCTATTGCGTCCAATAGAATGTTGTGATTCCCTGTTTGTCATTCTGATGAATGTGTAGGAGTTTTAGACTTGTGTCTAAAATCAAAATTTATTTGCTCGTCCGGCAAAGTATACATTATGTCATTTAATAGCTATTTTCTATTACATTATTAGTTTATACATAGTATTTCCTTAGATTAGATGAGTGTCATGGGCGTGGTATTACTCCGCCCCCATGTCTTGAAGGAGGTATTCTCCTGTTCTGCTAGCCTCTGTAACCACGTATGGTCCTTCGGATATTTATCGAATCATAAGATTGGTCTTGTGGTGTATACCGTGCAACGACTTCTGTTCAAGTTACTCCTATAAATAATCATGACACATAATATATTTGCTTTGTTTTGTTAGATACAACAACAATAATAACAGTAAAAATTGAAAAACAAAAATCTAACTCATTTGGATAAAGTGTAGTAGTACTATACTACTGTAGTCCCCCAGTTCAATTGTACTAACTTGTTAGCACTATTGAACTCCAATAAGTTAGTTTCATATATGTGAACATAGGATCATTGCAGGCGCATGAACCTTGCAGACGTATGTGCCTTGCAGGTGTACGAGCCGTGCAGGCGTATGATCCGTGCAGGCATATGAGGTGTGCAGGCATATGAGCCTTGTCTTGCTTGAGGGTGTACCTACACTAATGCATAGAAATGTAATCACTAGGGACGGACGTTGTACCGTCTCATAGTCCTAATCCCCAGTTCATTGTTAGTAACTACTAGTAGTAGTAATAAACTTAGAAGTTTGCATCTCTAGTAACAATAAACTTATAGTAAATCCTGTTAGATACATAAGGATACCAGTCGTATCAGTCTGTTGATGAGTATCTAGACTTTAAGAGAAGGTCTATGGCATTTAACTCAAGCATGTACGTAGCATACCTGGTCTGCAGGGGCATTAAGGAAGCCGTTTTTAACATAATGACTATAGGACTATTAAGGACACAAGGAAATTGCCAGGGTTTCGGGTAGCATTGATACATGTACCCTGTATCACTTAAAAGAATTACATCATTATTTTATGGTTGTCAACCTGTGTAGGCATGGTTCGTGTTCACAGCTTTATATAAGTTACTACAACAGGTGGAGCAGTTATAGTAGCACGTGATGGTGATTCCCATAGTTTACATTCCCCCAGTTTAATGCTAGTAACTATTTAGTAGCGTTAAACTACCATAAAGACATGAGTGTGTAGCTGGTATGCTATGTAGTGCATTATAACAGGCAAGTGTAAATAAAAGCGTAAAATTGCATATGATTCAGGTGTACCTGTAGATATCAGTTGCCAAGGAATCTTGTGTGAAAACGAAGGTGATGTATCACATGGTGGCGTACATACCTATTGGTAATATTACATTTTTATGGCTAAAAGATGACATTATACCCGTTTGTCACGGTGACAAATAAATGATAAGTCTGTCACTCGAGTTAATTTATAAAGGCCCGAGAAGGGTGTGTATGTATGTCTTAGCTATGTGAAGTCATGTAAAGATAATCGCTAGAATTTTCTCCTGATGATGTTATTAGACTTATAGCAGCACTAAATTTATAGTAAGGTATCTTTGCAAACGGTTGTGTCATACTTACGTATGTAGTAAATAAGTGATATTCAACATGTATATAGTTATTAGGTGTACGTGTTTTGTACGGGCTCAGAATTACCAAATAGGTCCTGAGTGATGGCAAAGTATTGTATGTTTGTGTGACGACCATATGACAATTATGGTAATAACTGTGTGGCCTGGCCATGAAGGAGTAAGTTCTATAAGTAGCAGACATGTGAATTTCATACTATATTACTGGTTTGTACATCATATGTTTCTATGTGCATTTCTCTAATGGTGAAGCCTGTTATATGAGTGTCTCTAAAGTTTCCACTTGGGACAGTTTTTTCAATATTTTCGAAAGTATAAATTAATGGCAAGAAAATGCAATTAACAATATCAGATATGAAGTACATTCAAAGGATTCCCAAAAATACATGGTTTGTATCAAGAACAGTGAGCAAATGTTGCTTGAATAATGGAAACATTAGGGGAAAAGTGAAATTGAGGCCTTAAATGGTCGAATTTGGGCACAATGCTCAGGCAAATGTACTTTAGTTGACTTGTCAAGGGATTCGTCTCATCGAGAGCTTTCCATTGACTGGTTATGGGCCTCGTAACTCCTGAGGAATCCCGAGTTATGGATTTTCCAAGTTTAGCACTATTGTTACACAAGATTAAGGAATATTTTGAGCGTGCAGGCTCTGCGGTTAGCAGCTCTAGGCCAGGCAGGCGGCTCCAGGGGAGGCCAGGCGACCCCAAGTCAGGGCAGGTAACTGTAGTTTAGGGCAGGTGATTGCATGCTAAGGCTGGTTAGTCCAGGACAGGAAGGTCACTCCAGGTGACTACAGGCTAAGGCAGGTGATTACATGCTAAGGCAGGTTAGTCCAGGACAGGAAGGTCACTCCAGGTGACTATAGGCCAATGCGGGTGATTACATGTTAAGGCATGTTAGTCTAGGACAGGTAGGTCTCTCCAGGTGACTATAGGCCAAGGCGGGTGATTACATGCTAAGGCAGGTTAGTCCAGGACAGGCAGGTCGCTCCAGGAAAGGCTGGTCACTACAATTCTAACAGTCTGAAAAAGTAGCTGAAAAGCTGAAAAAGTAGGTTTGTGTGGTGCCCTCTCATTGGCTTAGTACAATTTTGCTTTAATAAAGCTGCATGTCTTGTCATGTACTATTGTCCTTCCCTTTTCCTTTTTTTTAAACATCAGAATACATGGGAGAGGCCTGGATTGGTGCATCTAACAATTTCTAGATGTCTGGATGACGAATGTAGTAACATTTAAAGGTCTGGAATGATGAATTTTCATGGTTTCTAGGTCTGGAATGTGTTCATTGCTTCTGGACATGTGTGTATATACATATTCAAGTTGCATTTTATTGCTTTGAATATGTGAAAAATTACATATATAATGATCCATGCTCTCATATTAATAAATGGACATGAATATTCATGCGGGCGGGTGAACAACAAAACAACATGGTTTGTAGATAACAAACGTCAGCCATGATTTTTCACCAAAACAGTAGGTTTATAGATAAAATAGGAAGGCTTGACCTGGAAGCAAACATGAACTCTTTGGGCAGGAAATCAAGAACACGAACTCATGGAGTTATTCTCGTGACTTCTTGTCCGGGTCCCACGGATGGCGCCATTTGATCGCGCATTTCCTCCTGGATCGTTGGAAGGATGTGTGAGCGCTGTTTGTGTAGGCCCAACTGATGAATGAACTGCAAAACAATTAAAACCTAAGGTTAGAGGAAGACGGGGATGGATCCCCGTATCCCTCTCCGAAGCTTAAGTCAGTGGAGTGTATATGGAGAGAGAGTTTATGTTTGTGGTATGTATGCATGAGAATTGTAAGTGATGTGTGTTCCTTATTTATATTAGGGAAGATCATACCTGAGCCATTGGATGATTATCCAAGTGTTGAACACCAGACGACTGTGATGTACTTAGGTGTCAGGACAGATGTACTTATCATTAAATGTGAGTAGGTAGGCAGACCTACGTCTTGGGAATAAGGAATATTCCTATCTATGGTAGAGAGGTCTAATCCTCCTAGCAAGGTCCATAGCTCCAGGACGCTAGTGAGGCATAAACTCCAGAACATTAACATCGCATAGGTTCCAGGATACTAGTGAGGCATAGGCTCCAGGACACTAGCAAGGTCCATAGCTCCAGAACACTAGTGAGGCATAGGCTTCAAAACATTAACATGACATAGACTCCAGAACACTAGTGAGACATAGGCTCCAGGACACTAATGAGACATAGGCTTCAGGACAAGTGTAGGTCCCGGAGTACCAGACTTGGGGCCTTACACCATTACTTCCCTTTCTGTAAATAACTCAAAAACATAACACGAATAATAAGATAAAGTAGAATAAGGAGTTACTGTTTAAGTCATTATTTGTGTTTGCACTAAATTTAGATCATTCCTCTTATAAACGGATATACAATGTCAATTAATTATAACTTTTAATACAAATCATACACTCACACGTATATATCATACACTAACATATATCATATCATAATGTTTATAAATAAAAAAATACTCAATATAATTTATACTTAACACTTAACCCTAAGTAACTAATTTTAGTCTTTAATGATCCAAATTACATTTAAAAATTTAAACAGAGATATATTTTTATAATGCACTTTTATAGATCACATATAAATAACAACGTTTCTTATTATATTGAACAACACTATTAAAACTTATTCCAACGAAATATTTTGCTTATTTTTTTATAAAAAACATATATGTCAGCAACTGTATAATATCTTCACTTTTGTCTATTAAAATTCAAATGTCCATAACGTAACAATAAGACTCGGGAAAAAAAAATCATTGAAAGACAAGTTCCTATGAAAATCAACACCATCAAACCCGAAATACCAACCGGCAACCACCGCCGAACGCCACCACACCACGGTGGCTACAAAAACATAGGTTTATGCATCACCGGCCCCTCTAAAACACCTATATACACATCCTAAAATCAAAATTCAAAACGAATTTAATTAATTAATACTTCTGCAACAACAGATTAAACAACTCATAACTTAATTAATGTACGTCTTAATCCTTGATGTTCTTCCCATCTGAGTAGTATCTCTTGAAAGCTCTCGGAAGATAGAACGGTAACAAAAACCCAAAAAGATTAAACCCCCAATACACCAAATTCGCAACCGCCAATACTCTCCCCATGAACAACCTTCTGCTACTTCCATGAAATTCCTGTTCCACCTTCGAAATCTCGCTTCTTACCCACTCCATTAACGAAAATATTCTTGTAGAATTGTAAACAACCGGCACCAGAACCTTCATCGGCAGGGAAAACCGGTCGGAAAACGCCACCCCTTCTAAAAACAACTGGCTCGCCAATAAAAACACGTGCGGGGTCGCTGCTTTAATCCCCTGTTTATCGCCTTCAAGAATGCCTTCGAAAATATACCCGACCGGAAGAAAAAGACCGACGACGGTGCCGAGGAAGGAATAGAGGCGGAGGAGGCGGTTCTCGTCCTCGAAAACAGAGTTGTTTTGGGAAACAGAGAGGGTAGGGAAGGCGAATTTAGACATGAAGTACATGTAAACGAAGGAGAAAACTACGAAACCGAAATCTTCGACGGCGACCATGCCGGAGGCGGAGACGACAACGACGAGGGCGAGGGCGTTGAGCTGCTGGAATGATAAGATGCCGCGGCGGAGATGGGATTTTGGTTGGAATTTTTTTGTGGGTGGTGAAATTGGTGCTTGTTGATGATGATTTTCATGTTTTGATTCTTCTTTAAGGACTATATCGTCGCTGGGGCCAACCCCACCTGACATTTTTTCCGGTGGTTTATGTTTTCGTTGCTGAAATCGTGAGAGATTTTGATGAAAATGGAGGGTGTGATAGTTTTAGTGAGAGAAAGAGAGTGAAAATTGGGGATTGTGAGGATGGGAGAGATGGAAGTACGAGAGGAAGAAGGAGCTGAGAAATGAAAACCTGAGGTAGTGGAAGATTAGGGTGATGTGAATATACACGTGGCCGTGGGAAGGAGAGAAAGATGACACGTAGATAGTAAAATATGCTGACGTGTCAAGAGATACCGTTTGTATGTTTGACCATCAAACTGTAAGACGATCTATATTTATATATGGTTCATGTGAGAAGCATTTTTATTGCGAGAAGTGCGAGAAGCATTGTAGACAACATGATGATCAAATCAAAGACCAATATTTGTTGTGGCATTTTTGTAAATATACTTAAAGATCAATGATAGCTATTAAACTAAGAAAAGGACAATTGAGTCTTTTTATCTATTAACTCCATATTTTTCTCCTTGAGGTTAGTTTTTAAATGGGGAAATGATCTTAAAAATGACCCTAATGCCCCAATATATATATATATATATATATATATATATAGTCAGGATCAAGTAAAAAAAATTTAGGCTACAAAATGTAAGGATAAACCTAGTGCTGCCATATGTATTTTAATTATTTTTAATAATCAAGGGTACAATCGGAAATTTATTATGTAAATTTCTCTCTCTTGTATCTATCAACAGTCAACACCCCACGTAACCCTAATTGATTTCCCTTATCCGTCTCATCCCTCCCCTGCACGTATCATCGCCGCACAGGTGATCATTCTCCACAACTGCCGGCGACCTCCGTCGTTCTCCACAACTGCCGTCTCATCCCTCCCCTGCACGTATTCTCGTAATTGTTGGTATTCCTTTCTGCCGCCACCATCGTTTGCTTCAAAATTGATTGTGGGTTTTTGTCTATCCCAAAATCACCGCCGCGGGTTTGCTCCTCCAATGCCGCCGCTGCTTGCAGGTAATCGTCGCCACTTAACTGTCGTTGCAGGTTAACGATGATAATTACTCCGGTCATCTCTGTTTTGCGTTGCCTCTGGTTCGTTGCGTTTCCTCTGGATATTTGCGTTACTGTTTTGCTTTGTGTAGCCCTAGTCTGATCCTGCCGTTTGTTCATACTGATAACGATGTGTGCGTTGCCGGTAACGATTTTTGCGTTCATCCCTGAAAGTGACACACAATTACTACAGATCTGGCTAATGCACCATCCACCGTCGATGGATGCACCGTCCACCGTAGATGGATGCACCGTCGCCACAAGATTAATATGTGCATAAAATGTTTTGTAAATTGTGAATCAAATATGTGATCTGTGAATCAAACAACATAAGAGGGATGCACCGGCGGCAACTGGACTACTTTTTTTCTTTTGAACGGCGGCTAAGAAAATAACTGAAGAGGAGTCTAGTCACCGTCTATTTTCTCTGCCCTATGTTGTTTCTTGTTAATTTACAATATTAGCCTTTTGTATTTTTTTTAATTTCGAAAATGTAGTTAATTTGGTGGTTTTTTTGTTTGACTTTTACATGTATTGTGTGGTCCAGATTTCTCCTTACTCTTTGTACAATAATTTTCTTTTTACTGGTTCCTCTCCCTATATATATATATATATATATATATATATATATATATATATATATATATATGAAGAAGTTCCATTGAGAACCATTTTTAGTGCGAGAACCGCGAGAACAAATCTGAGCCGTCCAATTCCCCCTCTTTCAATGTCATACACCCTGTCACACTTGATCCCCCCACGCTCTCCATCCTTGAATTACACTTATCAAATCAACGGCTAAGATTGGTTCTCGCGGTTCTCGCACTAAAAGCGGTTCTCAATGGAACCCTCCCATATATAGGGGAGGGTTCATGCGAGAACCGTTGTTAGTGCGAGAACCGCGAGAACCAATCTCAGCCGTTCCTAGGATATGGGAAGTTTCATGGATGGAGAGCGTGGAGGGATAGGGTGTGGCAGGGTGCATGTGAGGAATCCATGGGTGGGCAATGACATTGAAGGAGGGGGAATTGGACGGCTTAGATTGGTTCTCGCGGTTCTCGCGCTAACAACGGTTCTCGCATGAACTTTTGTCTATATATATATAGAGGGAAGTTCCATCGAGAACAAAAAAAAATGCGAGAACTGCGAGAACCGATCTAAACCGTAAAATATCTACCAAACGACAAGATATTAAATTATGAAAATTATACCAAATATGCTATTTTAATATGACATCCATATTGCTATTTTTTTTTCAACAAAAAAAATTCGTTTTTGCCGGGTTTTTTTTCTAGCACTATAAGGTATGTTACATATATGTAATCAGTACTAACATATATGTGATCAGTACTATAAGGTATGTTACATATATGTAACGAATTTTTTTTTCTTGAAAAAAATATAGCAATATGGATGTCATATTAAAGAGCATATTTTTTGTTGTTAATTTGGTATAATTTTCATAATTTAATATCTTGTCGTTTGGTAGATATTTTAGTTTTAAAAATATGGGGATCGGTTCTCACAGTTCTCGCATTTTTTTTATCCTCGATGGAACCCTCCCCTATATATATATATATATATATATATATATATATATATATATATATATATATATATATATATATAACAAATTTAGTGGTGTCAAGGCACCCCACCAAGATCTATGTGGGTTCGCCTCTACCTATGAGAATCAATAATATTAATCACTATTACGTGCTTTAAAGTAGGTCTGTGTGGTAGAGGTGGGTAGTCTTACCGATCCAAACCAGTTTCAAATTTTAAGTAGAGACGGGACCATGCTTAAGTGTTTCATTTTGATTCTTAAAAGTGTACGAACACGGTCTCAATCCGGTCTGAAGTAAGACCTATCCCAAAGTCTAAGCTGGTCTAAACCAAATCAGGTATGACCGGTATGGTACGAACCGATCTGGCCAGGTATCCATCCAAAGTCGTTCTAAGTTATTTATCTTTTCCTCGATTTTTAAAACTCAAGAAGCATTTGAAAAACAAAAGGTACTCCCCAATCTAAATTGTTACATTAAGTCTCGGTAATAGCCACTTGGTATAGAATTAGATAACCACTTGGTATAGAATTAGATAAGTATATATTTAGCTGTAAAAAAATTTAAAAAACAAAAAAGTAATTTATATGTGAACTATTTTATTGCCCCGTGCACGCACAGGTATTTCGGAATTGTATTTGAGATATTAAACTTTTAAATAAAAATAATAAAATAAATAAAATATTGCCAAAAACTTACATATGTTCAAATTCTTAACAAAAAGAATAACTAAAATTTCTGAAGCACTTCTTTGTAGACTATATATGTTGTTTTGTTTGTAACATTATCACTGTTATCACCAATCACAACTTTTAATCTTTTTACTTTTAACACACGTAAAACAACAACATACAATTGACCATGTATAAACACAAGTTTCCTAAGGAATAAACCAACTTCTGAAAGTGACTGTCCTTGACTTTTGTGAATCGTCATAGCATAACACATCATCAGATAAAATTGTCTTCTTTGGCTAACTACTTACACTAATAATATAGTTTCAGAACCATCAAGAACAACTATCTTTACATCTCTGAATTTAGATTTTTAAATATATAATATATCATATTTTAATGATACATCTTATTTTAAACCATATCTTATAAAAGGTTTCATACATCTTTCTAATAAGATTGAAAATACTTTAAAATCAATAACTAAACACTTTGAATATCATTTTTAAGTTAATTACTCAACTCATCACCATAATCACACAAAAAACCACTTAGCTAAACAAAAAATTACTTATTCACTACTATTAATGGATAACAAAAATTAAAAATATACTGATTCAAAAAAAGTGTCAAATTACAATAAAATTTATACCAAAACGTAGATAAAAATGGAGATCGGTTCTCGCAGTTCTCGTTTTTTTTTTGGTTCTCGATGGAACCCTCCCATATATATATATATATATATATATGGGAGGGTTCCATCGAGAACAAAAAAAATGCGAGAACTGCGAGAACCGATCTCCATTTTTTTAAAACTAAAATATCTAACAAACACCAAGATATTAAATTATGAAAATTATACCAAATTAACGACAAAAATATGCTCTTTAATATGACATCCATATTGCTATATTTTTTTCAATAAAAAAAATTCGTTACATATATGCAACATACCTTATAGTACTGATTACATGTAACACCCTGGAAATGGGCCTGGCAGTGTAGGGTTGTACTTTGTGCTTTAGAGCTTGTACAGTGACTTTAAGTGAAATTAATTAAGTGTTTTGTGTGGCTAACGTGTCTTGTGTTAATTAATGTGATTATGTGAAAAGTGTCAGTTGTGTTTAAAAAGTGAAGTAGTGTTATACGGTTTCGCGTAATGATTCCGTAAATATCCTCGTTGGTTAAAACGGGATGGCGAGTGTCGGATTATGAGTTAAAAAGGGGAACAAAATACCCCGTGTTTATTTATTTGACCCCAAGGTCGGCTTCTTTGAGCTTTATCCCCTGGAGTCTAGCAAAACATACACCAACACACACTTGCATACGAAACACACACACACTTACGTGTCTTGGAGATTTTGTTGAATCAAGCAAGGATTAAGCTTTTACAAGTGATTCCAGTTTCAGATTCGAGTTCTTGTTGCTGTGTTGCTTCTGATTTGTAAGTGTTCTTGTCTAAGAACTCTAGTTTGGTTGTTGAAAGGGAAACACCATTTTAATGGTGTTAATGTTGTTCATATGGTTGTTTTTGTGTCAAAAGGTGTTTCTAGACTTCCCTTGGTGTTAAGGAATGTATATAAATGATTGGATATGGTTTCAATCGGGTTTTTGTGTCAAGATCGTGAGTTGCAGAAGCTGTGCGAAAACAGGGACGAAGACCTGCTGTGCAGGCACTCCCTACGGGCGTAGGTAATGAACCCTACGGCCGTAGGAATCCTTTTTGTGTTTACTGCGGCCGTAGGCAGGGTTACTGCGGCCGTAGGCAGGTTACTGCGGCCGTAGGGTGTGTTTTCGTATGAATTACCGTCTACGGACGATGAAACAAGGACTACGGGTGTAGGTATGTAACCTACGGTCGTAGTTCACCAATGAATAGTTACTACGGGTGTAGGAATGGGTTCCTACGGCCGTAGTACATGACTTATTGGAAAGAACCTCTGCGGGCGTAGTGACTGGATACTACGGCCGTAGGGAGGGTTTTTCATGTGTCCTACGGCCGTAGGATATATCCTCTGCGGCCGTAGAGGGTTGGCTTGTGTGGACAGCTTGTGTAACTTGTGTTCTAACCTGTGTGTGTTACGTGTAAGTGATAACCAAGCCTGAACCTTATGTGTTAGGTGATTCGGACGACTCAGTGTGTTCTTGGGATTCTCGGATTCATATCTGCCTATTGTGATATCGAGGTGAGTACCGGTTTCCCATAAGACTCAGTAAGTAGGACTATTGTGTGCCTGTGTTGTGTGCTACGTGATATAGTGATACAGTGTTATAAGTGATACCATGTGATATAAATTGTGATATGTGATATGCATACTGTGGACCCTATGGGTCAAACGTGTTTATGATCTCCTGTCCGGACAGACGCAGGGGTTGAGGTCAGTCGCCGATGCGGCTGGGTCCCTTGAGTGTTATTCAGGGATTAGCGGTTCCCACGAGTGATTTTCTGGGGTAAAGGTTCTGCAGGCCGCCGTTCCTCGACAAAAACAGGGGGGTCTTGGTTTGTAACTAAGGCCTAATTGAGTCCATGTGGCTCCGCAACGTGCTCGGGGGGTTGCTTTTCGTTTCCCCTCCAGCATGGATTGGTGTTGCTGATTTTCTCAGTTGGATTCGTTGAGCGGGATTTGCAACCCCGCAAGATATGATCCTGCTGACATGTTGGCACACCGCTACGTGATAACTTAGCATTGTGTGTTTTATTGTGACGTGATAGCATGCTTATTGGTGCTTATGTGATACTTGTACTCACTAGCTAGTGTAGCTAATGTTTCGTGATATTTCCCTTTTCGCAGGTTAGTGATCAGATGGCCTGGCGAGACGGGTTGCTGTGGGTAGTGTTATTGTATATATCTTTTGTAACACTTGTAGTTTATTAACTCTGATACTATATAACGATGGTCGGTGCGTAGTGGTAACACTGGCTTAATTTTGGTACTTGGCTTGATTCGTTGTTTGTGATCGCCAAGTTGATAAGAAATACTTAATATGTAATCAGTGGTTTATTCCGCTGCGAACTTTTGGTGTAAATAAAGTTTTAATTTACTCTAATTTTAAGCTCGTGAAACCGGTGTTACAATTAGGTATCAGAGCCTTAGTATGAGGGAATTGGGTACTTGCGAAAGTATTTGATCTCAAACTCGGGCTTGATCATCGTTAAGTGTTCCTAGAGGGGTAATTGGGGCTGAGTGTGAGCGTTATGTGTTTATTGCTCAATGTGAACTAACTTGTGTGTTAGTAAATTGTGATTAAGTGTAATAAACGTGTTCGCCCCTTGTGTATAGAAAGTGAGTGAGTAGAATGTCTGAACGACGTGCTAACACTGAGGAAGCTCTGAAAGAGATGGAGGATGAAGCCTCACATCACCATGCTGAAACCCAGGAGGAGTCTTCTTGGCGAAACACTCAGGGCTCGAGGCAGGGAAGAGATTCTGAGGCGTATATTTTGTTGCTTGAGGAGGAGCTTCGCTCGACTAGGGAGCTGCTGAGGGAAGCTATTAAGGGCAAGCAACGTGAGCAGTGTTCTTACAAAAAGTTTAAGTCTTGCGGGCCGAAGGGTATGAGGGTAGTGATAATCCCTCAGAGACTATCCGTTGGTTGCGCGAGACGGATCAAGTGTTTGAGTCTTGTGATTGTGAAGCTGAGAACCGTGTCAAGTATGCGGGTCGTATGTTAAAAGGCAAAGCTCTGGATTGGTGGGATACTGTGAAAGATACACTGAGTAAAGAGGTGGTTGCTGCTCTGACATGGGAGCAGTTTGCTGAAAAAGTGAAGAGCAAGTACTGTACTGATTACGATCTTGAGAGGATGGAGAATGAGTTCAATGCTCTCCGTAAGGGATACAAACCGGTGGAGGACCTTATCCATGCCTTTACTGATAAGGTAAGGTTTATACCACACCTTGTGACTGATGAGAGGGCGAAAATGCGGAAGTTTGTGAATATGCTACCGCTAGAGGATCGAGCTCATGTGAGAGCTGCAGTTTCTTTGGATCGGGCGTTTGAGATAGCCCGACAGATTGATTGTTATCGTCGCCAGTGCAAGGGTGATCAGACTGTGGAGGGCCAGAAGAGGAAGTTTCAACAGTATTCAAAGGCTGGTACTTCAAAAGGGAAATATGTTGCGGGTGGGAAAGTAGATTCGAGTAAGAAACCGAGGTTTGAAAATCCTTGGTGTTCTTTGTGCCGTACTTACCATTCTGGTGACTGCTCGAAGGCTACTACCAGATGTATGAGATGTGGTGAGAAGGGGCACGCAGCTACAGAGTGCTCGTTCAAAGAGAATGTTTGTTTTAAGTGTCAAAAGCCGGGGCACAGGATTACAGAGTGCCCGAAGAGACAGAGGGGTGATACTGGAGCTGGAGCTGGTGGGTCTTCTGCTCAACCTAAGAAAGATGGCGCTCCTCGCGCCAAGGGTCGGGCTTTTCAGATGACAACTGAAGAAGCCAAAGCTGCTGGAGACGTGATTACTGGTACTTTTCTTGTAAATTATGTTCCAGCTTGTGTGTTATTTGATTCTGGAGCTACCCATTCTTTTATATCTGTGGCTTTTCGAGATAAACTGCAATTGCCTGTATCTGTGTTACCTGAGCCGATTAAAGTTGAAATTGCTAGTGGTAAGATAGTTTCGGTTACGGATAGTGTTCCCTGTGTTAACCTTGACGTGGACGGGAATAGTTTCCCTATTTCTTTTCTTCTTATGCCAAGTGCGGGCTTTGATGCGGTCGTTGGCATGGATTGGCTCAATGGTCTGAACGCGGAGATTCTATGTTCAAAAAAGATGGTGAAGATTCCTTTACCCGATGGGTCTTGTGCTGTAGCTCGAGGGGAACGTCGAGAGTCTGATATTCCTCTTATTTCGGTGATGAAAGCTCAGAAATCGATTTCTAAAGGCTGCGAGTTTTATCTAGCTCATGTGATTGATGCAAAGCTAGAAAAGCAAGCGGTCAAGGGTATTCCGGTAGTGTCAGATTATCCGGAGGTGTTTCCAGACGAATTGCCTGTTTTGCCGCCGGTAAGAGATGTAGAGTATAAGATTGACCTTGTTCCAGGGGCTACACCTGTAGCTAAAGCTCCATACCGTCTTGCTCCTTCAGAGGTGCGAGAGATGATGACTCAGTTACAGGAGTTACTTGACAAGGGCTTCATTCGCCCAAGTTCATCCCCGTGGGGAGCTCCTGTGCTATTTGTGAAGAAGAAGGATGGAACTATGCGTATATGTATCGATTACCGGGAGCTGAATAAGCGAACGGTAAAGAATAAATACCCTCTTCCGCGTATTGATGATTTGTTCGATCAATTGCAGGGAGCAATTTGCTTCTCTAAGATTGATCTTCGTTCTGGTTACCACCAGGTGCGGGTTAGTGAAGATGATATTCCTAAAACTGCTTTCCGCACTCGATATGGCCACTATGAGGTTTTGGTTATGCCGTTCGGCTTAACCAACACGCCTGCTGTGTTTATGGATATGATGAATCGGATTTGTCGTCCTTTCTTGGATAAATCCGTAATTGTGTTTATTGATGATATTCTTGTGTATTCTCGAAGTGAAGCCGAGCACGAGTTGCATTTACGGCAAGTTCTTGAAACTCTCAAGCGAGAGAGGCTTTATGCAAAGTTTTCAAAATGTGAGTTCTGGCTTCGTGAAGTGCATTTCCTTGGTCATGTGATCTGCAGGGATGGTGTTAAAGTAGATCCTACGAAAGTCGATGCAGTGATGAACTGGGGAGTTCCCCGAACTCCTTCTGAAGTTCGTAGTTTTCTCGGCCTAGCTGGATATTATAGGCGGTTTATCCGTGATTTTTCTAAACTTGCAGGTCCCTTGCCTAGGCTTACTCGGAAAGATGTTGCTTTTGTGTGGTCGGAGACGCAAGAACAAGCGTTTCAATCTCTGAAACGGCTATTGTGTGAAGCTCCAATTCTTTCTTTGCCCGACGGGTGTGATGACTTCGTCGTTTATTGTGATGCTTCTTATTCGGGGCTTGGTTGCGTGTTAATGCAGCGTGATAAAGTGATAGCATATGCGTCTCGACAGTTAAAGCCACATGAAGGTAACTATCCGACCCATGATCTTGAGCTAGCTGCTGTTGTGTTTGCTCTGAAACTGTGGCGGCATTATCTGTACGGTACCAAGTGTGTGGTCTGTACGGATCACAAGAGTCTGCAATACGTGTTTACACAGAAAGAGCTCAATATGAGACAGCGGCGTTGGCTCGAATTGATCAAAGATTACGACTGTGAGATCCCTTATCATCCTGGTAAAGCCAATGTAGTGGCGGATGCTCTTAGTCGCAAAAGCTCGTCAGCTAAGGCGAAGTTCATGAAGCTTGTGGTGATTCCTGATATTCTTGCGAGATTGAAGGAAGCACAATCTGTGGCCTTGCGTGACGAGAATCTTGCAGTTGAAGTGATGCGAAAACAAAAAGATATGCTTACAGATGATAGCCGTGGGCTAAAGACTTTTCAGTCCCGTGTTTGGGTGCCTTTGTATGGTGGAAATCGTGAGTTGATTCTGCAAGAGGCTCATCAGTCTCGACTGTCTGTACATCCGGGCAGTACCAAAATGTACCATGATCTGAAAGCTTTGTACTAGTGGCCTACTTTAAAGCGAGACATTGTTTTCTATGTGGAAAAGTGTCAAATATGTGCGCAAGTGAAGACTGAGCATCAGAAATCATACGGTAATCTTCAGCAACTCGAAATTCCTGAGTGGAAGTGGGATAATATTACGATGGATTTCGTAACAAAGTTGCCAAAAACGCTCAGAGGGCACGATGCTGTGTGGGTTATACTTGACCGTTTGACCAAAAGTGCTCATTTTCTGGCTATCAGCGAGTCTACCTCGTTGGATAAATTAGCCAAGTTGTATATTGCTGAAGTGGTGTCGCGCCATGGAGTGTCGTGTTCTATTGTGTCAGATCGCGATCCGCGGTTTACTTTGAATTTTTGGCAGAGTTTACAGCGTGAGCTTGGCACTCGTGTTCACCTGAGCACGGCGTACCATCCTCAGACAGACGGCCAATCAGAAAGGACTATTCAAACCCTGGAGGACATGCTTCGCGCATGTGTACTTGAGTTCGGTGGAGCGTGGGATTCACATCTGCCGTTGATTGAGTTTGCTTACAACAACTCATACCATTCCAGTATTGGGATGCCTCCATTCGAGATGTTATACGGGAGACGTTGTCGCACTCCCACGTGTTGGCTAGAGCCTGGCGAGAAGCAGTTCGCCGGACCTGAGATAGTGCAAATTACAGCTGATAAAGTGAGAGTGGCACGTGAAAAGCTAAAAGCCGCTCGTGATCGACAGAAAGTGTACGCTGACCCGAGACGTCGGTCAGTTGAATTTAACGAGGGCGATCGGGTGTTCCTGAAAGTCTCTCCGTGGAAGGGTGTTATCCGTTTTGAACGTAAAGGCAAATTGAGTCCGCGTTTCATAGGACCGTTCAAGATCCTGCACAGAGTCAATGATCAAACCGTGTCTCTGGAGTTGCCTCCAGAACTTGAGGGTATTCACAATACCTTCAACGTGTGTTACTTGCGCAAGTGTAAAGTGGATGAGAGTCAAATTCTGCCACTGCAGGAGCTGAGAGTTGATGCTTCAAAGCGCCTCGTTGAGGAACCTGTTGAGATTCTCGGCTCAAATACTAAAAAGTTACGTAAGAAAGTGATCAAGCTCGTTCTTGTGAAGTGGAAATATAACCTAGGTTCGAATATGACCTGGGAAACTGAAGATGATATGCGAGCTCGATATCCCCACCTGTTCGTGAGTGATCAGATTCCGAGGACGGAATATTCTTAAGGGGGTAGATTTGTAACACCCTGGAAATGGGCCTGGCAGTGTAGGGTTGTACTTTGTGCTTTAGAGCTTGTATAGTGACTTTAAGTGAAATTAATTAAGTGTTTTGTGTGGCTAACGTGTCTTGTGTTAATTAATGTGATTATGTGAAAAGTGTCAGTTGTGTTTAAAAAGTGAAGTAGTGTTATACGGTTTCGCGTAATGATTCCGTAAATATCCTCGTTGGTTAAAACGGGATGGCGTGTGTCGGATTATGAGTTAAAAAGGGGAACAAAATACTTCGTGTTTATTTATTTGACCCCAAGGTCGGCTTCTTTGAGCTTTATCCCCTGGAGTCTAGCAAAACACACACCAACACACACTTGCATACGAAACACACACACACTTACGTGTCTTGGAGATTTTGTTGAATCAAGCAAGGATTAAGCTTTTACAAGTGATTCCAGTTTCAGATTCGAGTTCTTGTTGCTGTGTTGCTTCTGATTTGTAAGTGTTCTTGTCTAATAACTCTAGTTTGGTTGTTGAAAAGGAAACACCATTTTAATGGTGTTAATGTTGTTCATATGGTTGTTTTTGTGTCAAAAGGTGTTTCTAGACTTCCCTTGGTGTTAAGGAATGTATATAAACGATTGGATATGGTTTCAATCGGGTTTTTGTGTCAAGATCGTGAGTTGCAGAAGCTGTACGAAAACAGGGACGAAGACCTGCTGTACAGGCACTCCCTACGGGCGTAGGTAATGAACCCTACGGCCGTAGGAATCCTTTTTGTGTTTACTGCGGCCGTAGGCAGGGTTACTGCGGCCGTAGGGTGTGTTTTCGTATGAATTACCGTCTACGGACGATGAAACAAGGACTACGGGTGTAGGTATGTAACCTACGGTCGTAGTTCACCAATGAATAGTTACTACGGGTGTAGGAATGGGTTCCTACGGCCGTAGTACATGACTTATTGGAAAGAACCTCTGCGGGCGTAGTGACTGGATACTACGGCCGTAGGGAGGGTTTTTCATGTGTCCTACGGCCGTA
This sequence comes from Pulicaria dysenterica, assembly GCA_947179395.2. Classification (NCBI taxonomy): domain Eukaryota; kingdom Viridiplantae; phylum Streptophyta; class Magnoliopsida; order Asterales; family Asteraceae; genus Pulicaria; species Pulicaria dysenterica. The sequence goes on along the minus strand of OX359293.1, from coordinate 11,818,411 downwards.
GGATATATCCTCTGCGGCCGTAGAGGGTTGGCTTGTGTGGACAGCTTGTGTAACTTGTGTTCTAACCTGTGTGTGTTACGTGTAAGTGATAACCAAGCCTGAACCTTATGTGTTAGGTGATTCGGACGACTCAGTGTGTTCTTGGGATTCTCGGATTCATATCTGCCTATTGTGATATCGAGGTGAGTACCGGTTTCCCATAAGACTCAGTAAGTAGGACTATTGTGTGCCTGTGTTGTGTGCTACGTGATATAGTGATACAGTGTTATAAGTGATACCATGTGATATAAATTGTGATATGTGATATGCATACTGTGGACCCTATGGGTCAAACGTGTTTATGATCTCCTGTCCGGACAGACGCAGGGGTTGAGGTCAGTCGCCGATGCGGCTGGGTCCCTTGAGTGTTATTCAGGGATTAGCGGTTCCCACGAGTGATTTTCTGGGGTAAAGGTTCTGCAGGCCGCCGTTCCTCGACAAAAACAGGGGGGTCTTGGTTTGTAACTAAGGCCTAATTGAGTCCATGTGGCTCCGCAACGTGCTCGGGGGGTTGCTTTTCGTTTCCCCTCCAGCATGGATTGGTGTTGCTGATTTTCTCAGTTGGATTCGTTGAGCGGGATTTGCAACCCCGCAAGATATGATCCTGCTGACATGTTGGCACACCGCTACGTGATAACTTAGCATTGTGTGTTTTATTGTGACGTGATAGCATGCTTATTGGTGCTTATGTGATACTTGTACTCACTAGCTAGTGTAGCTAATGTTTCGTGATATTTCCCTTTTCGCAGGTTAGTGATCAGATGGCCTGGCGAGGCGGGTTGCTGTGGGTAGTGTTATTGTATATATCTTTTGGAACACTTGTAGTTTATTAACTCTGATACTATATAACGATGGTCGGTGCGTAGTGGTAACACTGGCTTAATTTTGGTACTTGGCTTGATTCGTTGTTTGTGATCGCCAAGTTGATAAGAAATACTTAATATGTAATCAGTGGTTTATTCCGCTGCGAACTTTTGGTGTAAATAAAGTTTTAATTTACTCTAATTTTAAGCTCGTGAAACCGGTGTTACATTACATATATGTTAGTACTGATTACATATATGTAACATACCTTATAGTGCTAGAAAAAAAACCCGGCAAAAACATATTTTTTTTGTTGAAAAAAATATAGCAATATGGATGTCATATTAAAGAGCATATTTGGTATAATTTTCATAATTTAATATCTTGGCGTTTGGTATATATTTTACGGTTTAGATCGGTTCTCGCAGTTCTCGCATTTTTTTTGTTCACGATGGAACTTCTCTCTATATATAGGGAAGTTCCATCGAGAACAAAAAAGAATGCGAGAACTGCGAGAACCAATCTAAACCGTCCATCTTAGCTTCTTTCTTTTTAATTAATTACCCCCTTTTTTTTAAAACTAAAATATCTACCAAACGCCAAGATATTAAATTATGAAAGTTATACCAAATTAACGACACAAATATGCTCTTTAATATGACATCCATATTGCTATATTTTTTTCAACAAAAAAAAATTCGTTTTTGCCGAGTTTTTTTCAAGCACTATAAGATATGTTACATATATGCATCAACACTAACATATATGTAATCAGTACTATATTTTTAGTTAACTAGGTTTAGAGAACAAACTTGATCAGAAGCCGGTGACTATATTTTTAGTTAGAAGATATTTGACTATTTGTATTTAATTCCTATATTTTAATTGTGAAATAGTTTTTCATCTGTAAGTAATACAATTTAGTAAAATAATATATTAATCAATTTTACGATAAGTAAAAAAGAGTTAGCTCAAGAACTATGCGAATAATATATCTTGAAAACTATACCAATATACATTATTAAGTATGAATTTTTATTTTTTATTTCCTGCCGCAACGTGCGGATTTATTCTTATCTCGTTTATATAATAACGCAAGAAATATATTTTCATTATTTTGCCATTGCGTTAAAAAATAATAACAACTGGAAACCTAAATTACCAAACTGTCCATTGTGTTAAGAAAGCAGCATGAATTACACGGGGAAAAAGTTGGGGTTATTATAGTATTTTAACAAATATTAAACAAATTTCTGTTACCTTCTTTCTCGCATAAACTCACCGTTCCCTACTTAAACTTGTTAATTTCCCGCCCTCCCGTCTTCACGCCTGCACAAAACCAAGAGTCTTTTCATAATCTACACAGTTAACCTAGCTAGGGTTTTACTCGTTGATCGATTATATCCCAAGATCCGCCATGAAAATCGATGGTAAAGCCAATTCTCTTCTTCTAATCGGATCTTGTCTTCTAATGTCTTTGATTGCTTCAGCTGATTCATCGCTCGAGTATGACTATTATCGAGATTCTTGCCCTGAAGCGCATCAAATTATCAGATCAACTTTACGCCGGATCTATGATCGAAATTCTAGTGTTGCTCCAGCAATTCTTCGCTTGCTTTTCCACGATTGTTTTGTACAGGTTAGTTATCTTGGCGTTTTTAATTTCGTATGATTATTTACCTTTATCAATCATTAATCTACTTCTTGTTATCGATTCTTGAGATCGTCTTAGTTTTGTGTCTACGTTATTTACAGTTCATTGTCAATTGGATTCTAATCACGTAACTGCAAATTGATTGAGCGATTAGTCCTTCATGTTCTTGTTCTTGTTCTTGCTCTAGTTCTTGTTCTAGTTCTAGTTCTTGTTATTGTGGGTTAATTCCAGAGATCTTGTTCTTGAAGTCAGTATTATCTAATTACAATGTCCTCTATTCTTATTATACACACTTTTGGGTAGAAATGTTACTTAATTGGAAGTGCTTTATATTTTTGTGAAACAGAGTAAGTGTGCTATGTGTTTTCATAATTGTTATTTGCGTAGAAATGCATTGACATACATATCTATATGCACCACAAACACAGAAACACATACATGATACACCCAAATGAGTATCACACATACAAACATACATACAAGTATTATTGTTAGATTTGATATTGATTTAAAGAAACATGATGCAGGGATGTGATGCCTCAGTGCTTTTGGACCACACTGACTTTATGGGAAGTGAGAAAGACACTCCACCGAATCTGTCTTTGAAGGGCTTTGATCATATTGACCTCATCAAGTCCAAACTCGAAAGTGTATGCCCTGCTGTGGTTTCTTGTTCTGATCTTCTTGTGGTTGCTGCTCGTGAGAGTGTGGTTTTGGTAACTAGCCCTTTCTCTCTCAGTTCTTTCCCTTTCCGCCTTAACTTCAAATTAAGTAAGAGTATAAAAACATTGAGTAATATCTTGATTACTGATATTTGATTTATTCATAGGCTGGTGGACCATTTTATCCGGTACACACCGGTAGGAAAGATAGTGATCGATCTTATCCGCAGATCTCATATGAACTTCCTAGCCCCTTAGATGACCTTCCTACGAACATTGCTAGATTCGCAACAAGGGGTTTTAATGAAAAAGAAACAGTCACTCTCTTAGGTATGAACCAGTCATCTATACATGCTATCGCAGTCGTACTTGTTGTTTCCTTTAGTAGTTGGCAATGTTTTCAATATTCTCTAATCTGGTTCTTTTTGTTTTTTTATCCTATTTGAATATATTACTCTACTATAAAAACTTAAACTATGATTTCTTGATATCGTTATTCACTCTTTTGTGAATGAAATTTAGTATTACTACTCTCCAAACATCTTGAATGGGTGTACCACTTTGAGTAACTTAGAACAAACCTCCTAAAATGCATCTCCAGTAAAGAAGAAAATTTTGTTTAAGGTAAATATTACCAAACACCTGCAAATAGCAAACTGTATTTTGGCGCATCATATACGGTACATTATGTTTTTTTTTTCTTATTTAGCCTGTTTAAAACCCATCCTCTACTTATTTTTTGCGTATTTTATCCTTTTCCGTTTGCATCATTGTTCCATAAAGCTAAACAATGCACCATGTATCGTCGTTGTAGGTGCTCACAGTACTGGAATGATTCACTGCAAATTCTTTGAAAAAAGGCTTTACAATTTTGGTGGGACTGATCAGCCCGACCCATCTATGGATGCCGAATTTGCAGAACTCCTACGGGCAGTATGCAACAACAACACTTCACATTCACACACTGAATCACCCTCAGCCTCACCATCACTATCACCATCACCATTAACAACTTCATTAAAGGGTCATCAAGAGCAAGCCATGAAGATGGACTATGAAGGAGCAGGATCAGGGTTTGGGACTCTATATTACCGCAGCCTTCTTCAGGGGAGGGGTATCCTGTTTGTGGACCAGCAGCTAACAGCTAGTGAAGAAACAGCAGTTTGGGTTAGACAGTATGCTTCAGATGTTTCTATATTTCGTAGAGACTTTGCCCAGGTGATGATGAAACTTTCGAGTACCCAAGTGTTAACCGGACACAATGGTGAAGTGCGAAGAAACTGCAGAGAAGTGAGTTCATCTTTGTGGCAGGCTGATCCTTGATCATGTTATTATTTTTTACTACTTTCAACTTGCTTACAACATTGTTTGTTACTTGAATATGTTTGTTACATAGTTACATGACAAAACACCATGACATAGAACTTCTGAATAAGTGTTATTTTCTATCATGACAAGCTTCAAAACATGTTTGATTTTTATGAAATTGTTGTCTGAATATACCAGTTACATTGTAAAGGTTGGGTTGTCATCATAATAAGACATCTGCAAATTCTCAATTTCAACAACTAGTTCTATTTTAGTTTTTTTCCATGTTGTATACTTGTAGATATTTGTTACAACTGCTCTTTGTATAAAGACACGCAGAAACATATAATTATCACTTAGTTATAAAATCGATTCAACATAAAATAATCAGTTCAACAAAAGAAATCGGAAAAAATCAGGTATCCGGGTATACCCGAATCATGATTATCAACCTAACAGCTAACCGAAGTACCGAACCATATCTTTTTCAGGTTAATCAATTAACCAATGAACTATAACAGAACTCAAAGATCGAACGGCAACCAAGATAAAATCAAATCAAACTCTCTAATATATTCCCAACATCATTATCGAAACAATTACAGCAGTCAATACCTTGACTGCATAACAAAATCAGTAACTACCCTCTACTATATTAAGACATGAACAAAAGAACTATTGAACATATAGTTTCTGCATGAATTAGATGAATAGAATCACACTACTATGAACGCCTAGGTGACTCGGCCAGGATGAAGCTAGGAAAGTTGTCATAATCCCTTATGTTATATGGCATCTTAGGAGAATTCGGGCTTGTACAAATTGGAGAATTTTGGCCCAAACAAGGTCGATCTTCTATTACTGGCACCGGTATCTCCTCCATCTCAAAGATCATGATAGGATATTCTCCCTGGATTTACACAAAGTTTCTCAATCCAAATAATAAAAATTAAACAAATATAGGAGCTTGAATATCATAAATTAAAGAAAGATGAAGCTCACCTTTGACTGTCTTGGTAGAGGGTTACCTTCATCTAACCCAATGGTCTTCAAGAACTGATCCAGATCCATTGTTTTCTTCTGCGATTGGATACATTCCTCATGATTATGAAGAAAGCCTTCTTCTGCAATAGAGTAAGAAAATCTTTCGTCTTCAGCAACAGTTATAGATTGTTTTCCCTGACTCCTTTTCTTTAAACCTTGCTGCTGCTGCTGCTGCTGAGCAGATGGCTTCACTGCATTTGTAAGGTCACTGAGTGCTTTTCTGCCATTAACACGAATCTGAGACTTCTTGGTCACTCCAAGATCTTCCCCAATTGGGATTGCATTCATTGTATTGTGCTTTCTTGATGGCTGCAGTGCAGATGGTTTCCCAGAGTTTGATATATCATTAAGTGCTTTCCTTCCTCCAAGACCCCCTTTGTTCTTTTGAACAACAGACCCATTGGTCTTCTTAACCCCTAAGATGAACAATAATCCATTTGAAAACTATTAATACAACCCAAAAACAATCTACTCTTTCATCAACTACTAGAAATCAACAAAACAATCGAAGCTAACATACCATCAAAGTGAAAGCTAAAATTTTGGTCTTGATTCAGACGACTAGAATGCAATGCCATAATTTGGCAATTCACTTGATTCCCTGCAGTATGCACAAAAATCGTTTGAAAACCCTAACGAACCTAGGGAAAGAAATCTACACGTCTTAATTTCCGAATTCGGTTTCATCGAAAACAAACGAGAAATCGAGTTCTGTAACAAATGAAGAAATAAAATTAGGGTTTCATGGAGAAGAATACTCACAAACAACTGTGTCGATCGACTGATGGCGAGTGAAGATTTTGTGCGTTCAAACGGAGACGATTTTTGGTTAAAAGTTAAAACCCGCTCAGGCTTCATATTTAACGGGTGAGAGGACTCCGTCGCAACGGTCATATTGCTTTTCCTTTTACGGTTTTGTCCCTCCAATTATGATTATTTACATATCTATCAATTTGCAAACAAACTTAGCATTTTCTCATGATATTTTGAACAAATATAGCTTCTCAAATTCTCATGAGATTTTGAATTTATCTCATTTTATAAGGTAGATGGTAGACACGTGTAGGATTACTGAGTACATGTATCGAGTTGTTTTTTAGTTTTTAAACACTTGGTGTCAATTTGTGAAAGGCTGATGAGACACCTCGATCTTGTATTCTTTCTTTTCTTTCTGTAATGAAGTTATAATAATAAAGTAAATTGACAACAAGGCTCGTGACCATGGAGATGGTACCTAAGAATACATGGGACATAGGTAAGATTAATTCAGGAGGAGGACGCGAGTTTTGAACAAGGGTTTGATCGATGGCCAGTGGTGTCTAGCTGGCGGTAATGATGGTGTGGGCGGTGGAAGCGAAAGATGAACAACACGGTATGCAGTATCTAGAGGATTCAGGGTGGTCGGTGTTTTGGCAGTCCTGTGGTGTTTTATTAGTCGGACGGTGATTCAAGAGTTCAACAATGAAGTTAAACCAACGATTTTGGAAGAGCGTCATGTTGCTACCACCACCACGTATTAAACCCACAATCAAACTATTGTAGTGAATACACTTTGGGAATACATCATGCATTCATGCCCTTTCGATCATCTCTCTTTGTTATTTTCTTGGGGCTATAGTTATTTGTTTTTTTTTTCATTTTAGATAGTTGAGTAGCAGGAGGTAATTGTATAAAAAGGGCTCATAGTTTAACGATACGAGGTGTTATGGAAAGATGTCCATTTTAAGAGTTTGAGAGTTCAAGTTTCTGGATAACAATAGAGTAGATTTAATTAAAAGTAGGTTTAGTGTGTTTATTCTTAAAACAAAGGAGGTGACTGTATAGATTTTAGTTGGGAGCAACATCATGTTTCATGTATTTTTTTAGAAGACTAATCTACTTGGGTGTCACTGTAAACGGGTAACAATTGTTAGGTTACAAAAATTTTCCTTTGTGCAAAAACCTAGAAAATAGTACTAAAGTCTTCCCTTTGTTAATATGGGATGTAGCATTAAAGCATGCATTGTATGAAAGCTTCATTTGACAAATGAGAGAAGGGTGTATTACATTAGTTACAAGAGACCATTAACTTATATGATTATTTCTTTTAAGCCTAAAGTTAAGTATTCTTCTTTCTTATTTAGTTACATGAGTAGTTTTCAATCATCTAAAATATTCTCGGCTAATTTATTCAACTATTATAGTCAAAGAAAATAATATTCATCTAAAAACACACACACATATATATAATTTCCTACACATAATACTTGAAATCAGACCCGTTCAACACGAAACCCGAACATCAACCGAATACCACACCAATTACCAGTTAGCAGAATTTGCTTTAAACAAAGAATAACCATTCAAAATCTAACCAAAATGCAACCTTAATTGCTACACAAGTATATATGTCTTATTGTCATGACAACAATTATATAAAAATCAAACATGTTTTGAAGCTTGTTATGATAGAAAATAACACTTATTCAGAAGTTTTATGTCATGGTGTTTTGTCATGTAACTATGTAACAAACATATTCAAGTAACAAACATTGTTTTAAGCAAGTTGAAAGTAGTAAAAAATAATAACATGATCAAGGATCAGCCTGCCACAAAGATGAGCTCACTTCTCTTCGGTTTCTTCGCACCTCACCATTGTGTCCGGTTAGCACTTGGCTACTCGAAAGCTTCATCATCACCTGGGAAAAATCTCTACGAAATATAGAAACATCTGAAGCATACTCTCTAACCCAATTTGCTGTTTCTTCACTAGCTGTTAGCTGCTGAACCACAAACAGGATACCCTTCCCCTCAAGAAGGCTGCTGTAATGTCCCAAACAAACCCTGATCCTGCTCCTTCATAGTCCATCTTCATGGCTTGCTCTTGATGACTCTTTGATGAAGTTGTTAATGATGATGCATGGTGAAGGTGATGGTGAGGGTGAGAGTGATTCAGTGTTTGAGTGAAGTGTTGTTGTTGCATATTGACCATAAGAGTTCTGCAAATTCAGCATCCGTAGATGGGTCAGGCTGATCAGTCCCACCAAAATTGTAAAGCCTTTTTTCAAAGAATTTGCAGTGAATCATTCCAGTACTGTGAGCACCTTCAATGATGATACATGGTGCATTGTTTAGCATTATGAAACAATGATGCAAACGGGAAAGGATACAATACACAAAAAATAAGTAAAGGATGGTTTGTAAAAAGGCTGAATATGAAAAAGAAACCAAAACATAATGTACTTTCTATATGATGTGCTAAAACATAGTTTGCTATTTGCATAGCTTAAACATAATCTTCTTTACTGGAGATGCATTTAAGGAGGTATGTTGTTAAGTTTCTCAAAGTGGTAGTCCCATCCAAGATGTTTGCAGAGTAGTAATAAAATGGTCCACCACACTCTCACGAGCAGCAACCACAAGAAGATCGATCAGAACAAGAAACCACACCAGGGCATACACTTTCGAGGTCAATATGATCAAACCCCTTCAAAGACAGATTCGGTCATGTTTCTTTAAGTCGATATCAAATCTAACAATAATATATGTATGGATGTCTGATAGTGTGAAACTCATTTGGGTGTATCGTGTATGTGTTTCTGTGTTTGTGGTGCATATATATAGAATGTTTTTAATGCATTTCTATGCAAATAACAATTATGAAAACACATAGCACACTTGGTCTGTCTCACAAAAATATAAAGCACTTCCAATTAAGTAACATTTCCACCCAGAAGTGTGTATAATAAGAATAGAGTACCATATAAATGTTCATTAAAATCATTAAAAAAACATCGTACGTTAATTCAGAGGCGGACCTATGTTATGTGGGGAGGGGTCACGGGACACCGGTCTTTTTACGATTCGTAGTGTTAAATTTCGATTTTTTGAGACGGTGCTAACGGTAAATTTTCGGGGTGCTACCGGTGGCGCCACCAAAATCAAAGAAAAAATGAAACTTTTTGAAAAAAATGATAAGAAATAGTTTAATCTTTCAATTTATACCTTTAAAATACTTTAGTTTACCTTTAAAATAGCATTTTAGTTAACATCAATTCATATAAATTGTGTTTTGTTTTAAATTTTGGTCCTGAAATACCATAACAACAGCCGAAACCTCGTTAATCCGACCTGATTAACCGGAAACCCGAGAAAAAAAACCCGAACCACACCCTCAATTTTATTTAATTTTATTTTCGCATTATATGGTGCTACCGGTCAAAAAAATTCCTGGGTCCGCCCCTGCGTTAATTGATGTATGACAATTGACGGACATACATTTTTTAAGAATAGTAAAACCAGGTTGTTTCGTACAATTATTCAAAAGAATAACTCCTTGTTCATCCGAAACCGCAACCTAAAAGAGTTAGGAGGATAAGGCAGTGTATATCATAAACATAGTCTTGTACCAAACATTCACAGACACCAGCTCGAACTCTATATATGTACAATCGGTGGCGTTTGTCTCTTTGGTGTGAACTTTCAGTCTTTTTTTTTCAATATTTAAACACTTAATTACTCTCACAAATTGCATGTCATCTTTGCCGGAAGAAGATGAAAACCGCCTACATCAATTTTAATATGTTTATAAGTTTTCTTGTTTGTTAATTGTTAGAATGTATATGTAATTGTTTGATATATGGAAATATGGTATATACCATATAGGATGAAAAAAATGTATATAGGATGAAATAAAAACGTTTAGATTAAGAAATACGAGAAAAAAATATGAGAGTGACACGTGTCTCGTATTCCTACTAATTTTTCTACCCTCTCTTGATTGTCTCCACTTTTCTATGATTTACCTTATTTCTTTTTTACACGATTCTCTCTCATTTTTTACTTGGCACGTGCTATTCTCTCGTTCTTTCTTATACTTTTTACCATAAGTTTTTTAACATGATTTTAACCCATATATACCATTGGGAAAAAAAAAAGCTTAAAACTTGGATCATGGCCATGATGGGCCACGAGCATCAGGCCATACGTTATACCCTACCTGCAAATTTCACTTACCCAATGTCACATCAGCGTCACATCATTTCCCTTCTCCTTACCCAATTTACAAGTTTTACCTCTCCTTAAAACTCTCCCCATTTTTTTATTTTATATTAAATAATTAAATGTGTGTGTGAGTGTGATTGGTTGAGAGAGGGTGGGGGTGGGTAGTGGAGGAATACTCGAGCGAGTCTAAGGAGGTACCCGCTGCCCTTACTCGCCATACACGTTTTGGCGTACCTGCTGTTACCCGAGGATACTTGATGGGATCGAGTAACCCATAACGTGCAGCCTTATAGTATAGGCGGAGTAGGCATTATGGATGACAATGCCTGGAGAATCATGGAGAGGCTCGAGATCTCCTACTCAATCCACGCTTGTGAGATTACCATGATAATAGTCCTTTAAGCCAGTCAACCGTAAACTCGGGACATGATGTGATAAACCAAAAAAAAGCAATTATTATGTGTTGAAAAAATCGTTGTCCTATCACAACTCATACAATGACAATAACAAAACGGTCAATTTCTTTGAATTTTGAACCAACTCTTTTGGCTTCAAGTTCATTATGAAGGCTAGTCTAGTTATCAAGTTAAGCCCAAGCTTAGCCTATAATAGTTGAGGGCCGACGTCAATCTCGGATAAACTTCTTTACAGCCCTGAAAAAGTGTTGTGTAATCAAAAGTTACTTAAATTTTTGTATTTAAAGGCGAATAATTCACAAGACTCTGCATATATTGTGAAACTTGAATTTATGTACACCTAATAGGGGTGTCCAAGGGGTGAGGTGGGTAGTGGATTTTTTGTAAGTCGCCACAACAGGACGGGTACTTAGTTTTAGGAACTGAAACAAAACCGCAAATAGCGGGTACTCGAAGGGAGGCAGGTACCCACGGTTCGAGTCATGTCTACCCAAAGATTGTGCTACTTTTCATTTTTGTAGTTTTCAACAAGTTCATATTCATAATAAAACAATAAACAATGGTAGAGACAAGTCGACAATAATGAAAAATTACTAGCAGAAATCGAACAAATCTTCAATTAAAGCCTCGTAGAAACAAAAAACTGGGATTAAAGTTGGCACTATAAATCGATTTCAATGTCTCCATGTTGAACTCTCGATTGTTGAAAACTTGCAAACTCTCATGTCGAAGCTCAAAAATAAGAATTGGGGGAGATGGTGGGGGCTACTAGAGATAAGCTAGGTAGTTACGACATGTTGAAAAAAAACAAAGTAACCCGTTTTGACCCGAGCCCGTTCTGACCCGAACCCGTTTTGACCCGTTACCCAATCCGACCCAACCCGCCCGTTTTGCCAGCACTACACTTTTTCGATTTTTTTAACACCCCTAACACCTAAAAGTGAAAGCAAAGGCTTCAAGAACTTGAATTCATAATGCTCTACATGAATGTTCATATATATACATTTGTATGATAAGAGCAAGACCCACCCTGAAACTGAGTTATATTTTTCTACTCCATAAAAGTGAAGGTCAGCAAAAGGGGTATTAACTTAGGAATGCTGTTGCCACTCTTGGATTGCATAGGAAAGTGCATGATTGGGGAGTAAGTCACAGTGTTGAAGCTTAAGATTGGTCATAGGTGATGTCTTGTGACCACTGTTCAACCAGCCCTTTATCGCATCTGCTTCATATGTGAAACCATCTGCTGCTATGTAAGGATCTTCCATCACTTCCTAAAAAAAAGGGTAAACAAGTAGCTTTCATACCATAATAAAAAAAGTTAACAAAAACTTATTCTACTCGATATCACATATATTATCAAACAGAGTTGTGTTCAATAAAGTCCATATAAAAAACATAGTCCTGAAATTTTGATATTCACTCACATGTGATTCAGTATACAATCACATGTGATTGTAAAATCATCACATGTTAATCACGAAATTACCACTCCGCCCAAATTTCTAAAATTCAATCTGGACCATTGATAGGGCTGATCCAAATGCTAAAATTAGTCCCTTAGGACTACGTATTAAGTATGGACTATATTGAACATTTCTCATCAAACCGGTATCTTTTTCAACATTTGTAACTAAGTCATGCGTGACGGGAAGTAATGAGACGAGTACCTGATAAATGGGGCAAACGAAATAAGAGGGGATTCGGCGACGGTTCTCTGACTCAACAACAGGTGATGTTGTATACAGATTTCTGACTCTCTCCAATTTTGTCAATATATCATCCACAAGATCGGGTCGGTCCATAGGGTTCTTTTCACAACATCTCATACCCAAAAAAGCTAATTCCTTTGCATCCTCAACTGGCCAATCCCCGCCTGAGGAATCCAAAATTGCACTAAAATTCCCATTTTCTAATGCACATTTTGTATCATTTATAACACTTGAGGCCGGCCTCCCTGTTATTATTCTAAGCAACACAACTCCAAATGAGTAGACATCTGAAGAAGCAGAAAAGTTTCCAGATTCGAAAACTTCAGGATCCATGTAAGCAGAAGTCTCGGGTTCAGTATCATTGTATAAAGAAGTGGAAGCTTTTGAGAAAATCAAACGGTTGATACCCAAATCACTTAACTTGCAAACGTGGTTTGAATCAAGGAGAATGTTGGTAAGCTTCAAGTTTCCATGGATGATTTGAGGTTTACTCGCATGGAGGAAGATTAGTGCAGAGCATATCTCTGAAGCGATTCTTAATCGTGTATGCCATTGAAGAGGTGGAGCTGTGCCATGAGAAGCAATTTGTTCTTCGAGACTACCGTTTTCAAGATGCTCATAAATCAAAGATCTTGTTTCTGGGCAAACCCCGATAAGTGACACCAGGTTTGGATGCCTTATTCTACTTAAAACCTCTGCCTGCATCAAATTCCACAATGAAAATCCAACTCAAGAAACATAAAAGATTACCTTCCTAAGATAAAAGATTATCTATAATTATAATATAATAACTACTATAATTAAAAGATTACCTCATATTCGAATTCTGCATCACCTTGAGAACCAAGGGAAGGTAGCATCTTTATAGCTACTCTTACATGGCGAAGAATTCCTTTATAAACACTACCACATCTTCCTTCCCCAATCTTCAATGATTGATTGAAATCTTGAGTAGCCTCCATGATTTCCATGAAAGAAGGTTTATAAAATTCCGCCTGTGAAAACTTTGTGTTCTCCACATTTACATATTCTGCATATCTGTTTATTTGCCTCCTTGCATTACCAAGCTCATCTTGTAGCTTGTCTCGTTGTTCTTTGAATGTAATCAAGAGATTCACAGCTTGAACGATCTTCTCATCTAACTCTTTCTCTGCACCACTCGCCTTTGAAATCCGGTCAACAAGTCCCGATTTCTGGTGTTTGACCATTTCAACCTCTTTGATGAATTGGTCTCGTTGATTCTTCATCGTTTTAACTTCTTGATTTTTTGTTGCCAGAGTAATCTCGGTTTCTTTAATTTGTTTTATTTCCTCCATTAACTGATTTTCTAAAGCTTCAGCCTGTGACAAGTTGGCAAAAGGTGGAAAACAATAAAAAAATTTATCTTTACATTATAACAGTATCCGAATCATGGAAAGGTAAGCCAAGACCAATATGTCGTGCCAAATCAAATTAAGAATAAGATATAATAAACTATAGCTTTTCTACCATGTAAAAGCATAGATGTATCCTGGTCAAGTAAATTGAGTTTAACAATATTAAAACAATAGAGTAAATTACAAAATTGCCCCTGTAGCAAAAAAACAAATGCACCTCGTGTAAGGCCTCCTTGGCGTCTTCTTCGGCTCTCCACCGTTTTATTGACTCTTCAAATGCTATCTGCTTTGCATGTTCAGCATCCTTGGTGGCACATACGAGTCTGTCATGCAAGTCAAAAGATGAGAGACCATGGTGTCCTTCCTGGAAAAAACAGCCAATACCCATAAATAAAACAACATACACACACGCGTTACTAAAATAACAAAATAAACAAATTTTGTGATATACCAAAAACATAGAAGAGAGCGACTGAACCAGTTCGTCTTGAGATTCATGAGGTGAGGGTAAAGTTGATCCATTTCGTCTAGCATCATCAATCACCAAACGAGTTTATAAAAACATAAAGTATATGTTCAATATAGTCCAAACTTAATTCATAGTCCTAAGGGACTAATTTTAGCCTTTGGATCAGCCCCATCAATGGTCCAGATTGAATTTTAAAATTTTGGGCGGAGTGGCATTTTTGTAATTAACATGTGATTGTATACTGAATCACCTGTGATTGGATATTAAAATTTCAGGACTATGTTTTTTAAATGGACTTAATTGAACATAACTCGGTTAACTTATTCAGATAGTGTTTGCAAGCAAACCAGATTTGACACGAAATACCTTGTATGGATGAGATGGCCTTTGCAAGCAAACCAAATTTGACACGAGTTTGGCGCTTCTTGGCAAACATATATCGCTTTACTAGACTTGGGCTCTGGCATGTCCCTGATAGCTTAATAAGTTGTATTCATTAATCAAAATAAGAAGAAACAAAACACAAACTGATTTTCTTATATGTTAACATATTGGAATATTAGGTATCTTGGAATGAAGTTATTGTGCATTTCATACTTTGAATAAAGCCTCTCAGATGCTGCTCCCATGACAAGCCATCGAATGCCATGTTGAGTTATGGTTTGTACAATGCCTGTTTCAACATTATCGGCTTCTATCCATACCTTACCTGCTTGCACCTACAGATGCACGATATTCCTTATCAAGTTTTTCAATCTTGTAATGTTTAAAGCTATAAGATACCTTCAAAGTTAATCAAATAAGCTAAAAAAAGTTTATATATAATGAGGTGAAAGGGAAACAAACAATACCCCTGCTTGAGAAAGAATGAGACTGTACTGACTGAGAATTTTGTGCATGGCAAACCTGTCCACTGGAAACATATAAAAAATATAAACATCATGAAGACCGGAAACAGTTATACACTCACATAGGGTGTGTTTGGCAAAACAGGCTGGAGGTGGGGCTGGGGCTAATTAATTGATAATCCTAAGCCCAAACCATAAGCTACTTTAAAGACTTTTATTTTGGAGGCTTATGAATCCCCACAAGATTTTTACACCCGAACAAGGCTAGAGGGTTGCCAATTATGAAAAGTAGAATCCCAAGCCCCTATAATCCCCCATAAGCCCGTTGCTCAATACACCCATAAGCACACTATCCAAGTGGAATAGTTAAGGTCTTCTTCACTTGGGTCTTTAATTCTTTCTAACACCGTATTGATTAACAAGTCTGCAGATTACTCTCCACTTATGGTAAATTAGAATCTTGGTAACTTTCATCATAAATATGTAATGTGTTCACAGTTTCATTTCTACAAACAGTCTTGCAGAACATCTTAAGCTCACGGAATCAGATTATCCACTGTATATTATGCAGAATCCAAAAGAATATGTAATTAAATTAAATCAAGAATCTGATTACATTCTAATAGCAGTGATCAGTTTAATCGGACATCCAAACACTTAACTCTGAAATTCATATCATGAAGCAGTAGAAGTAAAGTGAATTGACAGACTTACCAGGAGTGACTAACTGAGCAGGTTGATGAATATGAAGGAGACATATCTTCATTCCAGCAAAGCTCTGTAAAGCCCACAATATCAGCGATTTACTCTCCTTAACATTCTTACCCACCGCCACGAATATGGTGTTATCGACATCGTTAAACTCATCAATCATATCATCGATCACTTCCACCTCACTCCCCATCGATCTTAGGATTTAGTCCTGTTTCCGGTACACATTCAGGAACCCTAAAAAGTTGCTAATTGTATTACCTGATTCAATCGAACAGGGTGGGAAGAAGAGGTTATACGATTAGGGTATTGCAGGACAAGTGTGGTATATGGATTGAAAAACAAGAATTGCTTTATAGAGGGAATGAGAAGTGTGAACAGATCAGAAGGAACAGACAAGAACACATAATGGGTGGGAAATTAGGGGTTAATTATCATTCTTCAAACACTTAATTTGGTAATCTTATTCTTACAACAAAGACTCGTTCATGGTGCTGTAGAGTCAATAGTGTTGTTGGTCGGGTTAGACGACGACTTGATATCCGATACGACCGAAAGAGTGTCACAAGTTTTCTAACCGAACAATACCTTTTTGTGTTTTTTAGATAACTTAATCTATTTTAACGTTTTTAAATTTATAAATAACTAAAATAAAAAATATACTTGTCATTTTATTATTTACATATTAAATACTAGACTAGTACACGTTTGATACACGAGATTGTTTAAAAGATAATAAATATTAAACATTAATAAAAAACATATTAAATAATAACAAAACGCAAATTAAATTAGAATTAAAAAATGACGACGTACGACATCAACACTCTAACCAGCGTTGGAAACATCGAAACGAGTGGAATGACAGACTTGGCGGCAGAAACATGATAGCATGATACGAAGAGACGTAATTGATTTCTTATATAAATCATCCATCTTTATTTTTACAATCAAGGATAATAAAGTTAAACGTTATTGGTTATAATTAAAAAGAAATTGATATGATTATAAAGTATTTTAAAATGATAAAACTAAGAATTTGGTTAAATATGATATTTTGAAATATTATAAAGGGTAAATATGATATTTGTAAATTAAAGTGAGCAAAAACGATTTTATATTATTTAATAAGGGCATAAATGAAATTATCTCTATTAGATTTAACTCTAAAAAGTCAAAAATGATTTTTTGATTTTAAGTGAATAATTGGTCAAGATTAAATATTTATTTATATAAATGTCTCATATCGTCTAATAAATTTTATCAAATTAGTCTTTTATATATATTAGAAGATTTATGAGTGTAAAATATCTATGATAGGTGCTTTTAGCTATACATAATTTTTTCTATTTGTATTTATATTTATATTTATTTATAAGATTATATTATTCAGTAATAGAGTGTCGATCGTGTCGTGTTATCATGGATTGGTGAGTCTGCGGGTCTGTCCCGTTTTCCTTTTCTTGTTCATATCCCGGTCGAGAACGTTCACAAGATCTTTGGACGAGTTTCAATTCGCATTTCAAGTTTCAGTTCGTGGGTCGAGGGTTCAGTTTTCAGATCAAGCTTCAGATCTGATATCGAGTTTCTAGTTTCAAATCGTATACAAGTTCAGATCGTGGCTTCAGTTATCTTTGGTGGAGTTTCAGTTCGCATTTCAAGTTCTAGATCGTGTTTCAGATCTGATTTCAGATCAAGTTTCAGAGTTTCGAAGGTTCAAGTTTCTGAATTTCGAAGGTTCAGAGTTTCGAAGGCTCATGTGGCTTCAGTTATCTTTGGTCGTGGTTCGGAGGTTCGTGTTTCAGATCTGTTAGATCGTGTTTCGAAGGTTCAGAGTTTCGTGGTTCGGAGGTTCGTGTTTCGAAGGTTCAGAGTTTCGTGCTTCAGATCTGTTAGATCGTGGCTTCAGCTATCTTTGGTCGAGTTTCGGAGGTTCGGTTTGTGGATCCAGATGTCGTTCATGGTTCGATTGTTCGTGGGTCCAAGGTTTTGAGTTCGAGGTTGGTAAGAGTTTAAGGTTCGTTTTAGGTTGTGTTCGTGATTTTCCGATGTTTGTTTGTTGTTAAAGATGTTGTGTATCTTTTTTGTCGGTTGTGCTATCTAGCATCTTGCTAGTTTAATTTTAATAACGTTATCTTGTCTTTCAAAAAAAATATTATTATATATAACATGGAATGACTTAGTCTTTGTCACAACCTCTCTCTAACACACTAGATAAGTTTATGCATCCGTTACTTTTGACTTTTAATATTGAGAAGAAAAGCATTTATGTCACTTTAACAATAATTTATTTATGACAACTTTCTCGTTATGATACTTCAATTACTCAAAAAGCTAACTTCATGGAAATTACTATCTAACTTTAGTCGATTGTTTCCTTCGATGTGGCCAACGACTTTGCTTTCACTTGCTACTTTTTTATTTTATATTATTAGTTACTAGCTTAACACCGTATATAAACACGGGGAATGATTAAAGTCGGTTTTAAAATTTTTAAGTTTTTAAGAGTACTAACATGTATATAAAATACAATTGCAAAACATACATTGTAATATAAAACTTATTATGAACATAATTGTTTCTCTAGAATTTCTTAATCGTGATTTCTTCTTAGGAGTTGAATATTGTTCCAATAAAGGTCTCTTTGAAGATGATAAAAAGTTTCGTAAAAAAAAAAAGATGGTAAAGAGGATTGTTAATTTTCCGTAATTGATAATTATCAAAATGAAGAAGAATCATATCAACATGTGTGATGTCGAAATGCAGTAATGTTTATAGATTTAATATATAAATGCCTACAATAGTTATGATTTTCCCGTTGATAAACATCTATATTTGAAAAGTATTTAAAAAATAAAATAATGAGCTGCTAATATTTCAATTCATGTTGTGGTGAATTTAAATATTTTTAATTGTTTTTAAAATAAACATGTTTTTAACTAAAAGATAATTAAGGGATAATTATCAGGGAGTTATTAAGAAAATTAGTAAAATATAAGCTTTTAGTTGATAAAAGTTTGCTATAATTAAGAATGATGATGTCATAATCCTTTTCTTTTAATAAGGATGATGATGTCATCATCTTTTTCTTTTAATAATATTATAAGATGCCTACAATAGTTACGATATTCCCGTTAATAAACATCTATATTTAAAAAGTATTTAAAAAATGAAATAATAAGCTGCTAATATTTCAATTCATGTTGTGGTGAATTTAAACATTTTTAATTTTTTTAAAAATAGATATGTTTTTAACTAATAGATAATGACATTAGAAAGTTTCTAACTTAATATTACTATTTACACATATCTTATAGGATAATTAACATATATTGTTTTTATATATTATATGTTTATCAAAACTAATCACCTATAAATATGGAAAGTTTAAAAATTTAAAAAACTTTAGTATCTAAAATTATTTTCGATTTTTAACTAATCACCCTTGATATAAGAAAAATAAATATATTGAAAAGATGAGGTTGTTATCGGTAACTATAGGAGGTTATTAAGAAAATTTGTGAAATAGAAGGTTGTAATTGATAATTACTATAATTAAGGGATAATTATCAGAGGGTTATTAAGAAATTTTGTAAATTATAAGGTTGTAATTGATAAAAATTTGCTATTAATAAGGATGATGATGTCATCATCTTTTTCTTTTAATAAGGATGATGATGTCATTATCTTTTTCTTTTAATAATATTATAAGATTTTAAGATAAATTCAATATAATACAAAATATAAGAATGATAACAATAACCAATTAAATTGTAGACAAGTGTAAAACTTGTATAGTTTTATTTTGTCAAAACAACATAATTTATCTTTGGTCAAGAAATAAACACAATACTAATGTTTTCATTTTTAAAACAATCATGTTGTCATTTTTGAAAAAACAATGTTGCCGTAAAACATGTTATCTTTTTAAAAATTAAAATCAAATTCATATTTACACTTATCCACGATCTTATAATATTATACTAGCTTAACACCCCGTGTATAAACACGGGGGATGATTAAAGTCAGTTTTAAATTTTTAGGTTTTTAAGAGTACTAACATGTATAAAAGATATAATTGCAAAACATACATTGTAATATAAAACTTATTATTAACATAATTGTTTTCTGTAGAATTTCTTAATCGTGATTCTTTCTACGAGTTGAATATTGTTTCAATAAAGATCTCTTTGAAGACGATGAAGAAGATTGTTAATTATCCGTAATTTATAACTATAAAAATGAAGAAGAATCATAGCAACATGTGTGATGTCGAAATGCAGTAATGTTTATAGATTTAAAATATAAATGCCCGCAATAGTTACGATTTTCCCGTTAATAAACATCTATATTTGAAAAGTAATTAAAAAAATAAAATAATGAGTTGCTAATATTTCAATTCATATTGTGGTAAATTTAAACATTTTTAATTGTTTTTAAAATAAACATGTTTTTAACTAATAGATAATGACATTAGAAAGTTTCTAACTTAATGTTACTATTTACACATATCTTGTAGGATAATTAACATATATTGTTTTTATATAGGCCAAATTTCACTCATATCCTTACAAACGTTCAATATTACTTCAATATCCTTACAAATTTTAAAACTACATATACATCTTTCTAAAACTATTAAACTCACATCTATATCCAAACTCATTTTTTAATAAGGATTAAATCATTTTAATATTAAAAAACTTATCTAAAATTCAAAATACTTTATGATATTACCAAACTATCCTTCCTAATTCTTTTCACTTACTGAAATCGTGAGCCAACTTGAAGTCAGTTTCATCACGTCGTTTCATCTTCTTCATCCCAAATTGCAAAGACGTTCTTGAATCAAGTTACCACACTGCAACATGTATCTTCTTTATACATTCAATTAATTTTTAATGAAAATTGTAAAGGTAATGCTTTAACTTCTTATCTTTTGATTATATTATTCTTATTTAATTCATAATATTAATCTTTCCGTATCCGTAAATCGTAATCTTGATATTTCCACATTCATAATTTTTGAAGTAATTATAAAACATTATGTCATTTAATACTTCAAAATTACTTCATCGTAATATTGCAGCAGCCATTAATTCATGTAAGAGACAAGGAGAATAAAGATAATCAAACCGGTAACTATGTCCTGTAGTGTTGACAATATCGATTCCTAACCTGCTCTAATTGATTTCGTTATGTTTGCCCTAATCGATTATGAAAAACAAGAAATAAATTGAAGAAATTGCTAAAGCAGAAGGAATTATGATACGCAAAACAACAAGAAATAAGTAGAAGATATAGTAGTAGAAGGAATTTTACATGCGATGAACAGTAAGGTATCAAAGTGGCAATGAAGAAGAGACATGGACTTCAATTTGGTTCACGATCTGATGAGTTTTAGGTCATTTGGTCCACTATGAAAATTCAGTAAGTGAAAAGAATTAGTAAGGGTAGTTTGGTAATATCATAAAGTATTTTGAATTTCACATAGGTTTTTAAGCTTTAAAATGATTTAAAATTTATTAGAAAATGAGTTTGGATATAGATGTGAATTTAATAGTTTTATAAGGATATACATGTAGTTTTAAAATTTATAAGGATATTGATGTAATATTGAAAGTTTATAAGGATATGAGTGAAATTTTGCCTTTTATATATTATATGTTTATCAAAACTAATCACCTACAAATATGGATAGTTTGAAAATTTAAAAAACTTTAGTATCTAAAATTCTTTTCAACTTTTAAATAATCACTCTTGATATATTAAAAATAGGATGTTGTTATCGGTAATTATAGAGGGTTACTAAGAAAATTTGTGAAATAGAAGGTTGTAATTGATAATTGCTATAATTAAGGGATAATTATGAGGGGATTATTAAGAATATTTGTAAAATATAAGGTTATAATTAATAAAAGTTTGCTATAATTAAGGATGATGATGTCATCATCTTTTTCTTTTACTAAGGATGATGATGTCATCATCCTTTTCTTTTAATAATATTATATAAGATAACTAAAAATATAAATCAATGCGTTAGATATTAAAGGTGATCCTCTAGCATGTAATTTTAATATTACGGTTCTTTTACGAAAACAAAAGGCTATATTGTATTAAGATTTTTCAGCAGAAATTATATATGTGTAGAGAAGGATTAATTTGAAAACTATTTTTATATTGTAAGTATTATGAGAATTAATCTTAAATTTTTATTAAAATAAATTAATCACTAAACAAATGTTAAAGTACCAAATTATATAGTGAAAACAATAAGTATCAAATAATATTGTTTTAGCTTAAATAATTTATGTGAATTAAAATTTTAACTTCTAAACGTTTCATGTTTTTGTTATCAGATTATATTACATAAGATGTCACTTTTATTAGAATTCTCAATCTCTCTTTTAAAAATTTAATTTCAAATATTAAACACAATTTTTATAATTTTATATTTATACGGGTGACTTTTAAATTATCAGATTAATCATAATCCAACCTATTTTTCTTCGTTTCAATTTTATATTAACTCTTTTTTGATGTATTTGAGGTTCATATTGGGTTCAGATGATAAATTCATAATTCGTGTTGGTTAGAAATTGATGGCCTTAAAAATAATATTAAAATAGTAATAATCTTTCATTTCCGTGCAACACCGTTTTTGGTTCTCGAAAGGCTTTTGTACGCTGCTGCTGCAACGGCGGCGTCGATCTAAGTATTAAATCTGGAGAAAATGGATGACAACAGGGAGGAAATCGACGCGAAAAAGAAGACAGCTCCATCATGCGACGTGGAAGCTCTCAAGAAGTGTTTACAAGAACACAAAGGCGATTACCTCAAATGTCAATCTCAAATCGAAGCTTTCAAGTCCTCTTGTTCTCTCAAGAAGCCTTCAGATTCAACATAGTAATGAATCAACACTGTTGTCATCATCACCCTCTTCTTTGATTTTCATGTAAAACACTTGATTATGCGAGCGTTTCCCCCCTTTTTGTTAACTGCAATTTTTCCCGAATTTTGCCCATGTTTCTTTATGATAAATGTACTCGTTTGATGCAATTTTGTGATTAATTCGATCAATGGTATTAATTTACAATCATGCTGTTGGTAGTTTCCTTTGATCCTGCTTTCTAGGAATCTAGGGTTTTGATTTATTGCTATTTCCACTGTTACCTTCTGCTCTTCAGATCATATATATCTCTTGCTTTTCTTATACTGTGATTACTGAGTACTAGTAACTAGCATTTCAGTTCTTTGCTTTAAGCAACCAAATTACTTCAGAATTGGAGATGATTTGTGCAGAGGAAGAAGAATTAGCCATATAACACCCTTTAAACATGTAGATGAAAAATATATATAATAAGTTTGTTAGGGTATAGAAATCAAAATTGTTGTGCGCAAATCGCCACCCAGCATAGAGTGTCCTTATGCTTGTAAAGGAGTAGAATGCTTACATTTAAAGAAAAGTGAAAAGAAGATAACTATTATAGTCAAGTAGCGTTCGGAAACAAAGAACATTTCCAGTTGGCAGAAAACAACGGCATCCCAGCTATGGTGTTTTTAATAACCAGGGCCGGTTCAGATATATTTAGTTTTCGGGGCAAAATGAAAAGGAGGTCCCTAAAGAATATTAAAATGTGTAAACAAAATTGTTAATTCATCTATAATATAAACATTAAACATGTAATTTTCAAGTTATAACATATCCATTCTGCCTTTCAAAAAAAAAAAAAAATACCCATTCTAAAAAACCTGTGAACTGTCATAGACTCATAGTTGAGCCAAGATTTGGAGATATGAGTTAGCCTGTAAAACTTATAGGGAAAATATAACATGACTAATTCGTCAAGATTGTAGGACTATGAGGTGCATTGGCTAGTGATGCTCTGTAGTCTGTATATACAAAATTATATTATCAGGTAGTTCAGTTCTACTGAAATATATGGGAGCTCTCTCATCTTCTTTTTTTCATTATACTTATTGAATTATGTGTCAGTTTTCCATGTTTTTTGGTTCATTCCAGCTATTCTAGCTCTCAAATTTGCACATGCATCTTATTATTCATGTTTGACTATTGCCCACAAGTTGTAGATAACAAGCCGTCCAAGTGACAACTAATATTCACATATTATTATAGAATGAAGCATCAAGCATGTGCAGCATCTTTTTATTTCGCACACACATTAATAACTATATGATGACGAAACAATAGCTACTTGACAATCATTGTAACTGAACCTTTCTAAGAATCATTGATTGTTAGATGCTTTTATGTTCTTTTGTCTCTGCATTGACCATGGGGAATATAGGGGTTTATGTCTCACATCCCCCCTCCCAGTTTTTTAGTTTTCAAGGTTGATGGTTAATGGAATCTTAAGTAACTTATGCCTTTTGTAAAGAGGATTTGCTTTACGGGAAAGTCTCATCTTGTTTTCAAACCTTCACGTGTCTTTTCTTTATCTGATAAAGTAAGAGGATGTATGCAATTCTTCCTACTTTTTGTTTTCACGGTTCTTTTACATTAGAACGTGTAGTTTGTGCAATAGGTGTAGTGCAAGTAATTGGTTGCATACGCATGAAACAATACATTATTTGATTGTTGCAACTCTAAAGATGAAAGATACACCTATAATCTACCTCCTACCGCCCCTTTTTTACAAACAATTATCTGAATCTGATTATTTAGAATCACATAATTTCTTTCAAAACACATATCCAAGCACCCTGTAAATCTAACCGACTTCTTCATTGACTTTGTTGTATTGCAGAAGATCCAATGAAAAAAGAATCTTCCCAAGTATTGCCAGCCTGTAAGTCAACCCTTTGACATTCATTGCGGCTTTCTTATGTTTAGACTCGCAACTAGATGCTTGTCCCTATAAAAATGGGTACTTTTGAATATTAAATTTGCTACAGTTATTAATATAATATGTAGTTGTCTCCTACAAACTGGTTTATAAGCATTATGCAATCTAACTGTTTTTAAACAGCTTTCATTATTCATCATGCCTGCATCCCAAACTTCAGTACAACTTCCCATTTTTGATATATCAAAATCTATAAGCCCGTCTTCTATCTCTGCACTCTCTTCAGCCTGCAAAGAATGGGGTTTCTTTCACATAATCAACCATGGAATCTCGAAAGATCTTTACAACAAACTTCGTTTCTTGTCATATCAGCTTTTTAGTCTACCATATGAACTTAAACTCAAAGCTGGGCCCATGTCTACTACTAAAACTTACACCCCTCATTTCATTGCCTCCCCCTTTTTTGAATCTCTTCGTGTTTCTGGACCTGATTTTTGTGCCTCTGCACAGAGTTCTGCAGAAGCGCTTTTGAACCACCCGAATTCAGAATTCTGGTAACACAATTCATCTTTTACTATAGTAAATGGAGGTGGAAAATTGGCGGGTTGGGTAACGAGTCATAAAGTGTTTAGGTGAAAATGGGTACTTTTAGTTCAATTCGGTATGGGTAGCCCACTAACATCTATTTGTCTGTTTTATCCGTGTCTTATAAATATTTAATGCGTTATATATGACAAATTTGAATTTCATTACTATATTAATATATTTTTCTAAACAAAACACTTCTAGGAATATTAAATGTAATGATTTGGCCCATTTGACAGATTATAGGTAAACCATAATCCAAACCGACCCATCATAAGTAGATGGGTCGAAATTTCCACCTCAAATTTCTTGCTCTTTCTTCACGTATTTTGTATTTTATTTAGTGATTTTGCTGAATTGCTTCTCTTATATTTCCTATTCGGTTTTAACAGCGAGGTATTAAGAGAATATGGAGAGAAAATGAGGATCTTGTCGAAGAAAATCACCCAGATATTATTGATGTGTTTAGGGGAAGATTTTGAGAGGGAATTTGAACCAGAATTTTCCAACTGTGAAGGGTATCTAAGGATAAATAACTACTCATTACCCGAAAAAAGGGTAATTGGAAAAGACGTTGAAGGGCTTGGCATGCACACGGATATGAGCTGTTTGACCATAGTTTATCAAGACGATGCTGGCGGGCTCCAGGTGAGATCCAAAGACGGAAAATGGTTAGACATTGACCCGTGTGAAGAAACATTAGTTGTGAACATTGGAGACTTGTTAAATGCTTGGAGCAATGGGAAACTGAGGTCATCTGAGCATAGGGTTATCTTAAGGGAATGTAAAAACCAGAACCGGTTTTCACTTGCTTTCTTCTGGTGTTTTGAGGATAAT
This sequence comes from Pulicaria dysenterica, assembly GCA_947179395.2. Classification (NCBI taxonomy): domain Eukaryota; kingdom Viridiplantae; phylum Streptophyta; class Magnoliopsida; order Asterales; family Asteraceae; genus Pulicaria; species Pulicaria dysenterica. The sequence continues at coordinate 11,792,156 of OX359293.1, read as the reverse complement.
AAGGTAATTTCCGCGCCTAATGAAGTTGTAGGTGATGAATTTAGATCATATAAGCCCTTTTTGTGTAGTGATTATATGAAGTTTAGAGAGAACAGTGAGAGAGGGAAGTTTGAGAAAGTTGGATTCACTGTGAAAGATTTTGCAGGCATTTGAGGAAGAAAGATATTCATTTTTTTCTTCTTTTAATCCTTTGGAATTTGCACACTTTGATTATTTTTAATTATTCCATGTGCAAATTGTTCTTGGGATTTAGTGCCCTGTTTGATTTAGTATGCTGTATGATAACATATTGTTAGCAGTTTGGATAGATTAATAAATAAATGTTTGATTTTTCTTGTACTCTTTTTTATTATTATTTCACATGTCAAGGGGAAGTTGCAATCTTTTATTATTAGTTTCTAATAGAGTACCAACTGTACTTTGGTAATGTGCTCTTTTCCTTTAAACTATTCAAATAACCAAAAAAATAAAAAAAATCAGAGTAACAAAGCTTTTTGAATAAGTATATTTCCTATCTGAGTATTGGCATTATCATACAGATATATGGTATTCATTTAGATTAAAATTAGATTAAATTCCTGTGTAATACACAGGTTAGTTTAAAAAAATGGTAAATACTAAATATTAGTATAAAAAATCAAATATTTATAAAACATGAAAGATAAAAGAAGTAAAAGCGATAGATGGTGTTAACACCCAGACCAGCAATGGAAGATTTAACAATGTTAAAATATTTCTTAACTGTAAGCATCGCTCCCACATGGAATCAACCAACCGAATAAAAGTGAAGAGACGGACTCAAGAATATAATTTACACAAATATAGTTAAGGGTAACATCTACAAAACGAATAAACATTGACAAAATATACAAGCAAAAAATCGAGAGGTTGCCCGTACTACCCGGGCTATATACTAAGTTCCCCCCTTATAGACCACTTTGATTGACTTATGGCATGATTGACCTCACAAATACTTCTATATCTTCATATTTCTCTCAACTTTACACCAAAAATAAAATAAAATAACAAATGTACTCAACCTTATTCTGAGTACAATAACACCTGGAATCAACCAACAGAATGTGTTTTTTTCAACAACATGTGACCAGATGCATCTTTATCAAATAACCTCTCAATTAATTCATCCCAACTTCCTCCTGGTGTATGCTTTCTGGAAGATTCACCACTGGAAACCTCCTCCCCCTCTGAATCTTGAAATGTGCCATAATATGGAGATGGTAAACTGGCATGAGGAACGGCTAATTTGACAGCCCGTTGCAATGCTGCAGCATACTCTTCACCA